>JAPDOI010000956.1:0-247112 GCA_029168955.1 Aplectana chamaeleonis | reverse complement strand
TCGCAGAAAGGTTCCGACTTTTTCAGATAGTTCTCAAGCGTGTGTAATGAAGGATTTCGAAAATTCAACCAACATAAACCTTGAGATTCTCTCACCTGCACCTTGTTTATGGAAGAAAGCATGCAGAGTGATCTTCCATTACTTTGCAAATACTGCTCCGAAGTTTTCTTCGCACGCGACGTTTTTGAAAAACGGTTGCAAGAACTATTTCCTCAAAAAAACACCAAGGCGATTTCAGGAAACTTCGGCATATAAGTCAAATAATTAGTTAGCGGTTTGATCTGTGAATATGATAGCGTTTTCAGAATTTGAAAAAGTCGTCGTTCAAAAAGTTACCTGCATCGGACGTTTTTTGCCACAGTTATGCCAGATATCCTCATTTTTACAAAACTTAGCGCGGGTATTGTATTTCAGTCACTAAACGTGCGTAGCCTTGACATAGTTAACACTTAAAGGCGCAGTGCAACCTGTAGAATCGCTTTTCTGTTTCTTTACCTATCTTGGAAACGGTTTCACGATGATTCAATGATGTCTTTGGAGTCGTAGAAGGCCCCCTATGATCGAAGTAATGGCTCACTCAAAGTCAGCCACGGAAGCATAATGGCGGGGTATTGTTAGTGAAAAATATTTTTTCGTTAAGCGTTAATCGTTAAATTATTGAAAAAACCGCGTGTAACCCGTTAATGCGTTAACACGATTAATTTTGCACTCCGTTAAAAATTTTCAAAGCATTTCTTATGATACAAGGAAAACCTACAAATCACCGGAGATCCCAGAAAAAGGACCTTCTAATGACGTCAGCAGGACGTCAGTAGAAAGCTTACATAGGGCTCCAGAAGCCGTAGGCACAGCCTCGTGGGAAGTAGGTAGGGCTCCAGATGACGTCGCTGGGAAGTCGTGAAGAAAGTGGTTGGGGGCTCCATATGACGTCATCATGGCGTCTGTGGAGAAGTGGAGTGGGGCCAAATGACGCGGTCAAAACTTCGTAGAAAATGGCTGGAAACTTCCAGGTAGCTTCAGCAGCACGTCATCGGAAGTAGGCAGAGCTTCAGACGACGACGTCAGGACGTCGTGGAACGTGGTGAGCACTCAGATGGCGTCAGCAGGACGTTGTGGCAGAAATGGGGCGTCGTGTCGCGTCCTGAAAAGTCCGTGACGCTTTATGGCGCAATGCCCACCGCTCCTCGAAATGTGGCAAATCAGTGAGAAAAACGCGTTTCGCGTTTTTGCGTACTTACTGATATACCCGTCGGATTTGGGTTTTAGGGGATGAAGAAGACATTGCTAGAATCCGCCTTATCAAAATCTACAAGATAGTGACCAAATCTCATTGATTTCTCGAACTATACCTAAATTATAGGCATGTTGCTTGAAAAAAAAAAGTGCCGGCAGATTGTCCTGACGAGGGAAAATGTGTAATGGAAAGAGACCACATACGTATAATAAAGGTGTAATTCAAGGTATCAAAGTAAATCCTAATATCTCTTGTAGAAAGTTGATGAAGCAGATTCCAGCCATATATTTCCCTACAGAATTTAAAGAGCAAGGTCCGGTGGGGTACGACACTACCAAAATTTGGGTTAAATAGATTGGGCTGTCCTATGTAGCTGAACATCGTCTGAACGTTTCACGAACTCTGAGTCCTTAGTTCTGGAGAAAACAGCCTCAAAGTCGGGGATTACGGTATTTAGGAGATTACGGCACAGCATGATAATCATGGCTGGAATGACCGATAATTACACAGCATTTTTGAAGAATGCGTGGACAACCGCTAAAAATATGGACGATGGCCACACTTTTCTGACTTTTCTGGATTATCGGCTAACGGAAGTGGCTGGAATAACTTGAAGAAGACCGGTTTTTACGCAGTTTTCGCATGTTTCTTGGGACTACCTGTAGCAAGAGCACCAATTTAGCGGGAAATCTCAAAATCGAAATTCTGCCCTGACCCTGCCTTTAAAACCCCAAATTTCGCAATGTTATTCCAAGAGGGCGCAAAAAACGCGCTTTTTCCTAAGTTCAGAGGTGAGTTGTGTAGAGCTTTCAAAGGCGCGTACCAGAGCTTTACAGAGCGTGCGCCGCTTTGCAAGAAAGTGAGTGGCACAAATCCCGCTCCTAACCCTCATTGGATATAAACTTATTCATCCGTAGAGAGGTGAATCAAGACCACACTTTAACACCTTTTTGGAATACAAGTTCAGAATTTTTTGATATTAAGTGAAATAATTAAAATAGACAAACAATGGAATGGGAAACGTTGAGGTCAGCGATATATTTTTCACCTTAGCTAAATTATTGACCGCGCCGCAAGCCGACGCGATGTGCACGGCCCCAGTTGTTAAATCTGCTATTGAAGCAGATCAATCAGAGCCATAATGTGTTCGTTTGACAATTGCCTTGTTTGCGAAAACGCTCTTGCCTTGTTTTAGATTTATGATCGTTTTTGTTCTTTTATTCTTCTGGTTTGATTATTATTATAATTATCATATTCATATCTTCATATAAGTTCACCTTATGTAATAAACATACAATAGAACATGAACATGAACATAATTCCGTTGCAGATTTAACGAACTCAATTTAGTACAAATTTTGGCACTTTTTCGTTAATCCGTTAACCGGTTAGTACACCGAAATAAAACCGCGTTAACCCATTAATACGTTAACACGTTAACGTTATAACGCACAGTCCTGGTGGACGAGTTGTTCTAGGCTTATAACTTCCGTCATTTGCAATCTATGTATATGAGCCGACCTGAATAAAGAGAGAGGCTGAGACTGGAGGGAAGAACGGGGCTACTGGTTGGAAACCATTGCTCATCTCGTCGCTGTTGAAGGCAGCAGACACGCTCAAAAATGATATCAATTTCATGGATTAAATTGAAGGTCTGAAGCTGTTAGTATTCAGAAATAACGAAAAAGACGAAAACAAATCGACGGAAATTAAGATATAACGGTACGTTCTATATTGGCCCATTTGAAATGGACGAGTTGTACGGCGCACCAAGCTGAAATAGCGGAGCTAGGCAGCAAATTTGTTGGGATAACGACGCTGTAATGTACTCAGCTGACGGCCTCTTTTGGAACGCTTACGCCGTTAGAAGCCTAAAAAGTAATCTAAAGTGGCCTGCAATCGAGCATTGAATATACCTGTATATGGAGGGGCGTTGCCCGTATCGATGAGCGAAGCAAAGGATGATTTCGTGACTGACTTCTGGCTCAAATACGGTCAATTGGACTCGTTTTCTCAAAGCTACCCGCTTTGTGAGGAGCTCTTTCTCAGGGCCTGCACACGACTTACTAATATGGCAGTTATCTCCAACAACTTTTTCGAGCGTGTCTACTGCCTTTGAGCTCGGAGAGAAGATCGTAAAAGGGGCGTGCCAAAGTGGATCCCTCATGTAGGCGCCCCAGGTGGCTTCTCCCTATATCTCGCTTATTCGTAGGTATTGAGAGCTCGGATTCGGCAGGGGCTATTTAGGGTGGGTCTACTTTACAATTATATGGAAATCTCAGATTTCATCCTTGAGCTTGGACTGTGCCTTCAAAGGCAGTGTTCACGATAGAAATCGTTTTTCTGTTCTTCCGCCTATCTGGAAAACGGTCACATGCTGATTCCAATGATGTCTCTGGAATCGTACAAGACCTTCAGGGAACGGAGGTATAGTCTCTCAAAATTGAACTAAGGAAGCATGGCGGACGAGTTTTCCGAGGCTTGTAACTTCCGTCTTTTGTAGCCGATGTATGCGAGCCGACCTGCGCAAAGAGAGAAGTTGAGAATGAGGGGAAGAACGGGGCTGTTAGTCGGAACCATCGCTCATCTTACGGTCTCGAGTTTTCATTTGTTCATGTCGGAGGGCGGGCATTGCGCTTTTGGCGTTTGCCTTGCGCTCAATTTGACAACTTCGGGCTTTTTCTGGGCTCTTACTAGATTGTTTTCATGCGTCCTTTCGACGTCAACGTTACAGTGTGCCCCTCCACTACCCACTCCTAGGGGGAACTGAAACACATTTTTTATCGGGAACACTGCCCAAAGGCACAGTCCAACCCCAGAATCGTTATTCAGTCTTTCTGCTCAGTTTGGAGAGAATTCACGCTGATCACAGTGGTGTCTTCAGAATCACTGAGAACCCACTACTAGCCGAGTTATGGCCACTGAAAGATTGCCAGTTTAGACGACGAGAATTTTGTGGACGAATTGCCTCGAACCTGCTTTACTCGCCGTTCGCAGGCAACGCACCGGAGTAGACCACACTTTAAAGCTAGACCGATAGTGAATGGAAGCGACGTAGGTTCTTATAAAAGTCCATGGTGCGTCTCTGTCCCCGTTGGAGACCGAAACCCCTGGAAGTGACGTCGTGGAGCGATTGGATGCTGATTTGGGAGGCGGAAAAATGGGTACTCGGTTTTTTCTCCCTCATTCTGAAGAGCTGAGGTTCCGCGTTTGGCAGAGTTCCTACTCAAACCGGCTGGACTATAATATCAAATTTTGCCCACGAGCTTGGACTGTGGCTTTGATCAATAGAGACGCAAGTGTTTTATTCAAGGCATCGGTTAGATCAGTTAGAGTTTGTTGTCGAGTTTTATGGTGAATCCTGCTCTACGGTGAACACAACCGATCGGTGCGCTCCGCGGCTAATTGTTTCCTTGAGTGGCATGTGTGGACACGCGTTCCGGTGGAAACCACTTTGATGGGAGCAGGCTTTTCTTACATTTTTGTACACAACCATTTTTCCCCTCCATCTCACACACTCCACCCGTAATGTATGTATCTCTGCTCCACAGATAATTGGAGAAACGCTTAATTGAAGCAATTATCATTCACTTTCTTACGGACCTTATGTGCCTCGAATTTGAAAGGTGTTTGGAAACACGACTTTTCGCAAAATGTCTGACTTGTTTTGTGATGAATCAAACGCTCAGGAATATCCAGATTGGGTTACATGCGAATTAGGGACTCCTTACCTGTTACCTCCGATCTCTACAACTTTGTGTTACGTACTTGACCTCTTTCAACACAGGTAGAGTATGTTGCCTGGTGCAGGGTTGGCTGCCCATGTGTATAAAATGCTTGGCATAAAACTTAAATGTGTTATTTTTTCTGTTTATGTAGCTAATCTGCACTTGGCGAGCGTCTCCAGCGAAGCTTACGAAGCATCTTTGCATAGTCTCTCACACCACAAGCGCGAGGCAGACGCGCCGCGTGACGCGCAGGACGAGTGGTGGACTATGAACTACTTTTCACCGCGCGGCACGCGCGGGACAGGCTTGAAAGCAACTATAAAATCTCCAGCGGCACCGCCATGGCGGTGCCGGGTTAAGAGGTATCAGACCTCAACTGGGACTTGTAAGCAGAAATTCCTGGCTTGCATTTGCGTATGCGGTGGCGCAGAGATAGTCCCAGGCAGTAATTGTACAATGTTGGGGAGTGGACTCAATCTCGAGAAGCAATTATTGAGTTGAAACAGTATGACTTCGCCACGGCGGTTTGGTCGACGCTTTTCACTATGGCAGTGGTGATGGACTATGAAAGTTCTCTCACGCGTCCCGCGGCATTAACACCTTCGGCGGTAAAAACTTTCATAGTACACCGCCCCTCCCCGCGCGTCACGCGCGTGCCACTTGCTTGCGGTGAGGACTATGAAAGCCTAAGACAGGACTCCAGATGTGTGCACCTTCGTCGATCCGCCTGCCAACGCTTCTGAGGCGCCCGGGCCTGGCGCTCGGCCACTATAAGCCCCCGCCAAAGCCCCTGGCAGCCCAAGGTGGCACTCGGAGAGCCGGCCGCATTGTTCGTCGGTTCGCCGACCGCATACACGTGTCGGAGTGACAGCCGCGTCGCGTGTCGGTTCTAGGTTACATATAACATCATCGCAAACTACTCGCAATGTTGTGTAAGTTACGTGCAATATTGAGGTAAGTTACGCGTGACTTTATTCGAAAATCACGGCGAGTTACACGACTTATTGTCTCAAGTCACATGTGAACTCAGAGTAAGTTGTAAAACCATCATCACGCATCTTGCGTCAAAGTCTGAGAGTAATTCGTTCCAGAAATTCCTGAGCGTTTGTCTCTCGACTACTAGAATTTTCTAGAGGTCACAGCAAATCATTTGAACTGTATCGTGGGAAGGCAACTTAAAGATTTGGAAGTTTGAAAAAAAATGGACTAATCTCCAGATACGCGATACACTAATAAGCCTTCCGGTGGATCGTCAGGTGGACTTAGAGGCTCTTACCTTCAAAGTTGTCTGTTGTACACAGATTCCATCAGAAATCTGAACTCGGTATGCAGATTCGTGATCAGCATTCCACCCCATTGACCCAGAAGTCGCTCCAAAACCTGAAACGTTTACTAACGGATGTCTAACGGTGGCAGACGGCATTGATTCTATTAAAAACCAGGCAATAAACTCCATTTCATTGAGCAGCACCTCCAAGTATAACCCTTAGCGAAGTTTCAGCAGAATTTTGAGCATTGAACTCTCCGCAGGCGTTCAGCCCCCTCAACTCGGAATTTACTGAAATCCTAAACAAAGTTGACCGATAGCTAACTTGCCGCATTCGTGGCGAATTTCAATGAAAATTAAAAACCAAACGCCAGATCCTTATGCAGCAACTCGAATAACCCCCGGGGTTGAGGCAGCAAAATTTTAAACGTTGACCTTCTACAGTTATCTAGATCAGCCGGCACTGCTATTTCGAGTCAACAAGTTGACATCAGGTTCGTGATAGGCATCATTGCAACCAGGGATGTGCGGCAAACGATTTTGAAAAATCGGCAAACGGAAATCGACAAATTTTGTCCAAAAATGGCCGGCAAACGGCAATCGGCAATCGACAAACGGCAAAAATAAAAAATCTCGTACAAAAACGATGCAAATTGTTCTAAAAAGTAAAGCGATTAAAAATACTTCTTTCTCATGCACGAATCGTATTTCTGATAGCCATGATATGAAATGGTTTCTGAATGATGTGTAATGGCCGACTGGTCCTTGAACCTCGGCATTTTATTCTGGATTCAATAACACCACGAGGTTTTTCTAATAATACCACAGGAAATTTAACCTCTTTCGATTTCGGTACAATACCTGATATAAAAAAGCCAGCACCGAAGTAGACATTCTAATGAAGAGCTGGTAATGAGAATGTTGGTGGTGAAAGGATAGTAATTTTACGGTTCTCTAATATTAACCCTTTTCGGAATATATGCTGGGAAGTAGTGCACGCAACTGCTGAGTGTTTCAAATTTATCGCACGAAATTCCAGAGTATTGCGGAATGAGCATTCGAAAGTAGCGTTTAAAAAAAGGAAGAGGTCAGTGTGTCCCTACTTGAGCTTTGAATTGTGTTTTTAACGAGCGTGGCAGCCCTTCTTCTTTGCGGGAAATCGCCGCTGCGACTCTGATAAAGCCATACCACGGCGGTCCGCGAAAGGTACCACAGCGGCTTCGCGAAGAAAGTGCCGCTGCGGCACCGCGGGATGGAGTGGCTGCGGCCTTTTACAAAGGCGGACCAGCTGAGAGTAGCTCATATAAAATTAATCGTGAGCCATACTGCAACTGGGCGGCAGGGCCTCACTGAACCGAAATGTGCACCTACGGTTGTTGAGTCTTTATCTGATTAGGAAACTTTCTCCAGAGAGTTCGCAGGTGTACTCGTTTCGTGCCTCACTTTGTGTGTGTTTACTGTTCACAACCGGAATTTAGATCCAAAAGATAATAACGTGAAAAAATGCAACTTAAAAACGCACGGTTTCCAAACAGCCTTGGAAACGTTGCTGGAGAAACAACTAAATATTCGGCATCTCTCCCCTGCGAGGCCTTTTAAATTTCTTCTTCTGAACTGCTGCGCTAATAACTCAAATACATTCTGAATAGAATGAATTTTGGGCTTTCCACCAATGCGACGCCTAAAAAGCAGCCCAGTTTGCTCAAACCACCTCCTTCCCCCAAACTGTACCGCCACCCCTTAGCCCGAACACATCAAACTCCGTCAATCCAGTTTATAAGATCCAGGGCAACGAACCTTAACCGAAACGAATGTTCCCCACAACGTGTACATCCTCCCCCACGTTTTAACTCAGAGCTCCAACTTTCAACTTGGCGGCATGTTTCTCAGCTGTATGTGTTGCTTGATCCATAATATGATGGCAAGTGCATAACCACAAACTGCCAGTGAAGTCCAACGTCCTCCACACGGCGCTTTGAAAAAATGTCTGAAAGAAATTGAGCTCTAAACCCTTTGTGCACTAGCAATTGCTTTGACATGACTGCACGGTAGATAACACCAACTGGCTTGAAGTTTTGAAGTACGTATAGCCTGTCTCCCTACTTTCGACCCGGAAGTCGCTACCCAAGGCTTATGGGATTTACCTCATGCGCGTCACTCATCACTTGGCGTTTGTTATCTATTGCGCACTTTTTGCCGAATTTTGTCGAAAAGTGAGAGGAAAAACGGCAAACGACAATCGACAAAAATCGTCCAAAAACGGCCGGCAAACGGCAATCGGCAACCGGCAAACGGCAATTGCCGCACATCCCTGATTGCAACCCCCCCCCTAGCGAGTTCGGGATAACTTCTCTCCCACCACTGAAGCTCGAAAATTCGAAAAGTTTGATTTTCGAAGATTCTTGTAAAATAACTAAGAACGCCCAAAATCCTTGACCACTCAGAATCCTAATAGGTTACATTATAAAAAACATATTCATGTTCAAGGTAGACCCAACGCCTGGAAAATTCAGAAAATATTGAAAGCCTCATGGCATGAGTGCGCATTGAGAATCCGCGGTCTCTCAAACGCAGTGGTCGAGATAAAATATGCTTGTCTTATTTTCCTCTCTAAACCCTTTTCTGGAATGGAGTAGTAGGACCAATTAGAAAAAAACGCGAAAAAACCGCTATTTCAGGCCAAATTTGAAGCCTGAACTTACTTGTCTTTTTGATGGTGGACGAGCCCACTCCACATCATCGACAGCGATGATCTCTGATATCAAGAACATCAGATGGCTTGAAATTGAATTTCAATCTATGAGCATTATTCTTCGGACTCATATAGTTAAAAACATTAACTGAAGTGCTCGCTTTCATTGGTCAACTCTTTCCATTACTTAAATATGCATTTATTTCTTCCTCTGAATATCGGTGATTTTTGACTGCTCGGCATGAGGCTGCGATCATTTTTTGCTGCGATGTGCACGTGTGCACGAACTAGCCTCTTTGGGCCCTAGAAACTCTAATTCTAGCCCGTTTTTCACCGCGCTACCTCCATAGTTTTTCAGCTGTTTTCGATGTAAGCTGATTTTCATAGTTTTTAGATAACGTTTTTCATCGCGACCACTGCCTTTAAGTGACCCTCCGTATACCGCGGTGCTGTCGTGGATGATGTTGGCCGGTCGAGTAGACCCTGTCAAGTCTTTAGTGAGCTGTAGATTTCGATTATCACCAGTAGCGGTGCGGTGGGCCTCGGTGAAATATAGCTAGTGATAAGAATTGTCTACTTTATCTAGAGAGGTTCGCGCACAGAAAACACCTGTTGAGCGAAAATTTCGCTTGGTCTCGCTAGTCACAAATTGGTACCTTTCCAGCATAACGTCGCAATGCATGTGGGATGTCGACTGTGACGCAATGGCTAGATTCTTCTATTCCGATGTGAGTTGTGACCATTTAGTGCCATGTGTTAAGAAACTTATACAAGGAAGCCATGAATTGTGGTGCGCTTGAAGCGCGCACCAGATTCAAGCAGCTTCAACTCGCCCGCGCTGCAATTCCGCAATCAACGTTCAGAGAAGCTATGGGAAGGCGGTTTCTTTCCCATTGATAACGAGGCGAAAAGTTGGTATCACCACCCGGAAACGGTCTGAGGTGCTTTCCTGAGTTTCGAAAAAATGGAGAAGACCACTCGACTTCGAAAAACCGTTTATCTTCTATTTTCAGCCGGCGTTCACAATCTTGATAGAATACTTTCCGTGGAGCTAGGAAGCTCAGTTCCGGGACGGAGACTAGAAATGGGTGCAGCTTGCTCCTATTATAATTTGAGGTTGCTAACTTAACTTGGAAGGGTAACTCAAAATTGGACGTGTCCCACCATATAATATAAGAGTCCGAGCACAAGGTATGGACCACCTGCGTCTCCAGCACTACTGCACATTCCAGTTCAAGAGAAAGGTCGTACTAAAGTTGGGTTGTATCACACCTCGTGTCGTAGCCTGGTTGTTATACTTATGTGTCGCAGCGTATAGCTTGCTGCTCTGTACCGCTTTAATTACAATGCCGCCCCTATATTTTAGTCATTGGGCGAGCTAGAGCGCCGGAGCGCACCGTTAGACGTCGTTTTTGAATAACTCGCTTCAAAGTGGTCCAATCGGAAAATTGAAGCCGAATTCGGAATCAGGATCAAAAATGCGATCTACTGAATGTATAAAATTCTAAAATGGAACTCAGTGGAAGATTTTGGGTGACGGTAGCCATCCAATGACCCTCGTGTCCAAATGGGGCTGGCGTTTAAGTGTTGTGATAAGTGAATTTCTCGACGTTCCCGCGTATTTAGCCCATTCATATGCCATTGGTTATCCTCTGCGTTTCTTCTGAAACATTTTTACAGCAAAAAAAATTAACAAAATTCATAAATAAGTTTTTTTTTCCTAGCAATTTATGGATTTTAATGTGGCAAATTCACGAAGTTCTTCTATATTAGTGATTTGTTTGAGATAAAATGCAAGGCTTCAAGGAGAATTCAGGTATCAAAAGTTGAACGAAAATCGCGTCTCAAAATTGGGTTATCACAAGGTAGCTGAGTTGAAAACCCAAACTCAGATGTCAGGCAGGACTGAAACCTGCATTGCACGCTTTCTCTGGGCGAGAGGTTACCATTACACCACCGACACCCTGCTGCACATCACTCAGCTTATTACATGAACTGTTTGGGCACAACAGCAATCACCCGATGACGGGTATGATCTGGTAAGCACAAATCGGCATTAAACCCAGTTGCTTGGAGCTTTGGAAGACAGAATTTTGATGTGTTTTTGAATACTTGATGCCTTATTATGGCATGGTATATGATCACAAGTTATCACAAGGTAGCTGAGTTGAACGCAAAACTCAGATGTCAGGCAGGACTCGAACCTGCATTGCACGCTTTCCGGGCGAGAGTGTTACCATTACACCACCGACACCCCGTTCTGCATCACTCAGCTATTCACACATGAACTGTGTGGGCACAACAGCAATCACCCGATGACGGGTATGATCTGGTAAGCACAAATCGGCATTAAACTCAGTCAAGCTGAGACCTTTTGAAGACAGAATTTTGATGTTTTTGAATATTTGATGCCTTATTATGGCATGGTATATGATTACAAGCTACCACAAGATGGCTGAGTGGAACGCAAAACTGAGATTTCTGTCAGAACTCGTACCTGCATTGCACGCTTCCGAGGCGAGAGTGTTATCACTACACCACCGACACCCCGTTCTGCATCACTCGGCTATTCACACATGACACACACTGTGGGCACAACAGCAGTCACCCAATGACGGGAATGATCTGGTAAGCACAAATCGGCATTAAACCCAGTTAAGCTGAGGCCTTTAAAGACAGACTTTTGATGTTTTTGAATATTTGATGCCTCATTATGGCATGGTATATGATCACAAGTTATCACAAGGTAGCTGAGTTGAACGCAAAACTCAGATGTCAGGCAGGACTCGAACCTGCATCGCACGCTTTCTGGGCGAGAGTGTTACCATTACACCACCGACACCCCGTTCTGCACCACTCAGGTATTCACACATGAACTGTGTGGGCACAACAGCAATCACCCAATGACGGGTATGATCTGGTAAGCACAAATCGGCATTAAACCCAGTTAAGCTGAGGCCTTTTGAAGACACAATTTTGATGTTTTTGAATATTTAATGCCTTATTATGGCATGGTATATGATCACAAGTTATCACAAGGTAGCTGAGTTGAACGCAAAACTCAGATGTCAGGCAGGACTCGAACCTGCATTGCACGCTTTCCGGGCGAGAGTGTTACCATTACACCACCGACACCCCGTTCTGCACCACTCAGCTATTCACACATGAACTGTGTGGGCACAACAGCAATCACCCGATGACGGGTATGATCTGGTAAGCACAAATCGGCATTAAACCCAGTTAAGCTGAAGCCTTTTGATGACAGAATCCAAACGGCCGGCAAACGGCACAATCTTGAACGCAAACTTTCCGTGGAGCATAGGATCTCTGGCGGGTGCTCATCTTGTCATACATACACCGCAAGAGCTCTATTTGGTCCGAAAATAATATCGATCAGCGAGGACGCTGGGCTCAAAATTAGCAGTCGTGACGGGACCTATTGCTTCTCGTCTATGAAATCCAAACTCTACAGCGTCATTCAGTTACTGACGTCCTCTTTCGATTGCACTCAGTCCGAGCACAAGGTATGGACCACCCGCGTCTCCAGCACTACTGCACATTCCAGTTCAAGAGAAGGTTCGTAATGCAAAGTTGGGTTGTATCACACCGTTCTCAAGTCGTAGCCTGGTTAGTTATACTGATTATGTGTCGCAGCGTATAGCTATTGCTGCTCTTGTACTGGCTTTAATTGCCAATGCCGCCCCTATATTTTAGTCATTAAGAGCTAGAGCGAGTTATGCACCAAGTTAGACGTCGTTTTTGAATAACTCGCTTCAAAGTGGTCCAATCGGAAAATTGAAGCCAGAATTCGAATCAGGATCAAAAAATGCGATCTTACTGAATGTATAAAATTTCTAAAATGGAACTCAGTAGGGAAGATTTATGACGGGGCCATCTCAATGACCCTCGTGTCCAAATGGGGCTATGTTTAAGGCTGGCGCTGTAGATAAGTGAATTTCTGACAGTTCCCGCATTTAGCCCATTCATATGCCATATTGGTTATCCTCTGCGTTTCTTCTGGAAACATTTTTACAGCAAAAAATACTAACAAAATTCATAAATGCTTTTTTTCACAGCAATTATGGATTTTAATGTGGCAAATTCACGAAGTTCTTCTATATTAGTGATTTGTTTGAGATAAAATGCAAGGCTTCAAGGAGAATTCAGGTATCAAAAGTTGAACGAAAATCGCGTCTCAAAATTGGGTTAATTATTCGATTTCACATTCAGAAAAGGTAGGTGTTTCAAACAAAAAAGGTAGGTATTTTTCATTCGAAGTTATTTTCAGAGCGCATTTCAACAACCATGCTAGGAATTCGTTTTGCAATTTATGCTTTTTCTCCTCACATGAAGAAACCATGTCCATAATCAGCCAGTATACGGAAATGCACCAAAAAGGAACAGTTGAAAAAATTTCATTCGAAAATTCGAATTTTCATAAAGTAACCAATTTCGATAGTCATGCTGAAATACTCCTCGAGTTCTATGTTTCTCATGTATAGCGCATGCATTTGTTCAGAAATTGTTTCAAAAATATAGAATTCCTAACCTTTTCCAATTATTTTCCCAAAAAATAAATGAATTATCGAAAGTGAATTTTCACTGAGACCACAAACTTTGAATTTCTTTCCAGATTTCTCTTTGAATTCCATGTTTTCCTAGCTTCATTATATGAATTTATTTGGAAAATGAGGGAATCGTGAAAATCTTCAATCTTTTTTTCCGAAAAAACGAATGAAATTTGAATTTTCTCTTAATTTCCATTTTCAAGGTGAAAACATTCTAGGAAATTCTCACTGTTCAAATAGAGCGCAGAAAAATAATCAGCACTCATTTTCTGAATTAAAAAAATTTTTCCAGCGAAAAAAAAAAATTAAAAATTTCAAAGTTGAATTTTCATTGGGAGAACAATTTTTAAATTTCGATAAGAGGACCTTCTTTGGATCCCATGAATCTCGTCACAAGAGATCAATTTAAGAGTGCGATAATCAAGAAAATTTTCCATTTTCCTCCAAAAAAAAAATTAAAAACTGGATTTTCAATAGAATTACCAGTTTTGAGTTTCTCTCTTGAACACTTCTGAATTTTCTTACTATTGGAGTTCCAGTCGTGGAAATTAGTTTTTCTAGTTTTGCTACATGGAATTGCGTCCCCATTGTGTCATTTTTGAAAACTTTGACTTTTTCCCACATAAAATATAATTGTAAAATTAAATTTCTGGTGAAAGGACCTGCTTCAGAACTCATTTCAAAACCCTTCTAGAATTCCATAATATCTCACATTCACTAAATATAATGAATAAATACAATTGTAGGATTTGATACGTTTTCCGAAAATTTGAAAATTTCAATGCCAGGCAATTTACCTACGCCTGGTCGCTGTACCAACCCACAGCCCATCCAGGCCGATTATCGATCACATTTGTCAGGGGCTGAAACCCTAACCATTATGAAACCTCATAAAATTCAGTATCATATTCAGTTAGTGCATTACTCTACCAAAACATTTGTAGAATTGTTTCAGAAACATGGAATTCATGAGAATTTCGGGTAAGTTTTCTGAAAAAAGGCAAAAATTAAGGTCGAGTTTTCATTATGACCCCAAATTCTGAATTTTTTTCCAGATTTCAATTCGATTTTCATGTATTTTCTGCTCCACTACATGGGATTGTGCCAAAAATGTGGAAATCGTAAGAATTTTCAGTTTTCTCCACAAAAATGACGTTTCAAAAATGAATTCGTGATTAGAAGATCGGTTTCGGGACTCGTTCCAGAATCCTTCTCGAATTACATATTGTCTCGAATTCACTAATTATATTGAATAAATGCAATTTTAGGAATGGATACGTTTTCCGAAAATTTGAATCTGTAGATCACATATGAAATACTGTACAAAAAACAAATTCACAATCATCTCGCAACGATAAGGAAGCGTGGGATTGTTCACAGTGGAATTAGCTAACTTATGCAGGCTTCAAAGTTGGACTTCCGCAAACAGTTTGATTAATATGACTGATATAAACAAATGGTTGGGAACGTGTTGCAGACAAAGAGTCTCTTTAAAGGCAGTGTTCCCGATAAATCTCGTTCTCGAGGTCTCGATGTGAAACACTAAGTTGGCAGGTGCTGTAGAGGATAGGGTCGAAGAAAGCAACGAAAACTGGAGAGAAATAAATACTGTGCTTATCGGGGCCGAATTCCGGTCCGCAATTGCGTCTCGACACGCTTTGCGGCCGCACGCGCTCGAGTCAGTCGGGTTTCCAGCGCCAAAGCCGACTCGATGTGGCTTTTTTATTCAATTTTCTCTAATTTTTCTCAGTTTCCAGTTTCCAAAACCCATACAGAGTCAGCAGATCGGCGGCTGCGGCGCTGGAAGCTCTTCTGACTCGGGAGCGTGCGGCCGCAAAGCGTGTCGAGACGCAATTGCGGACCGGAATTTGACCCAGATAAGCACTGTACAAACGGCTTTGAAAGCTCTCCCGGTGCGCCTACCTATCCCGGTCCACCCCCCAATCGGACGAGCTTGTGGCGCCGCACACGTTTTTTTTCTAATGGCAAATTGCCAAGAAACTCTGCCGCAGTTACCATTATCGATTCGCGCAGATTTCGCGATTAGCTCGCGCTTGCCGAAATCAGCAGAGCCCATGGTTCTCGTCCTAGCCCTGAATTTAGAAACCGTAATTTTGACTTATTCTGGACGTTTTTCTTCCCTGTTTCTTCACTATTAGTTACCTCACGACCAAAGAATCCCATTTTTGGGTCGAACTCGAGTGCGATATTCATCGTGAACACTGCCTTTAATTCTGATAACGTCATTTAGACGGAGGAGGCCCCAGATACGCCTCCGATGCCCATTCGCACTTCAAAATGATCCTGTAAGCCGTTTCTTCGAGGGCAGGCCAGGGTGAGAGCGAGTGATATGGCAGAGCCTAATTTAGTACTAGTACACCTTCGATTTGATGCAGTCCTCAATGTGTTCTCTTCATTATTCACTACTACTTTAAAACTCCATGCATTTCTTTCTAAGATGTGAACTTTCTCACATTTTGGCTTCTCGGACCAAACCTACATTAGAATTGGTTCTGGACCTTAATTATGCGAAAAATTTGTCATGTTTCACTGCTGTACGATTGTACAAATGTTCTTTAAGAGTCATGCTTTGACTGAATATGACACTGAATTTTATTAGGTTTTTTACTGGTTAGAATAGCAGCCCCTGACAAATGTGATCGATAATCGCCTTGGATGGGCTGTGGGTTGGTAGAGCGACCTGGCGTAGGTATAATTGCCTGGCATGCGAGGGGTGGAGGGCCGAACGACTGGGTGCTCATACACCAATTTCTACAATTGTATTTATTCAAAACAATTAGTGAATGAGGGTGTGTATACAAGTCTGTTGGTACCTGCTCGTTGGTGCCCCTGCTTCTACTGAACCCAGCAGACGTTTGAGTGTACACAGGGAACGTTCGAGCGATATAGCGTGCACAACTATATCGCGAAAGTATCCCGCACATTGCATAAAGGTGTCGCCGTCCGGCACACCAAGGCCTCTGGTCCATAACAACACCTTAGATCCGTACCTTAGGAGTTTATGGAGTCTTTGGTCACAAGCCACAGTTTCGCCACCCTGAACTGTCGATCGCTGTCGAGTGATATCCAAAAAAACTGCGCTATCCAGACTTCTGAGCTATTTCCATGCACCGTTTGCTGCTTTGCAGGAAACCCGCCTCAAGGATAGACCCGTCATCAGCGTCGTAGAGTACACCATCTACTGCGGTAACGCTGACGATAGGAGAGTGGGAGGCTGTGCAATAGCTGTAAGGAAGGATTTCAATGGTATGGTCAAGGAGTTCGGCTCAACGTCGTGCCGGAATGCATTCGTACGACTGCGGGATCACAGAGGATTCAATCTGTGGATAGTGAGTGCTCATGCGCCCACTGAAACCGCCGAAGACAATTCGAAGGGTGCGTTTTATGAGGAACTCAATACGTTGCTGGCTAGGATACCTTGTCAACATGATGTTGTCTCGTGGGGATCGACGCAAATGCGAAGATGGGACTTGATCAAGAATCCGAAGTACTCGGAAAATGGTTCTACCCAGTGGAGCAAACATCGGACAATGGCTACCGCCTTGTCGACTTTTGTGAACGCAGTGGTCTGATTATTGCATCGACATTCAAGAGGAATTATCGCCGTCATCAGCTTACGTGGCAGGGACCAACCCAGCTATCTCCAGAAGAGCAGCGGAAGCGGAAGATGACAACTTTGAAACTACAGCTTGACTATGTCCTGACGAGGAATATTCCAGTATCGGACATTCGAAGATCTAGAGCTGTGTGGGATGTCGCATTCGATTCGGATCAGCGTCCTGTTCTGTTGAACTTCACTGCGATGATTCATAAGAGGAAGCGAGGGGCTCAGCCTCTCCAGAGGATTGACATGACAAGTCTCAGAGATGAAGAGTGCAGGAGGAATTCTCGACAACGCGTTTCTATTCACATCGGAGTACGGACTAAGAAGAAACTTTGCGACGCGGATTCTTTTGTCAAGTGCATCCAGGACGCTTCGAAGGAGGCACTGCCGGTAGTACAGCCTAAGAAGAAGTTCGCCTACGTCTCAGAAGAAACAACATCTACCTACAACAGAGTATGTGCTCTCCGAACTGCAGGAAACTTCGTGGAGGAGAAGCGTCTGAGGAGGAAGTTGCGTCGGCAGCTTCAAAGTGACCGCGAGCGAGAGTGGACGTGTAGAGCTAAGGAGTTCGAAAAGGCTTGGGAGGAGAAGAATCCGAGGAAAGCCTACACGTTGCTGCGACAGTATAGCGGGAAGATGAAGAAATGTTCTCCTGTCTTGAACACTACCAATTTAGTTGCAGTTGGTGATGCGACGCTGCCAATATGGAAGGATTACTTCAGTTCACTACTGAATCGTCCAGCGCCATCAGTACCTGAGCTCCCGTATGTTCAGAGAGCACATTACGATGTCAGTGAGGAACCGCCGACTGAGTCTGGAGTTTTGGATTGTGTCCGGAAAATGAGGAATGGAAAGGCTGGTGGAGATGACAACATCACTGCTGAAATGCTGAAAGCTCTTCCTCCGTCTGGGATTCGTGAAATGACCAACACCATCCGTGCTATATGGATGAGAGAAAGGATACCCGATTCGTGGAGATATGCGATCATCGTACCTCTTCACAAGAAGCTATCCGTCACGGATCCTAAGAACTACAGAGGAATCTCTCTACTTCGTGTCATGTACAAGGTTTTAGAACGTATCATTCTCGAGCGACTTATCAAACATCGTGAAAGAACGACCAGAAATGAGCAAGCCGGTTTTCGACCTGGAAGATTGACCATCGACGAAGTGTTCGTCGTGAGAAGAGTAATTGAATCGTGGCAGCGGTATTCGAAGCCATTACAGCTTGCTTTTTTGGACTTTGAAGCCGCGTTCGACTCTCCTCGTCGTGATCGATTGCTCAATGCTCTGCGAGCAGATGGAGTCCCGGAAAAGTATGTTCGGTTAATCGAGGACATGAACAGAGGAACAACAGCAGCAGTTCGTATACCTGTCGGATTTACGTCAGCTTTCGAGGTGAAAACAGGAGTAAGGCAAGGAGCCGTTGCAGGACCTTTTCTTTTCAACTTCGCCGTTGATGACATCATGCGTAGAGTTGCAGAACAGTTTCCTGCGGATGTGATCCTAACACCATCAGGACGCTCCCTTGTCGACCTGGAGTACGCCGACGACATCGTGTTATTCGCTGAAAACAACGCAAAACTGCAAAGGATTGTGAACCTCGTTTCGAAGTATGCCGCAGCCTATGGACTTCGTCTTCGTCCCGACAAATGCAAGCAGATGTGGGTCTCTCAGAGGCCTTCAACTGGAGTTTGTGTGGACGGACAACGTATCGAAATGGTGGACGATTTCTGTTATTTGGGCTGTTTGCTGAAGAACGATGGTAGTTATGCAGCGGATATTCGACAACGATGTGCGAAAGCTATGTCTGCATTTAATTCTCTAACCAAGGGTTTGTGGCCTACCACCATCGCGAAGGAAGTCAAGTTGCGCGTCTACCTATCCGCTATTCGCCCTACCACGGTTCGGAGACGTGGGCAGCACCGAAGACGCAGATGGAAAGGTTGGATTGCACGGAGAGGAAGCTTTTTAGGCGTTTGCTTGGATATTTCTGGCCGCGTCTATGCCATAACGAAGACCTTTACAAGGAAATCGACGCAGTACATAAACGCTTGACACGAGGGAGGTGCCAGCATCTCCTAACGCCATCTCAAGCAGCAATGGAAAGATCACTTCGACTGCTCGGGCATATACTAAGAAGAACGCCGGATCGCCTCGTACAACACGCTTTAAGAATGCTTCCAGATCCTGTCTGGAAACGGCCACCTGGGCGTAGGCGAAAGTTCTGGTCGGATGTGGTTAAAGAGGATTTGAAGTCACTCGGCATCGAAAGACAGTCCGGGCGCGATGTTTCGTTTCGCAGGAAATGGAATAGTGACAGCTGGATGGAATGTGTTCAAATTGTGGCTGAAAACCGTGAAAAATGGACACGGCTGACTACTAGGACGGCATACCTCGGTGAAGATGCGGAATGACCGCGTCAGGCGAAAGCCAACCGATTAAGTCAAGTAAGTCAATTAGTGAATCCGAGATCATATGGAATCCTTTAAGGGTTCTTGAATGAGTTCTGAAGCCGGTCCTTGCACCAGAAATTTAATTTTACAATTTTATTTTTGTGGGAAAAAGTCAACGTTTTGAAAAATACCAAAATGGGGACGGAATTCCACGTAGCGAAGCTAGAAAAACTAATTCCCACGACTGGAACTCCAATAGTAATAAAATCCAGAAGTGTTCAAAAAAGAAATTCCAAAACTAGTAATTCTACTGAAAATCCAGTTTTTAAATTTCTTTTTTTTTTTGAGAGAGAAATTGAAATTTTTTGTGATTATCACATTCTTAAAGCGATCTCTTGAGAAGAGATTGATGGGATTCAAGGAAGGTCCTAGTATCAAAATTCGGAAGTTGTTCTCTTAATGAAAATTCAACTTTGAAATTTTTAATTTTTTTTTCGCGGAAAGAATTGACTTTTTTTAATTCTGCATTTTTAAATGAGTGCTGATTATTTCTATGCGCTCTACTTGAACAGTGAAAATTTCCTAGAATGTTTTCACACTGGAAATGGAAATTAAGGGAAAATTCAAATTTCATTTGTTTTTGATTTCGGGAAAAAGATTGAAGATTTTCACGATTCCCACATTTTTCCAAATAAATTCATATTATGAAGCTAGAAATACATGGAATTCAAAGAAAAATCTGGAAAGAAATTCAAAGTTTGTGGTCTCAAAGAAAATTCACTTTCGATAATTTAATTATTTTTTGGAAAAATAATTGGAAAAGGTCAGGAATTCTATATTTTTGAAACAATTTCTGAACAAATGCATGCGCTATACATGAAAAACATAGAACTCGAGGAGTATTTCAGCATGAACATCGAAATTGGTCACTTCATAAAAATTTGAATTTTTGAATGAAATTTTTTCAACTGTTCATTTTTGGTGCATTTCCATATACTGGCTGATTATGGACATGATTTCTTCGCGTGAGGAGAAAAGGCAAGGATTGCAAAGCGAATTCGTAGCATGGTTGTTGAAATGCGCTCTGAAAATAACTTTGAATGAAAAATACCTACCTTTTTTGTTTGAAATACCTACCTTTTCTGAATGTGAAATCGAATAATTAACCCAATTTCAAGACGCGAATTCCGTTTAACTTTTAATACCTGAATTCTCCTCGGAGCCTGGCATTTCATCTTAAAGGCACTGTTCGCGATAAAAATCGCTTTTATGTTTTTTTGCCTAACTTGAAACCGGTCCCATTCTGATTCCAATGACCTCTCTAGAATCTTACAAGACCTTCCGGAAACGGAGTTGTGGTCCCTCAAAGATTGAGCTAGAGAAGCATGGTGGACGAGTTGTCCGAGGCTTGTAACTTCCGTCAACATATGCAAGCTGACCTGAGTAAAGAGAGACGTTGAGAATGAAGGGAAGAACGGGGTTTTTGATAGGAAACCATCGCTCATCTCACGATATCGAGTGTTCCTTTGTTCACGTGGAGGGGCGGAAAGGGGCCGGACTTGCCCACAGCGGCGGGGTTTGCCCACTTTTCTAAGCCGTTTTGCTGCCCTGGGTAGCTTTTCGTCCAGTTCTTTTGACGATGTTCTGCTTCTGAGAGCCACGAGAAGCGTTTGTCATGAAAAATTCGAGGATGAAGTTTACCGCGAACAGTGCCTCTAAATAATCACTGATATGGAAGAACTTCGTGATTTTGCCACTTTTAAATCCATAAACTGTTAGCAAAATTGACTTCTTTATAAATTTTTGTTAACCTTTTCGTTCTCAAAATGTTTCAGAAGAAACGCAGAGGTTGAGAAATGGTATATGAATATGCTTAATACGAGGAAACGTCGAGAAATCCACTTATCACAACACTTAAACGCCAGCCCCATTTCTACACGAGGGTCATTGGATGGCTACCGTAACCCAAATTCTTCCACTGAGTTCTATTTTGAAATTTTATACATTCAGTAGATCGCATTTTCGATCCTGATTCAGAATTCGGCTTCAATTTTCCGATTGGACCACTTTGAAACGAGTTATTCAAAAACGACGCCTAACGGTGCGCTCCGGCGCTCTAGCTCGCCCAATGACCAAAAGATAGGGGCGGTATTGTATGTGTAATTCTTTGCTCCAGCATTCGTGCCGCTTTTGCTCTTGCACAGTTGGGTCCGTGGTTTGCTTCAAGAAAAAAACATTTAAACTCACTCGCGGCTGGGGCAGCCGGTTTAAATCTCACTGGCGGCTGGCGGGACGGTACTCAGACAGGGATGTCGGATCACCCGAGCGCTTTATGCTTTTTTTGCCGCCGCGGATGCAGCCAGGGTGATTCCGCCGACGATTTTCTCGCCGGAGTCCGTTTTCGATCACCCGGGAAACCACTGAAAGGCGCGGGCACGTGGCGCATGCGCAGACATGAGACGTGAGAAGACGCGCATCTACCAAAATTTCAATTCGTCGCTTGGTATTCGCGAATCCTCTTCATCATTCCGCTTGTTGTGTTCCTCCCATATTCCACTTTCTTGCCGATTCTGGCAATAGTCTTTTCTTTCTTTTCTGACGGGAGTACGGGTTTTGCCGTTCATTTGTGGCTTTCTTATAGCATTCAGAAGGGAAATCGTCTTGATATCACCATCCGAATTCTACCAATCTCAACTACTTTTTTGGGCAGAAAGAACGTTTTAATTTATGGTTGGAACTGCTTTAAGAATATAGCGTCTTTCAGACTCTAAAAAAAAATCAGAAAACTTCAAATTTCGTGCTGCGCGTCATTAACATGATGACATGAAATGATAATACTTGTAATACTGGCCAGTTGTATTTCTACATCACCCACCGCTGCGATGTCCACAACAATCGAATTGAATTCTCAAAAGCGGACTGCGGATAGTTTCGTAACTCTCGTGGCAAAATACACCGTTACGTATTTTTCGTCTAGATAAAATACCTACATTCCAGATAGCACTCTAACCAGGGAAGTCTTAATGTTGGTAAACGCATTTGCAGAAACGACTAGTACTGATAGTATCTCTTGTGGCTCCATAGTGAAAGCTCGGGTATCCCGTCCCAAGCTGCGTGTTCTAAGAACATAAGCGTTTTTCAAGCTTCGCGAAGATTCAAGAGGTTTTTTGCATTTTTCAAAAACTTTTCTCGTATTTTGCTCAAAACTCGCAAATAGAGGTAATTTTGGATGGTGAACACGAATCTGGAGTCCGTTTGTCGAAATTTTGAGGCTTACTGTAGGTTACGGTAGGTACCATGTCATCTAGGGGACAAAACCAGCCTTAGTATTTTGAAAATCGACAAACGGATCTTAAATTCGTAATCTGCAACCCAAATAACCTCCGTATACGAATTTTAAGTCAAATCTGAGACTCGGACCGAACTACCTTATGCCTACCGTAAACTGCAAAAAAACGATAAACGGACTCCAAAATCGTGTTAAGTACTCCATCTTACTTATAGAGAAGCATGTTAAGCCACTTCTATCGTTGCGTTTCGAAAATCGTCAAAAGTCGCATTTCGCCCTCAAATTTTCCCCCGATTGGAGGCTTTGAACGAATTTAGAGGAAAACTTCGGAAAATCGACAAATAAACTTCAGATTCGTCATCAGCGCTTCAAATAACAACTCTTGGAGTGTTTTAAAGGCAGGGTTCTCGATAAAATCGGCTGTTGTGTTATCACCGTAGAATGGTAGATCTGACCATCAGAAAAGTGAAAATAAGTGAAAAATTGGAGAAAAAACGCTCAGGAGAAAGTTATGGCTTGGTGTCCTCCCGCCCAAAATTATCGAGATTTGGGTAAAAGCATGTTTTGTCAACTTTTATTTTGCTTCTAAAGTATTTTCTGAACATTTCTGGAGACTACTGATTGCTTTAGCAGAAAAATAAATGCCGGATAAGCAAGCATTAATGGAAATTGCTTGATTAGGGGGCCGGCCGACACCGGTAATTAGCCGTTATACTTTGTTTTTAGCGTTCTTCCCGCGAATTTCCGGTTTTTTTCACTTACTTTTACTTTTGTGATGGCCAAATCTACATTCTTATGAAGAGAGCTCAAAAGTCGTTTTTATCGCGAACCCTGCCTTTAAATTAGAGATGCAGAGTTCTCCTGGAGCCTATAGTGGAACATTTTTCTAAA
Organism: Aplectana chamaeleonis; assembly: GCA_029168955.1. Lineage (NCBI taxonomy): Eukaryota > Metazoa > Nematoda > Chromadorea > Rhabditida > Cosmocercidae > Aplectana > Aplectana chamaeleonis. The sequence continues at coordinate 223,422 of JAPDOI010000956.1, read as the reverse complement.
ACGCTCCCAGAACCCCTCAATTGGTATAAATAAACGCCCAACCGAAAATCCGTAGTCCAAAACGCTATCAGTCTGTACAAGGTTTGGAGAAAGTGCTTTCACTCAAACTTTGTTGAGGGGGGTATTTTTGAGCGCTGAACACAATTATGAGGTCCGTTCCCGGATTTTCCAGAGACTAATGCGCGTTTTTGAAGATACAAAAGGCACAGAAATTTATCTTTTCAAGCCTGTAACTTCTTGGAACCTGCAGATCGGAGCGGGATACTGCGCAGTTCTCTGTGAAGGCTTTAGATATACTTACAACACAAGTCTCTTTGGTTGATGCGTTTACCGTCAAGAACACTTCCCTTGTAAGACATAGACATTTAGAATCAAATTTGGTGAATTCAGAAAGAGTGGATAGGTATTATCCCATTAGGGGGGTTGGGCGTTTGAGCAACAAGGCGAAATGTAGTGAAGGATTGATTGGTAGCGCTATCCGATATCAAGGATCGATCTTTTTCCATGGACGGAAGCGATTGAAAGCAGTATCACAAATCTGATATCAAAACTTTGTGTTTTAAATATAGATGATTTTTCAGTACCACGTCTCTCCTCATATTAAAGGCAGTGTTCACGATAAGAATCGTTTTCCTGCTTATCCGCCTATCTTGAAGGCGGTTCCACTCTCATTCCAGTGATGTCTTCGAAATTGTACAAGACCTTCTGGGAAGGGAGTTATGGTCCCTCAAGAATTGAGCTAAGGAAACATGGTGGACGAGTTGTCCGAGGCTTGTAACTTTCGTCTTTTGCAGCCGAGGAATGCGAGCTAACCTGAGTAAAGAGAGAAGTTAAGAATGAAGGGAAGAACGGCTCTATGGTTCGGAAACCATCGCTCATCTTTTTTAGATCTCGAGCATTCATTTGTTCAAGTCGGTGGGCGTGGAAAGCGCATCTAGGTGTGACGAGCTGACGGGTGTCCAACTTTGGGGCCGTAGGGAACCGTTCCGAGCTCATTTTTCTTAGTTTTTCCAACGTTAGGGTTGAGCTAGACCCCACAGCTGCCGATCTCCCCCAAAAAATCAGACATGGTTTTTATTGTGGACACTGCCTTTAAGATAGACCGACATTCACGTAGATAATATCATGCGGTTTGATGATATTCATCAGTGACGTCATCTTAGCCGGTGTAGTCAATAGTGTATTAGGTACTACGAGTTTCCTTTTCAGAATGTAAGGCTACAAAAAAAATAGTGAGTGTCTTTAACCACAAGACAGGACGTCATTAGTTGGGAATGGAAAATTGTGGAAGTAGGTGTAGCAATCAGTAATACCAATTGCCTTAAAGGCAGTGTTCACGATAAAAATCGTTTTTCTGTTTTCCCACCTATCTTGGAAACGGCCCCATACTGATTCCAATGATGTCTCTGAAATCGTACAAGACCTTCTGGGAACAGAGTTATGGTCCCTCAAAGGTTGAGCTAAGGAAACATGGTGGACGAGTTGTCCGAGGGTTGTAACTTCAGTCTTTTGCAGCCGATGTATGCGAGCTGACCTGAGTAAAGAGAGACGTTGAGAATGAAGGGAAGAACGGGGCTAATGATCGGAAATCATCGCTCATCTCACGATCTCGAGCATTCATTTGTTCACGTCGGTGGGCGTGTGATGCGCTTTTGGGGTTTTCAATGCGCTCGAAGTTGCAACTTCGGGCTCTTTTGAGGCTCTTCCTGGCTCGTTTTTATGCGTTCTTTCAACGTCAACGTTACAGTGTGCCCTTCCACTACCCATTCCTGGCTCGAAAAATTTCGTCAACTCCGCCCCCAAATACAAACTCGTCCAGATTCGTTGTTCGAATACTGTAGCTTTGGCTAGAAATTGATGCTTCCAACGAGGTGAGCGTTCCAGTACAAGCTGTAAGAGTCTATTGTCTCAGCTACTCTAACCGTTTTGTCAATAGTATTCGCTGTTTCAACCGCGCGCGGTAAAACGCGTCCAATTTCACCCTATAACAAAAGCAACCGTTATTCCTCCATTTGCATCAGGGCTGTGCGTAATTAGGAATTACCGCCGTTTTTGGCAATATTTTATTGCGATTCACGATTTACAAAATTTGGGACCAAAATCGTAACGAATTGTTACAAATCGTAACGAAACGTAAAAGCGCGCTTGAAGGAACAATGTAAACATGCGGTCTAGTCCATATAATAATATAACACTTTTCTCACATTCCTGATGCTTGATTATTCTCTTCAAGTCCGTCTTTCTTCAAACCTGGGCATCGCGAGTATGTTTCATTTACTTCTGTGCCGAACCAGGTTTCAAACGGTGGAATCGGATTTATTGGCCAGACGTTTCGGCAAGCTCGCCGTTGAAAAACCGTCGAAACAATTCACTTGCCATACTACACGGTGCAAACTGCCTTTAGTCCTACTAGTAAAAACGCTTCTCAAGAGCATCAAAATGAGAACAGTTAAAACGCCGAAACCCACCCAAACCGATTCCACACAGGCCAAGCCCCGCTGCAGTTCGTAGACGACCGGGAGCAAGTGATAGGCGATTGGAATTAATAATATCACTATGCGCGGTGACTACGAGCAAAAGCAAGATCTCACAATTCACAGCGGGATGAAAGGTAGAAATTCGTTGGTTATCGTTATGCACTCGCTTCGATTAGTCAGTTTTTTCACGTACTTGTATATAAAACTCCTCAAGGGCCTTTCTAGCTGCAATGTCCGATTTGTGGCTCGCAAGGGAACCACTATAAGTCATAGAAACCATTCCAAATGAAATGCACTTTTCTAGAACCATTTTTAAACGAAAAGCCGGAATATGCCCATCGCAGCTGCTTAGACCCACTCTGAAAGAAGTTAAAGGCGTTTTTCTCTGATTTTCGTACCTATTGTATCTTCCAAAAAGCGCATTGTTTTTACAAAAATCCGTAAACGGACCTCATAATCGTGTTTAGCGCCCAAACCTGACCCCCTAAGCTAAGTTTCGATGAAGGAACATTTTTCAAACTTTGCTCAGACTGACAGCGTTTTGGACTTTTACGGATCTTCGGTTGGGCGTTTGTTTATATCAATTAGGACGGATTTTCGATTGGGCATTTATTTATGCCAATTAGAGGGCTCTCGAAGCGTTTTAGAAAAATATTCCAAATTTGAATTGAAAATTCGCTCTGAGGGGCTATTTGGGTGTGAGGTTCATTTGTCGTTTTTCCAAAGTTTTCGACTAAATTTGTTCAAAGCTTCCCACCGGCAGAAAAAAATTCGCGGCAAAATCGACTTCTGACGATTTCTGAAATTTTACGACAGATGTGGCCAAAATCTTTCTTCTGGGGGCTATTTGGAGTTCTCAACACGAATCTGATGTCAGTTTATCAATTTTTGACAGCTTACGGTAGATTACGGTTGGCATACGGTAGTTGGGTCTACGTCTCAGATTCGTCTGAAAGTTTCTATGAGGGGGTTATTTGGGGTTGCGAATTCGATGACCATTTGTCGATTTTCAAATTACTAGGTAGGTTTTGCCTCCTGAATGGCATGTTACCTACCGTAACCTACAGTATACCTTAAAATTATGGCAAGCAAACTCCAAATTCGTGTTCAGCACCCCAGATTACCCCTACATACATGTTTTTAGCAAAATCCAGAAAAACATTTTGAACAACCCTAAAAATTCCATGGGAGTACCCTTACCCTGCCGCGAAGCTTTAAAAACGCTCATAACTTCTTCCAGAGTGGGTCTGGGCAGCTGCGATGAGCATGTTCGGGCTTTTCGTCCGAAAATGGTTCTAGAAAAGTGCATTTCGTCTGGAAGCGTTTCTATGACTTATAGTAATTGCCTTGTCAATACAGTGCATGTAACTTCGTAGTTGACGTTGTTGTGTTGCTCCACTCTGGGCTTGCCAAGAGGAGTGAGAAGAAACTACACGAACGATTTCTATTTCTAACGAGTTGGCGCCTAATGTTGTCACGCGGGGTACTGACCAGTGCAACGTCATAACTCAAGCCAGCGCGTGCTATGCACTGGCGGAGCTCACCACTGATCTTATCCGAAATAAACGGGAGCTGGAGAGCGATTTCGCCATCCTAGATGTTAGAGGAACGGGTGCGCCGGTACCACGTATGACGCTCTGTAGCGTATCCATTTATAGTGGCGATCTTTTCCGCTAGTTTTCTCAATTCTTTACGCTCTAAGGCACCAGTACAAATCCCAACTGCCGTTCTGAACATATTCCGAACCACCGCATGCTTGACGGCTGAAGGATGCGCTGACCTCGCACGGAGTGGAGTGTTTTTACAGCTGCTTTTGCGGAACCATTTAACATTTTACACACTATAAACCAGCTTAACCTGCGTATTGAGAAATGGAAGCCAGCCCCTTTGCGGAGTTTCTCGCGTGAGCCTTATGTTCTGAGATTGCTGGTTTAGAAGGATGAACAGTTCATTCATAGCTGTTTGTGTAGCCGTTATGACACAACAATCGTCGATGTAGAAGCAGTAATAGTAGGCAACCTTTCCAATACAGGTTTCTCTATTTTGCTCATGAAACAGATAGCCAAGGTCGGTGCTAGGCGCTGGCCCATGGCGAGACCTCTAATTTGCGAGTATTAGCTTCCACGTGATCTGAAGATGTTGTATTTCATAAAAAAAAATTCGGAAGAAATGTATAATGACTGGTCCTCCCGCGTAACAAGAGATCTGAACAGAATAGAGAAGGCGAAAAAGAACGCTTAACAAAATAAATCAAGATTATTAATGGGAAACTCGTGTAAATAAGAAAAGCTCCATATGGATGGCATTCTTGAAGGATAGCGCTGCAGCTGCCGTGATGGTCCTCCGAGGAAGATGTCGTCGCCCCACTCGGCTGAGCCCCTTCGCCCTCGGCTCGCACAGGTCGAGTCTCCGCCAGGAGTCTATCGTCGGATCAGCCCCTCGTTTGAAATATTACCTCGGCTGATGCCCTCGGAACGTCTAAGAAATTTTTGAAACAGCACCCTAAACCCGTAAATTCTCGCTGCAAAGTTATAGTGAGAATATACGGGTTTGGAAACAGCGATATCGATACAGTGAGTTTAGCCCTCGTTTTTATGTGGAATAAGCGTAGAACTTGAACTCGTGTACCTTCGACACAAGAGTATACGGGTTTAGCGATCATAGGTAAGATCCGTCAATTTCCGCTATATGGATTGAGAGGGCGATTAGGGAGCGCCTTTGAAGGCATCTGTAGCTGCGTGTTGGCGGAGTACGTACATAAAGCCTTGCTCGCTCGGATGAGTCCGAGCTTAGCAAGCAGCGGAGAGGTCGGTTATAGCAAAATATAACGGTGATGAAGAGATTTTGACATGATGAGCCCAATACGACTTTCTTCCACCGGCTCGAAATTAGGAAGCTAGGCTATATGCTGAGTTGCAGGTCTCTCACAATTGAACGATCATTGAATGCCGTGGCCATTCTAAATGAAATATGCGTTGCTAGGATCAATTTTCGACGTAGAATTCGAATTTTGCTTTGCAGCTGCGGAACCTCTCTCTCAACGGAGTTATATGCGTTTTTGGCGCTTCACTTGCGGACGCATCATAATATGTAATCCATGTGTCTTCGTCGCCTCCTGAGATTCACCGATGTGATTTCTACACCAGTAGCCGTAAACATGAAACTGCGGGCGCAGAAAGGGGCGTAACCTTCCCGTACCCGACGTATGGCCACCAATTTTGTGCCTCTCCTGTCGAGATTTCAATAGTGACGCCCCCCACTTCGCCACATGTGAAAGCAGAGACAGGCATGAGTAGCCGCCTGCAGATACGGAGAGGAAACTGCCGGGTAGGAGGCTGCTGGGTCTCAGCTCCGCTATCAGTGCATGCCCGGCCTCGATTGTGCGGGTGGACGGGCAGAGCGCGCGCTGCCTGCCAGTAACATCCTGATCACGTTCTGAAACGCAAGATCGACGTAGCAGGCAGTCGCGATTCTCTCCGTCCACCCGCCAGGTGGCTAGTAGCCCTCCTGTTCACCCGCTAGGTAGCCGGGAACCATCCTGCCTACCTGCCGGGTACTCAGGAAGGTTTAGTATTGGAAACTCGTCCAACAGCGGACGGACTTTGTACCTTTCCGGGAGGCTACCAACGTTTCATGAATACGGCCACAGGAATCGTCCCATAGTGTGTTGTAACGCCGAGATATGTTGCTATGATGAGCAAGGCGGCGCGCCGTCATATATAAAGCAAGAGCCACTCCAGCCGTGACCGGTTGGCGCAGTGACAGTGGTTGCTAAAACGAGGAATGAGGTCATGGGTTCGAATCAGGGCTATGCGTAATTACGAATTGCAATTTACGTATTACAAATTACGGGTGTTTTTAGAATTTTTTTTACGATTTACGATTTACGAAATTCTGGCCCAAAATCGTAACAAAACGTAAGAATTCGTAACGGATCGTGAAAAATCGATTGAGGGAATAATGACAAGGTGCAATCCAAGAAATAGATAAATTTTCACTTTTCCAAGTATCTTCTAACTACTGTGCTTATCTGGGTCAAATTCCGGTCCGCAATTGCGTCTCGACACGCTTTGCGGCCGCACGCTCCCGAGTCAGAAGAGCTTCCAGCGCCGCAGCCGCCGATCTGCTGACTCTAGATGGGTTTTGGAAACTGAAAACTAAGAAAAATTAGAGAAATTGAATAAAAAAGCTACATCGAGTCGGCTTTGGCGCTGGACACCCGACTTATTCGAGCGCGTGCGGCCGCAAAGCGTGTCGAGACGCAATTGCGGACCGGAATTTGGCCCAGATAAGCACAGTATATTGTTTGAAAAAAGTTTTTCTCCGACATTCCGAGTCAGACGTAATCAACAGCGGAGCTGTTGGTCATGGCAAAATTTAATTATTAGAAACTTCAAACTTCCGAAAGTCCTCCGAAAATTTGGTGATGAAGCAATGATATTGCACCCGCTGTTGAATCTTTGCGCTGAGTTTTTTGTGACATTTGTGTTTTTCCCGAATTTCTATCCATTGTTTTCGTTGTTGTTGAGCGCGTGGGCAACGACGTATAAAATAAATAAATAAATAAAAAATCTCTGGATGGGGGGAGCCGCGACGCTGCTATGATAGCTCCATCGTGAAAGCTGAGCGGTTGTTTTTGAGAAAACACAAATTTAAAAAAAAAACAAAGAGACAACCGCTTCGCTTACAAATGAGCATCGCGCCTTTCTAGAGATAAGAGAGAAACCACATAGGTAAAACCGGCTGATCTCCAACTCACCCTGAAACAACTTTTTAACCAAATTTATCCAAAATCCATAAACGCTCACCTTATCCGAAACTCTTCCAGTGAAAACAATCCTCTGAGTCACAGTGCTTTGTGTATGGAATTTCCTCTATCCGAGGGAAGTTAGTGGTCAAACCTGAATGTTAAGAGGTATCGAGAAACCTCCATCGATGAACACCATTGATACAGCTTAGTACATAGCTCCAGAAAGTCACATTCAATCACAGAATTCTTTCAGTAAAAAAAGGAAATGCTCAACAGGCTGCTAGGGTTGACAGTTGAGATCCGGAACTTCGTGGGGAAGAACGGTAATAACTCCAGAGTAACAGTAGGACATTTTCACCCTCAGAGTGCTAAGTAACAGTGTTCGCTGAACTCATCAATGCGGCGTGATTCTTGTTTTTTTTTCGAATTTCGTGAATTTGCTACATCGATGTTTTCTGACCTATCAAACGAGTCCCAGCTGCAAAACTTTGCTGTTATTCAATAATTACAATCTCCTTCTCAGTAACATTCATTTTGTTTTTTATTGATCATTTTCGTTTTTTATTTCGTTTTCATAAATCGACAGAAAAAAATCGAATCAGCCGACGTTGAGAGCCATTGAAGCACCGTTCCACAAGTTGGTAAAATATACGAATTTCGCCAAATTCTCACTGCTTTGACGCGCTGCTCAAAACTAGTAGGCGCTCAGGCGGTAGTCTAGATCTCCATCAAATTTTAGTTTGAATTTCGGAAACCGTGGAAAGTTTTGCCGAAGGCGCGAAAAAAATGCTGATTAGAAGAGGAAATGCATTTTCGAACAGTACTTTTCTTATCGGAAGGAAATTCTAGTCCACAGTTGCGGAGAATTGCTGTTGCAGCGCGTAACGCAGTGGAATCGTGCTGGGCGAAGGTTTATCATGCGAGGACTACGTTGTCCCACTAAGATTGTCATCGTGTCGCGTGCAGCAACTGCGGACCGGAACTTCGCTCAGATAAGAACATTATATCATACTGCGTCAAAAAATGGGCCGAACTTCTATACAAAACATATAAGAACGAATGGTGGGATCCATTGGCTACAAACTATTTAATGTAGTCATTTTTTTAAATACTCATCAGAAATTATATTTTGAAACACTGATCATCAATAAACTTTGGAGGCGTTTCCATGTTCAATGAGGTTTGGGGCTATGTCTGGGCTTGATACTCATCATTTACGAATTACGATTTACGATTCACGAATTACGAGGGTTTTTGAAAATTACGATTTTACGAAATTTGAATTTTCAGTTACTCACAGCCGTGGTTCGAATCCATGCCACAGTTGTAGTTTTTCACTCCTGTAAAATACTCGCTTTTATCTCGTAAAAAGTAGAGGACTAGCAGTTTTATTGTGCGAGAGCTTTTTTGTAAGAATATGAAGCGTTTTAGTCGTGAATGTCTGATTCCCGTGGCCGGCGTTTTACGGTGAAAATAGTTGGACTTGCACATAATTTATAGCTACGAGCGCATGTGGTAATTGTGCGCAAAATGTTCAGAACGAAGCCCTGTCTACACGCTAGGTAGCCGGTAACCCTCCTGCCTACCTGCCGGGTACTCGGGAGGGTGCAGCACTGGAAACTCGTCCAACTGCGGGTGGACTTTGTACTTTTCCGGGAGGCTACCAACGTTTCATGAATGCGGCCACAGAAATCATCCCATAGTGTGTTGTGCCGCCGAGATACGTTGCTATGATGAGCGAGGCGGCGCGCCGTCAAATACAAAGCCAGAGCCGCTCTGGCCGTGACCGGTTGGCGCAGTGACAGTGGGTGCTGCAGCGAGGGATGAGGTCATGGGTTCGAATCCATGCCACAGTTGTAGTATTTGCACACTTGTAAAATACTCGTTTTCATCTCGTAAAGTGTAGAGGATTAGCAGTTTTCCTGTGCGAGAGCTTTTTGTAAGAATATGAAGCGTTTTAGTCGTGAATGTCTGATTCCCGCGGCTGGCGTTTCACGGTGAAAATAATTGGACTTGCACATAATTTATAGCTACGAGCGCATTTGGTAATTGTGCGCAAAATGTTCAGAACAGAGGATCTTCTCACAATAAGAACAACAAATGAACTGGACTCTCGAACAACCATTAGAATCACATAGGTCTAGTGATTGAGGAGGGAAACAGTACTGAGCCAGACTTCAATAGGTGTGCTAATACGCGCTGGGGTCAGATCATTACAATGGAAATCGCTCGAAGAGTCAGGTTGGAGTGAGAGCGGGCGGACAAAATTATTATTGATCGGGAGATCACGGCCTCGAAAAAAGTAGGCTGATCCGACGCAAATGCCACAAACACATACTATCGTTCTCTGAACCAAATTTAACGGACTGCTATCGCGGACTACGGCTGTGGCATCATTCGACACGTGATAATCGTGCTGAGAGAAAGATGAATCGTGCTGGGTCCCAGCACGATTAACGCCCTTTTGCGTGATGCGATAGCCCTTGTCCGCAGCTGCGGACCGGAATGTGGCTCAGAGAACGACAGTACTTTATCAAAGAAAAGCTATATTTTGTGGAGAACTACTCTAGGTTGTATAAGTCGAAAAACCATATTCCTATTGTGACCTACAATATCAAACATGAAACCCGAAAAAAAGAACTCATATTCGTAATCAGCGCCTCAAACAACACCTCTAGACGACCTTTGGGCAGAAAAATTCCACCATCGCAGTCTCACGCAGGTGGTAACTCAATTCCACTTTTGAGAGTCTAAAGGTCAGATTTTTTTTCTCCTCTGAGTTTGTCCTGGGGGTTGTATGGGGTGTTAAACACTAATACGAGGTCCGTTTTCGGTTTTTTCTGAAGATTTCTGTAGGTTACGGCAAGTGTAATGTCATTTTGGTATAGAAATCTGAATAAAAAAGCTCTTAACTCCGTTCAGAGAAAAGTTTTGCAGCTTCATTATGGAAATTCGAATTCTACGTCAAAAAGTGATCCTAGGCACGCATATTTCATTTGGAATGACCACGGCATATGATGATCCCTCCCTTGTCAGACATGAAACTACGCTTTGGTTTGCAGTGACATGACTCGCAAGGTTGTTCCGTTGCGTCTCCTGAAAACTAAGAACAAACAGAATGGCAAACATGACAGCTCCTGGAGTCTATGTGAACTCGTTTGACGCTTGTTGTTGGTTGAGACTCAGCCAGTCCTGAAACTATAGAATGCAACCACCGCGACAACCGAAAATTAGAGTGTGTGTGTTCAGAATAGTGTTTCCAGATTAGCCGAATATTGTAGATCTTCCAGGATTTTTTATGGTGTTCTATGACCGTCTTTGCTGTGTTTCACTACTAGTGGGAGAATATTCCTCTTGCTAAACATTGTGATAATCATCCTCAAGGAAACCTGCCCACCTTCAAATCAACGCTTCTCTTCTTGTATTTTATCATACGGCCTTGTCCGTTGCTTATGTGTGTTTATTTTTGATTGTACATGGGTGTATTGCTCTTGATTCGCTATATTACATACATCGAATGCTGTGTATAATAAGTCCGTGGCTAAACTCTTTTATTTTCGTTCTGCTTCAGATATTTCACATGTGCAAAGTAAGATTCCTATGTGAATGAAAAGTCATGTATTCACTTGTTCCTCCTGGGTTGTTGATTTTAATACAATTATACAGGAAAGCGAGAGGGGTGCGTTAGTCAAAAGATCGTAGTGTTTCGAGCCCTTGCTACGAGGTGGAGTTTAATAATAACAAATATCTTGATAGCTAAGGGGACAACAATAGGGCGAAAAATGCGCATTCAAATCAATGAACAATGTGTGCAGAAAAATGAGAGGCGACCCTTCGGTGAACTCCTGACCCTGACAAACACCACTAAAAATTGCTGTAGAGATGGATAAAAAAACCCTAACAGGGTGGGTACTCCTTTTGGTCAAAGCGGCCACTCCGAATAAAATGTACTTTTTTGAAACTATTTTCGGACTATGAATCTGAATTTACCTTGCGCGGCTGCCTCAAGTAGCTCTGTAAAGGGCTCTGTAAAGGGTAGTGCTCTGTAAAGGGTACTACTGAGTATCATAAGTACACCTCCTTTGAAAGTACAATTTTTTTTTTGGATTGGAACCCCGGTACTCGGGTAAGTGTTTGGCAATTCGAATGTGGCGTTTGAGAGGGACCAGTTTGCGCAAGGTATTTTTTTCGATATTGTGAGGTCCAAATATTCACAAAAAAAACTATCGGCCACCGCTTTCTCGGTCAAAGACTGTTCGTATGGGACAACGTCCGATGAAACTAAAGTGAACTTCAAAAGACCAGAAAAAAAAACAGAGCTTAGAGGCAGTGTTCACGATAGGAATCGTTTTTCTGCTTTTCCGCTTTTTTTTGAAGGCGGTCCCATGCTGATTCCAATGATGTTTTTGGAATCTTACAAGTCCTTTTTGGAACGGAGTTATGGTCCCTCGAAAACTGAGCTAGAGAGGCATGGTGGACGAGTTTTCCGAGGCTCGTAACTTCCGTCTTTTGCAGCCGATGTATGCTAGTTGACCTGAGGAAAGAGAGAAGTTGAGAATGAAGGGAAAAACTCGGCAATTTATCGGAAAACATCGCTCATCTCACAATCTCGAGCATTCATTTGTTCACGTCGGTGGGTTTGGGAAGTGCATCTGGGATGTGACGAGCTGTCCAACTTTGGGGCCGTAGGGGACCGTTCCGAGCTCATTTTTCTTAGTTCTTTTTTAACGTTAGGAACGCGCTAGGCTCCGCAGCTGCCGATCTCTACCAAAAAATCAGACATGGTTTTTATCGTGGACACATCAAAGTGGACACAGGGTTCGCAACAAAAACGACTTTTGAGCTCTCTTCATAAAACTGTAGATCTGGCCAGCTCAAAAGTAAAAGTAAGTGGAAAAACAGAGAAAATTTGCGGGGACAACGCTCAAAAACAAGGTATAACGACTGATTACCGGTTTCGGCCGGCCCCCTACATTATTAACGTGATTTTCGTTAGTGCTTGCTTATCCGATTGTTGTTTTGCTGTTAAAGTAATCAGTAATCTCCAAAAATGTTCAGAAATTACTTAAGAAGCAAAAGAAAAGTTGACAAAACAGGCTTTCACACAAATCTCGATAAGTGAGGGCGGGAGGCGGGGAGGGAGAAGAGGCACTCCGATGGCGGCGGTGCCGAAGAGCGCATGGCGCGCGCACCTTCTCGTGGACACTTTCTCGTGGATAAGGGAAACGAATAGGAGAGATAGTGATCATCTGGGCGACAGCAGAGACGAATTCGAATAACAGTAAAGCTAATAATCCCACGAATATCCAAGAAAAACGCATCACAATGCAAAAGGGACTCGTTCGCGAGAAGGTGTGCGCGCCTTGCGCTCTCAGGTCCCTCCTATATCAGAGTGCCTCTTCGGGCGCACCCGGCGGGAGGACACCAAGCCATAATTCGTTCCTGAGCGTTTTTTCTCCAATTTTTTACTTATTTTCACTTTTGTGATGGCCAGGTCTACCATCCATGAAGATAGCACAAAAACCGATTTTATCGAGAACCCTGCCTTTAACCTAGTTTTGCTTTTATTGACGGCGAAAGTTTGGATTTCGTTCAGGTAATTTACAAGAATTTTGATGTGATTGGGTTTTGATCATTCAAAGTTGACTTGTTTTAGCGACAAGACGTTAACAAAGGTCCATAAAGAGCAGAGATATCCCACAGTTATGAACTAGATCATTCATGTAGAGGAATCGCTTGTACGACGAGGAAATCAGGAACCACCAATGGTAGATTTCATCTTCAGTGGACGCAAAGGACTCGCATCTGGAAGAGCTTATGTCAAGTCGTTTGAGAACCGCGCTTCTTCTTTCGGTCTGGACGGCTCGAGAGGCGATCAGTTCCATTGTTTTTGAAAGCATTGTTTACGATAAGAAAATGTGTTTCAATTTCCACTAGGAATGGGTAGTAGAGAGGCACACTGCAAGGTTAGCGTCGAAGGAACACATGAAAATCAGCCAGGAAGAGTCCCAAAAGAGCCCAAAGTTGGACCTTTGAGCGCAAGGCAGGCCCTAAAAGCGCAATGCCCGCTCTCCGACGTGAACAAATGAAAAGTCGAGATTGTGAGGACGGTTTCCGATAAATAGCCCCGTTCTTCCCTTCATTCTCATCTTCTCTCTTTGTTCAGGCCAGCTCGCATACATCGGCTGCAAAAGCTACATCGGCTTTTTTGGCTTGTTTCGAATTATGCCATCGGCTTGTTTCAAATTATGCCGCAGCCTATGGACTTCGTCTTCGTCCCGGCAAATGCAAGCAGATGTGGGTCTCTCAGAGGCCTTCAATGGGTGTTCGTGTGGACGGACAACGTACCGAACCGGTGGATGATTTCTGTTATTTGGGCTGTTTGCTGAAGAACGATGGTAGTTATGCAGGAAATCAAGTTGAGCGTCTACTTATACGCTATTCGCACTATCATGATGTACGGATCGGGGGTATACTTAGTATCCGAATCACTCCATTTCGGATATCCGACCAGATATCCGAGATTCGGATAATCCGATATCCGAAAATTTGAAAACACGCATTATCTGAATCGAACCAATATCCGGGAAATTCAAAATCGGCATTATCTGAATCGAACCGGATAAAACGGATAAAGTTTCCGTAAAATCGGATAAAAACGGAACAAAACCGGATAAAACCAGATGAAACCGGATAAAATCGGATAAAATCGGGTAAAAATCGGGTAAATCGGATAAAATCGGTTCATTTTAGGTTGAATGCAGTAAACCTGTCCATTTTTTATATCAACTACTTAACTCACTTTTGTTTCTGTGTGTGTGTGTTTGTGTCTGTGTGTGTGTGTCTTTGTGTGTCTGTGTGTGTGTGTCTGTGTGTGTGTCTGTGTGTGTGTGTGTGTGTGTGTGTGTGTGTGTGTGTGTGTGTGTGTGTGTGTGTGTGTGTGTGTGTGTGTGTGTGTGTGTGTGTGTGTGTGTGTGTGTGTGTGTGTGTGTGTGTGTGTGTGTGTGTGTGTGTGTGTGTGTGTGTGTGTGTGTGTGATGCCTGAGATTTGTTCCCATAATATCCGAAATTTATCCGAAATTATCCGACGGATATCCGTATCCGAATCATTGAAAAAATGGCACATTATCTGAATCGATTCAATATCCGAAAATTTGAAAACACGCATTATCTGAATCGAACCAATATCCATTAAATTTAAAATGGCATTATCCGAATCGATCCATTATACGAGGAATTACCTTCGGATAACAAGTATAATCGGGGGCAGCACCGAAGACGCATATCGAAAGGCTCGATTGCACGGAGAGAAAGTTGTTTAGACGTTTCCTTGGATATTTCTGGCCGCGGAATTGCCACAACGAAGATCTCTACAACGAAAACGACGCCTTTCATCAATAGAGGGTCTACGTTACAATTATGTGCAAATAGAAGGCCCTCTCGGTATAACACCTGCCAAGTTTGAGCTTTGAATTACTCGGAGTAAACGAGATAGAGAAAGAAGCTTCTCCGGAGACTCCAGCTGAAGAAGCCATTTTGGCGCGCACCTTTGGACAACCCATAGAGCTCAACAGTGGCAACAGTTCACTGCAACGAAAAAAGGAGGTTGTGCGGTTTATTTTCACGGAGCAACCAGTAGATTGCGCCTATTCGAGGCAAAGTTGTAACTTTTTCTTGAATTCTGAAGATAAACCACCGGAAATGTTGAGAAACGGTAAGTGTTCCCCCACCAAACGTTATCAATCCCCCTAGAGTCTTTATCATAGACACACGCAGGAATAACAAGAAAAAAAAGTTTGAAAATTGGAGAAAAATTCATGGAAAAAAATTGCAGTTGATAGTGAATATTTCATTCTGTCTTGTTATTGCTGCGTTTATCCATGATTAAGACTTCAGGTATTAAGGGAACGGGAAAGTAATGTCGTTTTCTCACGCTAAATACAAGCACATACACTCTCAACGAGTCTTCATTTTTATTCAATGATGTATTCCCTATCGTTATCAATAACCTTTCGCCCTCTAGAGAAAGAATTTTCAATTCTGATAGATAAAAACGAATTGTTTCCTGCAAAATATCTGGAGATGGCAATTGGGGTATTATCCAAATTTGCAAATGTTTTGCCACTCAAAAAATATTGCAGCGCTCGGTATAAGTGGAAATTCGAAGTTGCAACATTGGGCGAATATGGTGGATGAGGCAGCACCTTCCACCCCAATGCATTAGTTTTTTCTAGGGTTCACCTTGAGCAGTGCGGTTTTGCATATTCATGTTGGAGAACGACGGGACAGGGTCTCTTTACACACGGAGGGAGGAGCACGGACGAGATTCATTGCCGACGCGACGCGCGCGGCGGAACTTTTTATCCTATTACCCCATCACTGGAGCGCGCTTGCCGCAAGCTCACGAGATTTCCCGGGGTTTTTCATGTTTTTATTCATTCTCACATGACTTTTCTTTATGTTCCTGAGTTGTTCCTCTCATCATCCTATCCTGGACACTCATTTCAATAACTCTTGTATGTTCTCGTACCGTTGCACTGCTTGATATTTATAGAAAATGTAATATGGTATTGAACATCGAGCACCATTTTGGTTGTAGTGATGGGATCGTTGCCGCAGTAAACCAGTTTGGCTCTGGATTATGAAACATAAAGAAATAGTCATATGAGAATCAATAAAGACATGATATTCCATAAAATCTTGCGAGATTGTGGCAAGCGCGCTCCAGTGATGGGGTAATCAGATAAAAAAAATTTCCGCGCGCGCGCGTCGCGTCAGCATGAAATCTCGTTCGTGCTCCTCCCTCCGTGTGTAGAGAGACCCTGTCCCGAGAACGACGCCTTTTTGATTGAATATCGCTGGCCACTTTTCAATGAAGGATTGATTGGCTCTTGGCAATCGCTCGCCGTAGAGGCCTGCAATACAGTTTGCTTAGGTGCAGTTCAAAATGAACAATGTCGCCCAAGTTCAGAGGAGAATAAAATGTTTGCTGTCGATTTTGACGCAACCTACAGCATGCTTATTGGCAATACACATCCGTACAATCGCCTTTTTCTGTCGCCATGAATTGTACCAGACCGTCCAATAATTCCTGTCGGAAATTTTTCAAAATTCTATAATTTTCCTTAGAAGTGTTATAATATCAGGCAAGTGTAAGAACCTTCTAGAAGGTTCTCCAAATTTCTACGCTAGGGGTATATAAGGCGCAGTCGCCGCGTCTAGCTACCAGTACAAGCTAAAATGGACCGAGGTCGAATTTGCACGTTCGTGTACTACGAGTGGCTGCTGGGCAACGACATGGGCACCGCGGTCGCCAACATCTGCAGAGCGTGCAAGGAGGGGTAGTGTCCACACGCACAGTCAGCCGCTGGTTCAATCGTTTCGAGAGCGGCGACACGAGCCTCGAGAACAAGGAGCACAGCGGGAGGCCTTCTACGGTGGATGATGACGAAGTCCGTCACTGTATCAAGGAGAAGCCGGAAGCCACCACCCGTGAACTGGCGACGACGCTCAACTGCAGCAAATCCACCATCCACAATCGACTCAACTTACTCGGCTGCCACAAAGTTCTGGCCCGTTGGATCCCCCACCGTCCGACAGACGCCAACAAGCAGAGCTGCGTGGCCGTCTGCCAGTCTCTCCTCCTTCGTCCGCATCGCAAGGAGTTTTTCGAGGAACTGGTAACTGGGAATGAGAGCTGGGTCCTCTACGACAACGTCGCCCGCCGTGCCGTCTGGATCATGGATGTGCGGCAAACGATTTTGAGATTTCGGCAAACGGCAATCGGCAAGAAAATCCCAAAAACGGCCGGCAATCGGCAAACGGCAAAAATCCTCATCCCTTATATTGACCCATAAATTATTCAAATGTGCCGCTTTACTATTTTCCTTTTTTTCCAATATTTATGTCAAAATTCTAATGATTTCATTTCAAATGAGTAGCTCCATTTTAAGGCATCAGATGAACAAAGACAAGACATATAAGACATCATGGAAATCAAAGAATTCGCCGCTGCGGCTTCGCAAGGAAGCGGCTTCAGCTCCTACAGACACCGAAGCGGCACTATCGCCGAGTCGCAGAGGCAATGTCGTGGCGGCCTCGCGATAGTGCCGCTGCGTCTCCGCGGTGGTGCCGCTGCGGCTCCGCGGTGATGCCGCTGCGGCTCCGCGGGGATGCCGCTGCGGCTCCGCGATGGTGCCGCTGCGGCCCTGCGATGGTGCCGCTGCGGCCCCGCGGTGGTGCTGCAGCGGCTCCGCTATGGTGCTGCTGCGGCTCCGCGATCGGTGTCTGCGCTCTCACAAAAATAGAACCGACTGCGAGTAACTCACATGGAATGAGTCATAATACAAGTGGGTGGCCCTACGAACAAAAATACACACCTGCGGCGCTTACTTCTTCTGTCTGATAGGGGCAGAGTGTATGCCCGTTTTTGCGACCTAGGAGATACGGAATGTTCGTCAAATCGGGGCTATTTAACCAGCAACGATCCTGTTCTACCACACATAACAGTAAATCGTAATCGACGCGGGTTCGCTGATGCATCCTCGCGGAGTTCGCGAGGTTCTAACACGGAACTGCCGCGGTACTGGCAATGTCGCGGCGTTGTCGACCCTCAAGACACTGCAACAGAATCTCCACGGCACAGTAATCATCACGGAGCTGCTGTTGTACTACCGTGGAACTATAGCGGCACAATGGAGGGTCGCGGTACTTTTCTGGCACTGCCGCGGCATGCTTTCTGAGAGTCCCTGCCCACGTGCGCCGCACAAATGCTTCTGTGTCGCACAGGTGCTTCCCGCTTCTTTTAGCTACACTAGAATCTGTCGAAACTCTGGAACAGAAACTTAAGCACCTTTTTGGAATTGCACTGTCTACTGCACTGCATCCGACAGGGTAAATACTTTCCGTATGGGCATCCATCAGTTTTTAAGTCCTAGCTGATCAAATGATGGCAGCTCACAACTTCAATGAATAGAGGGTGGGAGGGGGGCTAAGAACCCGTGAGGCCTATACTGACGACCATGAAAGCACGGTAGACCCAGATAATGAAACACCGCTTTTCCTTCTATAGCATACCATAAACGCCGCGACGCAGTGTAATGTGATGCAAACGATCACGACAAAGCGTTGTTCATAGAGGCTCCCAGAAGGGCTTAGAGGTGGTTTACACTATGCGTATCTAGTAGCTCATAACGTGACATGCGAGTGCGTAGTTTCAGCAATGTCTGGTCCCTTTCCTGAATATCGTCAAATAAAAATCTCGCGTTTAGCTGCAGTTCACCGCGGACCTACCGCTAGTTAACTCGCGTTTTCAAATCCATTTACTACCACCCCAGATGAGTCAAAACTACGGATAACGGTTAAGCAAAAAACGGATAATCGGATTAACCCTAGTGCCTTCATGGCCGCGAGCATAGACGGCATTTCCTTTCAATGTTTTGCCGAGTTTTGCCGGAAAAATAACAAAATTTCGGCAAACGACAAACGGCAAAAAAGTCCTAAAAATGGCCGGCAAACGACAAACGGCAATTACCGAACATCCCTGATTTGGATGCTAAAAATCATAATGTTACCGTCGAAACATTTTTCTGTACAGGTTGACATCTCTATCTCCAAATCAAGAATAATAACCACTCGGTGGTCGGAAAACGGCTGCCGCTTACGCCCTTTTTTAAATTTTTATGCGTGGCCTGAAAGATGAAGCACTGTTATTGGGATCATACAATGATTTTTTCCTCCAGGAGTACTATTTTCCTGAAAAGTCAAAGTTTTTCTAATAATTTCCTGCCAACCCCTTGCTTCTATTTCAGACGCATTCAGACGCATCTCGAGGGCCGTTTTGGACACGATTTCGATCCTTGGAGATCAGCAAAGCCTGACTGCCACTTTCGGCGGCCGTAAAAAGGACAACAATTGAATAAAAACGAAATTGTTGCAGGAACCAAATGAACCTGAGGAATGCAAGCGAGGAAATTAGATTATTATAACAAACGAACTTTTCATATTTTTAGTGAAAAAGCCGATTTTTTCATGTCGATCACGCCCAAAATGTAGCACTCAACCGCTGCTGATCTCCAATGATCGAAGTCTTGTTCATGAGAGAGTCGACGAAATGCTCCCGAAATGAAAACGAGGGGTTGAGATAAAATAAGTGGATTTTTTTTTTGACAAAAACAGCATTCGTTGTTCAATAAATAGGGCTGCTGCCTAATTTAATCAACACTATCCCATTTTTCAGGCCATAAAACTCAAAACTATTTGAGCGACAGCTACTTTTGAACTCCCAGGTGGTTTTCCTTCATTTACAAGAATTGATCTGCGCAGAAAGTGTTTGAGACAAACATGCATTTGAGTATAGCTAGCGTACGTCATAGTTTTGAAAAAAGGCTTCTCAATAAAAGAAACATATTGACTGCTCAGTCTGAGACATATTGCTTTTTTCAAGGGAAATACATTCCTGACAGGGCCAAAATGAAAACCCCTCAAAGGCAGTGTTCACGATGATCATCCTCGTTGACTTTCAACAGTAAAATGATAGGGGAGAAGGATCCTAGGCTCCCAGTGCCAAAGGAACGGTAGAAAACGAGCCAGGAGTGGCAAAATAACGCCTGCAAACAAGTGTTTTGGTGCCCCAGACACGCCCAGTGCCCCAGATCCGCCCCTCGAGAGGAACAAATGAAGACTCAGATTATAGGAATGATCAAGTGAAGGAAGTGATGATAAGTGAGCTGATCGCTTGATTGCACTGATAGGTATCATCCTTCTAGCGGTCGATTCCTCCACGCACAAAAATCAACGTAAACAAGGGAGGGCCTATTTTGGCTCAAAAACGCGTCTTTCGTGTCCTTTCCTAGCATGCCTTGCTATATAGGGCACCAGACCTTCCGTAAACCGTGGAGATATCGGAAGTGAAATTTATCGTGAACAATGCCTTTGAGTGAACTGATGACCTGCAAAATTGCTGTACTGCTGACCCAAAAACATGTTGCTCTAAATCATTAATTACTGAAAAATTTGTTCTGCCCCGAAGATACTTATGTGAGGCCTTTTTTGATTTTTATGTCTGGCCTGAAACATGGGGCACAGCTAATAGGATCGCTAACTAATAATGGAGCTTCAATGTACGCTTCGGAAAACTGGGCATTACGGCATGATGAAAGTGCGGTCTGCGTCACTCAGCGCGCAATCGAGAGACTCGGAGTGTCACGCTCAGGGCAAGTGAGAGAAGGAGTTAGAAGTTTCGAGCTACAGAAACGGTCAAAAATCAGGGACGCGGTCGACTCAGCTATGTCGTCGAAAATCAGGTGGGCCGAACACGTACGAGGATAACTGTTGGACAAGAGCCGTAACAGATTGGGTACTACGGGACATCATGCGCACTACCGGCCGTCCTCCAACACGATGGTCGGACTTCTTCACCAAGAGCCTTGACCGAAGGAGTGAGAGTCTCCGTGTTCCTAGAGCGAGTAGGATTTCCTGGCTAACTATGGCACGCGATAGGGACAAATGGTCCGTGTCGATGATCAACAGGGGGACAGGTGATACAGGTTCTCCACACAGCGTACACTAGTGTATTTAGCCTGTTTCTACGAACGATTTTGAACTTGAATTGATTCTGTAGACGACTTTGACTGGAATTGTCGATTTCGGATCCGACTCGATTTGCCTTTATTTCCGACGCCTTTGTTAGAAATATCATACTTCAACACACATTTCTGAGAGTTTTGGCGAAATAGCCAAGAAATAGTCCACCAGGCTCCGCAGCGGCTCCTGGTTGGCTATTTTCCGGCTATTTCGCGGCTGTTCCTCGGCTTTTCACGTAATGGACAATAATTAGCAGAGGAATGGCCGAGATATAACCGATAAATAACGAGAAGTAACCGAAAGTAATCAAGACACAACCGCCGCCGGATCGCCGAGCCACAACCCGAGCTGCTATCGGTTGGGCGGGGCCTCCAGAGGCTGATCTAGGGTGTTGACATCTAAATCATGCCTCTGGAATGGGCCGCATACATATCTAGGGAGCATTATTTCTCGGCTATTTCGCGGCGATCAATATTTGACGGCTAATTGACGGCTATTACACGGCAAGCAGGCATTTCGCGACTATGTGAGGTCGAATGTGCTCAAAAAACTGGAAAGCTCAAAACTCAAAAACCTTCTTAAGCTCGAAAAATGATTCTAAACTTTCACGCAAAATAAAAAAGATTCAAAACTTCGTCCTAAGAGAGGTAATGAATATTGAGAAAAGCAAGAGACACGCTTTTGTTCCAACAGAATTGAAAGACGCAGCCAAGTGAATGAGTAACGTGGCAAGCCGCGTTGAGTGGATCGATAAATGACATGGCTGGTTTCAGCGGTACTGTGATTTTGCCGCAGTAGCTCCGCAGTAGTACCGCAATCATTGCGGCGCTATTGCGGTATTTGACACAAGTGCGAGCCCACTGCATCGTCATTGCGGTACGACTGAGGAACTATGGGGACTGCGGCACGGTTGCGGTACTACAGCGGCCAGTTCTCTCAGAGTTGGCGAAGGATTGATGATGATGAGATTTGGAAAAAATACAAGTTCAAAACATCATTAAAAAAGAAGAGCCGTGATCAGCTTTTGGTTCTTTTCTCAAACCAAACACTATACGATAACTAGGCAAGTATAAGGTATAGAACAATCTCATAATTACTAAGGCAGACGGCTCATAGAAGTATCGACAATGGCCTCAGTTCTTCCTGGTGACATCAACACGCAGCCGAACGCGAAGATCGTCTTCAACGCTCCATACGATGACAAGCTTACCTACCACATCAGGATCATCAACAATGACCGAAGGATCGAGTAGTGCGACCAGGGCTGGGCACGCGTCCCGGTTAACCTTAGGGGGGTGCATATTAGACGTTGCAGCGAGGGCAAAGGGGGGTGCCTAAACCGAACACCAAAAAAATGCATATTCAGAATCGCCATGCCGGGACGTGTGCCCAGCCCTGAGTGCGACACCCCCTGATGAAGCCGCCAAGCAGTTCCGGCGTGATTTGTTAAAGGGAGATGGTATGGTTCGCAGGAAGAATCTCCCCATTCAGTACAACCCTGTAGACCTCGTGTTTGATAAAGTGTTTCAGTGAAAAAAAAAACAATTATCGCACAATTGGGCCCGAGCCTCTCTGATACTGCCGATTGTTTTGTTTTCTTTGTTTGAAGTTATACTAGCATTTCCTATGCGAAAAATCGCACTGGGGATTTTTTCGGGACGCCACAACCCAGCTATGAGACGCGAAATCATTCGAGCGTCCTAAAAATGTCCCGAATAGTATACATATCATCCTCATTCTCAATATTGAAACTATGTTACAGTGTAAAGAACACATTGATAAAATCTACGGAAAAAAATTGGAAATCATCGCCACATTTTCCATACTGCGGGATTTTTCACGTGATTTAAACATAGATTTACCTTTTTCATGGGCTTTCTGCTTTTTAAGATTTGTGGGTTTCCAGAAGTCTAAACTTTTGGAAAGTGATTGCGAGCGCTGTGCAATAGCGGTCGTTTGTGAAACACGGCGGCGTCGCCACACACATAACGCTTTTATGCTTGACTGCTTGGTAACGCTACCCATGGTATCATTGCGCTCGTGAATCACAATGTGATGGTTAGGGTAGCAATCTACCGTGGGTAGCGTTACCACTAGATAGGGCTACATTGCCGCGTTGATGAATCCGGCCCCAGAACGCTACTCCGAAACTTCGCCGTTCGTCCGGCACTTGTCGATAAGAAGCGTTGACTTCCGCGAAAGACAGCTGCAAACGTCTGTTAGCAGATCGATGCAACCTTTTCTGGGGCGCCTTGAAGGCACAATCCAAGCTCAGGGGAATTTTTAATATTATACTCCAGTTCTTCTTCTTCTGCAGCCTCAAAGTGGTTTTTGTCATAGGTTGAGGAACTGGGCGGCCTTCACAGGATTCGTCCAAAGGTCCATTGTTGTTAAGGAGGTAGGTCTCTTCGGGCACATGAACAAGTGCGCCGTGTCGTGTCCGGGAGCACCACAGTCCGGGCATGCGTCTGGTCGGCTGCTGTCGATCTTGTTGGCGTAAGACATTAGCAGAATAGAGTGACCACAGCGCAGCGAGGCGAGAGCACATCTGGCTCGCCGGTTGAGTTGAGACTCGGTCTCGCAAACCCGAGGCGGCACCGTTCCCAAGATAGGGTTCACAGCCGCCTTTGCTAGATATCCTCGAACAAATTGCGTGTGCTCCTCACGCAGAAGACGAAGCCTTTCCATGCTGGAGTCGGCCCATCTCTGTACATCAACTTTACGAGGAGCATCGGCGAACGGCGTCCTAATCGACCTCCTCTCTTATGGGCTTCATGATTCTCTTTGACGGATGATTCGGCTGCCTCAGAACATTAATATACATCTGCTGTGCCTGGAGTTCACAATGCTCCTTGACCGGCAATATGCAGGCCTCCGCGTGAAGATGCTCCACCGGGGAGCTCCTTGCACAACCGGTAGCAATTCTAAGCGCAGCATTCTGTACACGCTGCAGCTTATTCCAGGAGCTGTCAGACACCAGGTGCTGCCACACTGGTGCCGCATATTCCAGAGCCGGCTGAAGTATTGCTCTGTAGGTTCTCAATATAGTCTCTCGGCTGCTTCCCCATGATGTTCCTCCGAGAGCTCTCAAGATATTAAGTCTAGCCTTGACGACTGTTTGTTTCTGTTCCGCGTTTTTGTGGAACTTCAGTGATGGATCAAGAATAAGGCCAAGCAGCTTGGGAATTTTGCTGCTGGCAACAGGTCACCATCCCATTTGACATCTGGATGGGCACTGTGTTCCTTGGTGTTCGTTGTGAACACTGAAACAGAGGATTTTGCGGCAGAGACTGTGAGCATCATTTTATCGAGGAAGAGCTTCAACTCGACGAGATAGGCGCTGATCTTGTTAGCGGCTATCTGCAGGTCACGATCCTGGCACATGATGGTGATGTCGTCGGCATACATAACAATCCTTACATCATTGGGAGGCTCGGGAATGTCCTCAAGATACAGGCTGAATAGGGCAGGGGACAACACTCCGCCTTGCGGAACACCGGCTGCTATTGGAATGCTATCGGATACATGATTCTGGAACAGAACCTTAGCACGGCGGCCTTTAGTGAACGCTGCAATCCATCGCTTCTGCCATGATGGTAGCGACGACTTGAGCAGTTTCTCGGACAGCAGTCCCAAGTTAACAGAGTCAAACGCTTTGCTCAGGTCGAGGGCGACGGCCACCGTTCTCAGGGGCTTTCATGTTGAACCCATCGACCGCAAAGCTCACGATCTCTAATAGAGCTGTAGTAGTGGAGTGAAGTTTCCTGAACCCATGCTGATGCTGCTGTCGCTCATTTTGATCAGCCAGGTCCGTCACGATCAACTTTTCAGCTAATTTAGCGACGGGCGATAACAGGCTTATTGGTCGAAAGCCCTTTGCCGTGCTTTGGGACTTGCCTGGCTTTGGCAACGGTATCACATTGGCTGTCTTCCAAGCTTGGGGTAGAGTGCAGGTCCGAAAGAAGTGTTAATGATATCTGCAAGCATCGGTAGAAGTTCCGTGGGAAGCTTCTTCAGGATGGCTGGGAGATACCGTCAGGTCCGATAGCCTTCGAATTCCGCATTTCTTTGATAGCCTTCTACTTGCGTGAGAGTAAAGGCCTCAGAAGCGTTCATGAGCGGCAACCGGCTCAGTTCTCTAACCGTGACTCTGTTCTGCACGCCTCGCTTGGCACGTGTGATGAAGAAGTTCTTGCCGAGCGCATAAGCAGCCGCTTTCCCTGATTTGAAGACGTTCTCCTCGAACTCAATAGCGGAGCTCATCGAGGGAGCGGACTTGCCGGAAATTTTCCTCAACACTTTCCACGTCGTAGTTCCGTCAGTCTTGAAATTCAGCTTTTCAGTGAACTTCTCCCAGCATTCCTTCTTGTCCTTATCCAGATCCTGCTTGATCTCGTTATCCAGCACAGCTATGTCCGGGTCTAGATGGTCTGCGGTTTCTTCTCATCTCTGGTTCTTATCTTCTGCAGTATTTCTCGCTGACATTTGGAAAAAAGGTCTTGACACGACCCTCAGGAATTGCAGCTTTCATGGCCTTGCGGATGGCACTTGTTAGATGGCGCTCTTTCTGATGAACATCACCATTCCATGGGTAGTCGACCGCATGGCGAAGTGCAACATCTCTGAACAGGGTCCAGTCTGCTAGGCCTAAATTAAGATAAGTACGATGACGAAAACCAGAGTAAGGGGCAAGAGAGTCAGAGAGATCAATATAGACAAAGACGGGAATGTGATCACTGGAGAGAGTTGTGGATGTGGACCACGTGCAAGCATTAGAGAGATTGGATGACACAAGAGAGATGTCTGGGCTAGAAGGTCGGCCGTTGGCAGGGAGACGAGTGGGCTGGTCATCATTGAGGATAACCAGGTCACACTCCTCAGCCCATTCTTCGACATCTTCCTCTGGCGTCAGAATCAAGAGCGGAACAGAACGTGTGAGCATTGAAGTCACCCGCAAAGACAGCTGAAGGGGGAGAGTGAGCAGTCGTACAACTGCTTAAGGAGTGGAATAGGATTATAAGAGGGGGACAAGATGATATAGGAGGAATATATATGTTAAATAGAGATAAAGGGGTTTTGAGGGGGGAGGTGGACAGGAAATGTACTCGAGAGTACTGTCCTTAGGAGTATTAGGGATAATATGAGAAGGTAAGGCAGATTGAACGAAAGTAGACACCCGCCCCCAAGAGCTGTCCTTGGCATGTGATAGGCGGTGTAGCCCGGAATGTTAGGTTGGGGATAAGTGGTAGATGGAGAGAGCTTGGTTTCTTGAACCATGATAACATCCGGGTGATGAGAACGTGCGAATAGAGAGAGTTCAGATAACTTGTTGCGAAGGCCGTTGAGATTAATGTGAACAATGGAGAGGGGGCGGTTGGTAATTGAGGAATCAGAGTTGTTGGGGGCAGAGCATAGAACACAACGAAAGGATGAGTCATGATGCCTCACAGAACTGAGGCCCGAACAGGAGAAGTGCACCCACCTTTGGCATCCGAAGCACTGGACACTTGTTTTATGCCAGGTAACATCCTCGCCGCAGGTGGCACATGGATACTTCCGTGCTGGACCTGGATTCCTCTCGACGCCGGCCCTTTGTAATAAAATCCTCAGGAGAGCTGCGGCCGACCAGCACCTCTCCCATGACAAAAACCCTCTTCTCGGAGGGGTTGACGTCGGTTTGCACGGAGGCGATCTTCTTTCCTCCACACTGCCACGGCACGAACGTACGACATCTCGGCAGCATTATACTCCAGTCGTCGTGAATAGCAACTCTGCCAAGCGCGAAACCTCAGTTCGCTCAAATCAGCGAGAAAAGGCAAGGAAAAAGTCGACTCCGCCCCCACGGAAGAAAAAATGGGTAACGCCCACCGAAAAGCTTCTGGTCTCGATAGGGAAGAGAAACGCGATCGGTTTTGAACAAAATATATGTTTTTCCATTTGTTTTCGGTGTGGCTTTATTTTGTGACCTGCTTCGAAACGATGGCTGCGAATAACGAGAAAAAACAGGCCCGAGAAAACTCGTCCGCGAACTTCTCGCCGTTCAAATTCAGAATTTTCGAGGGGCCATAACTCCGTTCGTAATGGTTTCTGAGCGATCCTGGAGACACATTTGTGATCAGCGTGAAATTTTCTCCAAGATAAGCAGGAAAACAAAAAATCGATTCTGAGGTTGGACCGTGGCTTTAAACGGGAGATATGTCCCGTTTTCCCCGAGCGAAACGCGGACCGAACCGCTGCTCCAACTTTGCTGTTCGTTCGACACTTGTCGACAAGTGGCGTTGACTCCGGCGGAAGACATCTGCGAATGTCTGAGTGAATGGCTCGAGCGAATCTTGAGTGAGAACAGCCAAGAGATGCAGATACAGGCTTGAGAGTTCAGTTTGAGTGTTAGGGTAAGTTAAGTAATTTTACCTGCGAATACGGGTGCAAGTTGAACTGGGAATATCTCTGTATTGTTTAAATGAATAAGATTGAATGTCGAGTCAGTCGAAAGCTCAAATACTCAAAATTCCGGGCCACTACAGAGCCCGATTATTCGAACTATGTATATTTCTAGCCAGTAGAGAACTTGAAAAATCGAAAAAAAGTCTTATCGTACAAGTATTGAACCCGCATCGGCAGGGTTCACAAGGTAAAGTTTTTTAAACATAGATATGCGTGCTCTGTCCACGAATAAAGGAAGCAAAAACGAATAAAAATTTCGTAAGTGACAGCTTAATACTGATCGCAGCTTTTGAAATGCAGTCCATTACTACTCATTCGCCACACCAGGTAAACTGATTCTCAAGACCCAAAGGTAGTGCGCTCCACGGCGAACGCGGCGCACTCAACGCAACTGTTTGTCGCTCACGTCGGCCATCCCAACGGCTTAAGCTCTCTTTAATTTGATTTATAAAGCACTTGAAAGATTCAGCCACTAAGTGAAGTCTTTATCTATATATATATATACATATATCAGTCCTGCTATCCACAGCTTCTTCAGCCTTTATGGAACACCCAGTGTAGAGAAATTGGTTTAGCTCCGCACTCGCTTGTTGTGGGTCCTGTGTAGACTGCTACCGTACCCCCACTTTATTCGTTGTTCTAGAGCCCTAAAATGTGAATGCGGCTTATTCGATATTTGTTTTGTAACCAATTAAATTTCTCGGTATTACATATTCTCGTTTTCAGTTTGATTTAGAACTCATTTTCTAGTAAAGTCTGACCTCTTTTCATGTTTATTTCACACTTCTCGATCGATGTTTCGGGGGGGGGGATTCACGTCTTTTTAAAATAATTTTCATACAATCGGCTGACTTTGTACAGGTGTTTCAAAGCATCGGTGCGCTTTTCTCGATGCAGAATGTTGGCTTTCTTGGAAGAGTCGGTTTTCCTTCCCTGGAAGCAAGCACGCTCATTCCGATCAAAATGCTCCGACACTGGTAGAGAACTCCTACGGGGGTCCTGGGAGTCCTAGTCTCCCCTGCGATAGGAGTCCTGATTTTCTCCTGTAGGAGTCCTATTCGCAGTAACCGAAACACAGAGAAAAAAGGTTCTAGCACCGTAATCAAAACTCAGCCGTAAATTATATTGTGTCGTGTGTAATTGCACCGAATACACCAAAATCTTTAATTCACGCCTAATTTGATTTTTTTTTCGCAGTGCACCGTCTACATTCGGACGTAAGTCAACACTGTGGTGTTTGAATGAACGGAGTAACGCATTTTACGTCTATTGTTTTCTCGTTTACGTTGCAAATTGACTTTCGTAAAAATGTGTGGCACGTACGGGCGCATTGCGTTAAACTGAATTACCAACCATGCTTGGTGGAATCAGAGAACGGCCTACGATTAAGGTAAGCACTTCTATCGGCAGCAATGTCTAGCTCACAAAAAGAAACACGCCATGTCGTATTAAAATCGTCGCAAATTGTGAGGGAAATCGGTCCCTTCAGGCCGTGGTGACGTCTCTTTATCACTTTCACCCACTCGAACTTCACTTTTCAATTTTCGGCAAAGCTACGACCTCGGAGATTTTCGGCGAGCGAAGCTGTTGACCACAATTTTGGAAAAAATTGAAAACTTTCTCCGACCTCCCCCCTCGACAAATGGACATCAGCATTGTATTCAGCACACCGAATAATCCCTGATTAGAAATTTCGACTGACTTCTGATACTTTGCCCCAACTACCGTATACCCACCGTAACGTACAATTTCACGACGGCCTCTGCAGAGACAGCAATGTCTGTTCTTATCAGAGAGCGACTACTACCTCATTTTCGCTTATTAAGTGGTTCGGAGGAAGTTCCTTCTTCTCAAAATTTTTTTCGAGCCCCCCTCAATATTTTCATTTTTGTTGAAAGAATTTCCAAAGTTTTCGTCCCCCATTGTGTCGAGTCGCAACCCTGCTCAACCTAGCTGAAACGTTGAAACAAGGAATCATTCGGCAATTAGGATTCCCCCCTGGATAATAATCTCTCCTAGCCTCGCCCGAAAATGATAAGAAATCTCATTTCTGTGCAATTCATTTCTTGACTGGGTCGTAATTTCTATCCCCACTGATGCAATCTCACTGTTCATCCCCCCACAGCAACCGAGTCAAGGCGTGAACTACAAAACAAAAAGAAACCCTCTTTCCTGGGAATTCATAGCTGTCCTGGTGACATGGAGATGGTAGAACGTGCTGCACTGCGAAAAAATCAAATTAGGCGTGAATTAAAAGATTTTGGTGTATTCGGTGCAATTACACAAGACACAATATAATTTACGGCTGAGTTTTGATTATGGTGCTCAAACCATTTTTCTCTGTTTCGGTTACTGTGTCCTATTCTTCTCCTGTAGGAGATCGGATCTTGTACGGTAGCTTGGCGGGAATTTCAAATAAAGTTTGCTGGAATCTAGCCAAAATCGCCTAGTTTTCGAATTCTTCAAAATCGATGAAAAAATTTATTGGACAAACAAAAAAACACTCGTTTATTCGGGTGCCGAACACACTTTCTGCACGTTGCTGAAACGCAAAAAACCCTAGTAACAATTTCGAGTAATTCTTGTATATTTTTCAATCCAATCTTAGACTTGAACATTTTTGTAGGCTCCGCCTTGTGTGGCGCTCTGCTGCTTGAAGCTGCGACCATGAAAATTTGGTACATTTTATGATGCGGACAGTCATATTCTGAAGGTAGTTTGCGCATCAGAAAACACACCTTTGTGCATCAAAAAAATGCTAGGCAGGTGTAGTATAGCGCTCTGCAGTTTTAAGCCGCCTGCGTCCATGAAATTTTGGGTACGTTTTCTGGTACCGACGCTCATTATTTGAATGTAGTTTTCTTACCCTAGACTGCACCCGCCTTCAAGGCGTCCAAAAATGTCCGATCTCTGGCGGAATCGCACCTTGTAAGTAGCAAAAAAATGCACACTCGTGGACGAAGTTGGATCGTGATGAACAACACTTTTTCAACTGCCCATCGGACTATTGTCTTCGCAGCTGCCTAAAACCCTTTCTGGACAAAGTTTAACGCGTTTTTCAAAGCCTGGTGGTAAGGTTAGGGTACCCCCTATAAAATTTTCAGTTTTCCAAAAAATATTTCGGATTCGGCTCAAATCTTGTATGTGGGGGTAATCTAGGGTGGTGAACACGAATCTGGAGTCCGTTTGTTGAAATTCTGAAGTGTACTCTAGGTAACGGTAGGTACTATACATGGGCATTCGACCCGAGTTTTCGAATGAATGAATAATTCGAATACGGCCATTTCAAAAATTCCGAATAAATGAATACATTCGAATAAAACCTTTTCGAAATTTCCGAATGAATGAATATATTCGAAAAGTCGACCAACTATTCGAATATTCGAATCCTATTCGAATATTCGAAGAATATTCGACATTTCGAAATCAAGGTCAATATCACCCCGGAACTTCGACTTCCGAAGAAACTAGGAGACTGTTTTTATCGTGAACTACCTTCAAGACGGAGAACACTAACAAGGAAACTACTAATAGCCAAATTGGCAGTCCCACATAAACTGTACTTTTCTAGAACCACTTTGAACGTAGGGTCCGAATATGCCCTTCACAGCTGCCTAGTCACTCTGAAAAAAATCGGTAATAGGCTTTCTTCCGTTTCGCATACCTATTGTACCATCCAAAAACGCATACTGATCTTTCGAGATGCTGAAAACGGTCAATCGTGTTCAGCGCACGAAACAACCCCCTGGACAAAGCGTGGGCAAAAGCACTTTTTCCAGAGCTTCCACGAAGTGATACCATTTCCCACATGTACCAATTTTCGGTTGAGCGTTAACCTAAATCAAGTAGGGCTTCAGAAAGCGTTGAAGAAAAACATTCCAGATTTGACCTTAAATTCCCCTAGAGGTGGTGGTGGTGGGGGGGGGTTGTTTGGGGTGCTGATCACGAAGCTGAGG
Organism: Aplectana chamaeleonis; assembly: GCA_029168955.1. NCBI lineage: Eukaryota > Metazoa > Nematoda > Chromadorea > Rhabditida > Cosmocercidae > Aplectana > Aplectana chamaeleonis. The sequence goes on along the minus strand of JAPDOI010000956.1, from coordinate 192,211 downwards.
TTTCTTTGTCGATTGTCGACTAAATTCGTTCAAAGCTTCTCATCGGGAGGGAAATTTGATGGCAAAATGCGACTTTTGACGTTTCCCGGAGCGCTACGATGTTGCTCAAATTGTTTCTTTGAGGGTTATTTGTAGTGATCAACGCGTATCTGATGCAGTATATCGATTTTTTGACAGCTTGCGGTAGATTACGGTGGGTATGCGGTAGTTTGGTTAGTCTCGGATTTGACTCAAAATTGCTATGCGGAGGTAATTCGGGGTGCTGAATGCGAATTCCATGCCGATGGTGGTTGAGAGATCGCCGCGACGAACACACGTGGCACGCACGCAAGCGAGGAGGTAATGATAGTCATGAACATCGATCAAGTGATATCACGTTAGATCGCTGCGTCGCGGCTATCTCTCGCCCAGTGATCGACGATACACATATTGCCCCAAAGCAAATTATTCGAAAAGGTGATGAGCATCAAGATAGCAGAGTATTCGAAAAGAAGAGAAGAAAAAGCGCGGCGAGAGAAATTTCTGCAGAATGTGAGTTTGAATTGCATAACTTGTCTTCGCTTCTCATGTTTAATTCTTATATTTGCGTTTCGTATATGTGTATACAGAATCAATTACGAAATTCAAAGAAAGGAGACCAGTGACGGAGGGGTTGAAAATCGGAGGAGATTGGCTTAACTAGCTCCCACAATGGGGGACAGGGGGCAGCCACACTTTCGTGGATACCCTCTATCCACCATTACGGCGGCGACGGCCTAAAATAATGGGAGCAGGAGAACACACTATTGATTTCGCGGAGGCGGCCCAGCGCCAATGGGCGACGGCTACCCAGAAAAATGAAAACAAGTTACTTGTCACATAAAAGCCCGAAAACAAGTTACCTGTAACATAAAAACCGAAAACAAGTTACTTGTAACATATCTAAGCCGATGTAAGTTACTTGCGACTTTTATTGTGCCATCTAAGTTACATGTAACATATTGGAGGCGAATCGCCAGCGGTTTCCTGTCGATATGTTGCATGTAACTTAAATGAGAAAACCTAAACAGGCAGCAGTGACTGTTTATTTATAAGTGTTCCATCTCATTGTTTTGCAAGTAGAAATGCTCTGCGAGTTTCAACAAGTTTCAACTTGCCAACTTCCTGCGTATTCATTGCTAAAAACGATGGGATAAACGGTCGCTGCTGCCTGTTTAGGAGGCCCCAACTTAAATGGCTTGAGATAAGTCGCAGGTAACTTACATCAGCTTAGATATTTTACAAGTAACTTGTTTTCGATTTCTGAGAGGATACTGGGTGCAGTGCGCCTCCGATATGTTCCATGTAACTCAAACGGCACAATATAAGTCGCAAGTAACTTGAATCGACCAAGAAGATGTTTCCAAGGGAAATGTACGACGCACTCGCGGGGTCAGGCTTACGACTGGCGTTGATGTTGGTTCAACTACCCTAGTTTGAGGTACTTGGCCCCACACCAGCATGGGAGGCCCTGCACAGCATTTTTTCGCGTAGTTTTTGGTCTGGAACACGCTCTCTGCGTCGCGTGTCGTCTGCGTCACGTTATGGCCTTCATAATGAAAATATAAATGTAAGTTACATGTAACATACGTGTAACTTACATGTAATATAAATTTAAGTTGCATGTAACATAAATGTATGTTACATGTAATATAAATGTAAGTTACTTGAGAGATTCAAGTAAGTTACAGTTATATTACAAGTAACTTGTTTTGATTTTTCTGAGTACCTGTCCAGCCTGTTGCGGCAACTTCGGATAGCACCGCCCCTAATCAATATGCGTTGGTGCTTGTGTACAGCGCGCAACGGGAGACCTGCACACAAGAACGAACAGCGGAAATGTTACTCACAAAAATGGATAGCTCAATTTGCGAAAAGTTTCTTTGAAGGGTTTCTGTTTCAAAGGGAATAGGTCTTGTCTAATTCGAATGTGAGGCACTTTTTTTCCGAATTTTATCGAATAAATCGAATATTCGAATAAATCGAAAATTGATATTCTCGAATAAAACGAATATTCGAATAAATCCAAAATTGAAATTCCCGAATAAATCGAATATTCGAACAAATCCAAAATTCAAATTTCCGAATAAATCGAATATTCGAATAAATTCAAAATGTCAATTCTCGAATAAATCGAATATTCGAATAAATCCAAAATTTAAAATTCCGAATAAATCGAATATTCGAATAAATCAAAATTTTCAATTCTCGAATAAATCGAATATTCGGATAAATCCAAAATTTCAATTCTCGAATAAATCGAATATTCGAATAAATCCAAAATTGAAATTCCTGAATAAATCGAATATTCGAATAAATCCAAAATTTCAATTCCCGAATGAATCGAATATTCGAATACTCGAATATTCGAATTATTCGAATATTATTCGAATAATTATTCGATTCGGTCCCAAGTCTAGTAGGTACCATGCCATTTAGAGGGCAAAACCTATCTTAGCAGGGTTGAGCAGGCCGTTGTGGCGATTTTTGTCGCGGCTACGACCCCCCCATTTTCCTTTAAAAAAATCCCAACATTTTACGGCCTCCTGGAACCAAAAATTTTCAAAGCTTTATTTAGTGTCTAATTGTCAATTTTGTCAAAAGAATGTCAATTTTCTAAATATCTTCCCTGTTATAATCATCTAATCCGCTTTTATATTGTTGAAAATGCGTGCACCTCGAAGGCGACTGACTATTCCTACCTCATTTTCCTTACCATGTTGGTTTTAGGACCCCTCCCCAAATTTTCATTTTGTCCCCGAAGTTTCCAAAAATTTTACGACCCCCGTTGTGACCAGTCACAACGCTGCTCAACCCTGTATCTTAGTATTTCGAAAATCGACAAATGGACGTTAAATTCGTATTCGCCACCCCGACTAACCCCGTACACAAGTTTTGAGTCAATTATCAGACTGACCAAACTACCGTAAACCCACCGTAATCTGCCATAATCTGCCAAAAATCGATAAACTGACCTCCGATTCGTGCTCAACACTCCAAATAATCCCAAAAACAACAATTTGAGCCATATCTATCGTAGCACTACGGAAATCGGCAAAAGTCGCTAATTGTCATCAGATTTTCCCCCATGGGAAGCTTTGAACGAATCAAGTCGAAAACTTCACAAAATCGACAAATAAACCAACCCGAGCGCCCCAGGTAACCCACCTGTGAGGATTTTAGGTCACTTCTGGAACATTTCTTTGAAATGAATTCAGAGTCCTTACTTGGAGTAAAGAAACGCCGACCGCAAATCCGTACAAGTCCAAAACGCTATCAGTCTGTGCACAGTTTGAAAAATGTGTCTTCACCCAAAATTCGTTGTCTTGGGCGCTGAACCCGTTTACGGATTTTCTAAAAACTATTGCGCGCTTAGGAAGGTATAATAGGTACGAAAATCTGACGAAAAATGCCTATACTTTTTTCAGAGTGGTTTTAGGCAGCTGCGAAGACCATAATCGGATTCTATGCCGAAAATGGTTCTAGAAAAGTTTATTTCATCTAGAATGGCCAGCTTGACTAGAAGTAGTCCCTTTGTATGAGCTTTGGTGAGATTGTATGATCGAGTTCCGCAATCGCTATCAGTCCGCAAAGTCTCATTATCACAATCGTAGAAGCGAAGCGGTCGTTTTGAGAATAATTTCTTCATTTTCATAGTTGAATTTTCAAAAACAACCGCTTCGCTTGTACGATTGTGATAATGAGGACTGAACGTGCGCGCGCGCTCCAGGTGAACTACCGGAGTTGTTTTGTCCTGTAGGAGACCGCTTCGCTTTAGTTCGATCTCCTACAGGATGGAACAGCTCCTGTGGGAGACCGCGATCGTCGTTTTCTCCTGTAGGAGTCCGCTGCCAGTGTCGGAGTGAACGCAGGGCTACCGTAATTTGCTCGTAAATTAAATAGCGCCGGATGCGTGGCTGCGGACTTTGTCACATATCTTACGGCAGCCACTATTTTGTTTCTCAGACATTCGCAGCGTCGAACTTTGGGGGAAAACGACGTTCGAGTTGAACTATTGAGACAATTTTGTCGAGGAGTTGAACTGATGAGAACGCTGCGTTGAACTGATGGGCTTATCGCCGCGCTGCATGTTGCGTCGCATGCGCAGTGCCGACAGACGACGGCTCCGACGCGACGTTGAACGCCGAAATCAAACCAGCGGTACATACGAGCCATCTCTAGGTGGGCTTAGACAGAATCACTTAATTATAAAGTGTTCACTCCTCGAGCTCTGCCTTCGAGTTGAGTGTGGGTGCGAGTGACTACACTTGTCTGCTCCTGCACCTAACTACACGGGTGCTCTATCGTGAGAGCAGGGAAGAGGCAGAGCATTTGCGCTTTGATTATTGGTGAGCACAGAAAGTGCACACCTGGTTAGGGGTAGGTGGGGTCAGTATATTGAAATAACACTACCTTAAGGAGAAACTAGGTAAAACGTGTAGGATTATGCATGCAGAAATTATTTGAAATTCCCGCCAATCAGCACTTCTGTTCAACTTTAGTGGAAATCCGTATCAACCACCGAACAATTTCCGTTGAACTAGCGGGGAAATTCTGCTGATTTCCAGTGTGGACATTAGTTCAACGGATTTTCCTTGGTAGTTGAACCGTCCGAATGTTGGAGTTGCTCCGGCATTGGCAGCGGTCTCCTACGGGAGGATTCTGGGAGCCCTAGCCCCATCAGCTATAGGACTACTGTTTGCCTCCTGCAGGAGTTCGTTTTTCTCCTGTAGGAGACCGAACTTTGCTTTGTGGTTGAATGAGATCTCATTTTGGAGGGAATTTCAAATAAAGTTTGCAAGAATCACGCCAAACCCGCCTAGCTTTTGTTTTGCGCAAACTTGAAGCATGATTTTCGAACTTCTTCGCTGACAAACTTGTCAGCAGAAAAAAAATATTATGAGGGATAAAGCCCCAATAACGTTCCTCACTCATCTATCGTGCCATCTGGCCGCCGCCCCAGGAAACGGAAGAAAATAGATTTCGGGCTACCATCCACCGAAGTTAGATACAGTTCTCGTCATAGCTCGCAGCAAGTGGGCCAACCACGCCAAGGTCTGCAGCAAAAAATAGCCACGGTCCACAACGAAAAAGGCTCCTTCGCGATGAGCATGGAAGAGAAGTTAAATGAAATCCCATTTTGGAGGGCATTTCAAATAAAGTTTGCAAGAATCACGCCAAACCCGCCTGGCTTTTGTATTGCGCAAACTTGAAGCATGATTTTCGAACTTCTCCGCTGACAAACTTGTCAGCAGAAAAAAATACTATGGGGGATAATGCCCCAATACCGTTCCTCACTCATCTATCATGAAGGAGCAGTTCTCAGATCCAAAGCATCCTAATCACTGGCGGGGGCGCCTGTGTGAACTTGGTCGGTCCAGTCGCGTGTTCACCCAACACACAGGGGACTACAGAATGTTTGTACGATTTTTATTAGGGAGCCCGTCATTAGCGTTGCTCGCACCTAATAATCTGCGCTCGCACCTCCGTCGTTAACGACGCTAGCATAGCTCGCACAGAGGGCTCCTGACACTCATCCAAATGGCCCAATATTGATCCCAATCTGAGTCGACCGAGTTGCAGGCCAAGAACTTGGCGTATACACGCCCTAGGGCAACAGTATTCTATTTTTATTCGCCCTATTCCACTCTGACCTACAACTTCCCTGCTGCTGTTTCCTTTTACACATTTTTTGAGGTATTTCAAAAACCTGTGGATGTTTGGATTGCATTTGATGAAAGTTTCGGAGTCGGACCCGGAAGGTGGCCTCGAGTCACTCACCAGAAGATCCACCGGATACCGGAGGATAATTTTTGTCGCCGAGGTGAGGAGGCTCCCCACGGTTCGGAGGGGGGGGGGTGGTACCCAACTGTGGGGTCACCTCCCCACGGGCCACGGCGGGGTGCACCCACTGCGGACCGTGGCAGTGGGGTGACCCTTCCTCTGGGGACCCCAAAGCGGATTACCACAGTGGCATGTCCCCGGGGTATGTCAGGCCGGAAAATGTTTGTTATGGTGCGCTCACGGCGAAATTTCAGTGATGGTGCGCGTCTCGGAACACTGCCGACGGTGAGCGCACCTTGTCGCATTCGGACGCGCGCTGGGAGCAGCATAAGTCGCGAGATGTGGCGTGGATACCAAGGCTGGGAGCAGCATATGTCCCGTGAACTGGGGTTTCAAACGCAAAAATGGCAGCAGCACATGCTGCGGTGGTTCCGCCCCGTTACGCCCACTATTTCAGCAGCTAGGGAACGGCCTTGGCCTAGAAACCTCCATGATGTGTCCTAGCTGCTCAGCGATTATGCGAGTACCGATCTATCACAGCTGTTTCGGAAAAATGGGTACCGTACGTTACAATATACCGTATGTTAGGACGAGTTCGCAACCTCAACAGGTCTTACTTCCATTGCTGTAGACTATAATTATATATAGAGATATATACCAGATATTTAAAAGGAATGATCATAATCCCTTAAATGTGCATTGTGTACTTAACATCGATCGACTGAAACACACTGTGAAATGAGAAGCCTTTTATACCAGCATGTCAGGATTAGACCACTTAGGAAGAGGGGTGGGCGGAGCCATCCAATGGCGAGCGGCCGCTGGCTCTAGGACATTTTTCTTCCGTAGGGCGCCGGAGCTCCGCGACATATGCTGCACTTCCAGCATCATGGGACGATATCCTGCGACGATGGGGTTTGTAACGCTGGGTCCATCAGCCAATCACAAACTGGTGGGCGGTCGTCAGCAGATATCTCCATGATGCTGCTCAGAAAATGAGAGGCCGTTTCAGTGCCCTAGCTGCTCAGCGAATATCTGAGTAAGTCTGTATTTTTCACCGATACGACTAGATCTGTGGATGCAATGAAAACAGGCGAAAATATGAGAGTGGAAGCAAAAACTCACCGACCAATCTCAGTTATTTTGAAAAAAGGAGTGATAATACAATCAGACTACAGTATGTTAGGAAGAGTCCGCAATCTCACCAGGTCATCTGGATGCTTGCCACCCTCCTCGGCTGAAGCTGATTGGTCGGCGAGCATAGGCTGCGTGCGGCGCGCGTCGCGTCTGGCTGGCGCATTGCCAACCTTGTCGTTTCGAAAGCTCCCATTGTCCGTCCATTCTACGACTTTATTAAGAAATGTAGAACCATACACAAGTATGTGAGTGAGCCTCATTTGTATACTTATGCAATGAATAGGATCAGGGATGAGCGGAATTCCGCGTTTCGCGTTCCGAAAACCGCAGTTCCGCGCGTTTTCGGCCTTCCGCGTTCCGCCTTCCGAAAACCGCAGAAAGTGCTGCGAAACGCGGAAAATGCGGAACAAAATATCGCGGATTATTGAAAAAACTGTCATATTTCCATTATTTTTCTGTTGCTTTACTAGTTTAGTGATCTCTTTCTATGCTCCGCATATGTGAATTGTGTTGCGCGCTCAGCGCGTACCAGATTTGTCATCAAGATGCAACCCTGTGATTCTGGAAACAATGATTAGAGTAGCTGTGAAAAGGCGGTTTTCATTCCCTTCATAAGAGCGCAAAAGTTGGTTTTACTTCCCAGAAATGGTCCAGAATGGTTTCTTGAGAACCGAAAAGGATGAAAAAAAGAAACCGATTTCGGTGTTAATCTCCTTTTAATCTCAGACGGCGTTTACGATTTTGTGGGAACACTTTTCGTTGAACTAGTCAGCTAGTGTTTCGATAGTAGGCTGGAATTGGGTGCAGCTATACTCTGTCCCAAACGTTTTTCGGCAAGCTTAGAGTCCAGAGAAGCAGCGCTTACTCTGCGTCTCTGACGCTGTAAGAGGGGTATGGTATACTCCGACACTGGCAGCGGACTCATACATGAGTCCGCTGGGAGTCCTAGTCTCCCCTGCAACAGGAGTCCCGGTTTTCTCCTGTAGGAGTCCTGTGATACTCCTGTAGGAGACTGGAACTTGTACGGTAGCTTGGAGGGAATTTCAAATAACGTTTGCTGAAATCAAGCCAAAACCGCCTTGTTTTCGACTTTTTTTTTAATTCGAAGCATGATTTTCACACTTCTTCGTTGACAATTTTGTCAATGGCAAAAATTAGTGTACGGCATTAAGCCCCATTACATTCCTCCCTCACTTATCATCAAGGAGGAAATTCGGCTCCTAAGCACCCCAATCAATCAATGAGAGGGGCGCCTCTGTGAACCTGCATGGGGGAATCAGCTCTCCACCTCATGCACACGCGTATCGTACACCGCGCGGGTTCGATCAATGGTTCAACGTGCGCGTTCCAGGACCACTACCGGAGCTGTTTTGTCCTATAGGAGACTCAGTGGAAGCGATGCGGCAGCGTGTCCTGTAGGAGACCGCTTCGCTCTAGTTCGGTCTCCCACAGGACAAAAGGTCTCCTGTAGGAGACCGCGATCGTCGTTTTGTCCTGTAGGAGTCCGCTGCCAGTGTCGGTGTACTTTTGCGACACATGGTCGTGTCGCTCTGCACAGCGACGACGACCGCCTCCCGTCCTTTAAATGTGTCGCAGTGCACTGCACAGCGACAGTGGTAGCGACAGGCTATGGCACAGTTGCAGTATGTCAGCCCTTCGCGACACGTAGCTGCGACCCACACGCGACATCTGTTCCTACGACGACCGTAGCCGTTGCCCCGATGCGGGTCCCGCCACGATTTGTGTTAGGTTGCATCCCTGTCGCTCATTACAGCGGCAAAGTATACCATAGGCCAGACATGCTGCGCCAAAAACGTCAGAGACGCAGAAGGAGCGCTGCTTCTTTGGACTCTCCGCTTGCCAACTAGTTTGGGACAAAGCATACATACATATCTTCTATTCCAATTCGAAGGTGATCGCTCAAATTTAGCGATACTTCAAAATCGAGGTCGAAGACAGACAAAACCTGTAAATATCTTATTATGAGCCACCCGACGTGCCCTCCTCCGTAAAAATGAAAACTAATGAAAATCAGGGCCGTACTGATAGGATTTAACCCAGGTTAGCGCTTTTTTGAGACAGTATTACGCTCCGAGAAATACGACGGATTTTCTGAAGTACTTTTTGGAAAGCCGCACGGTGTGACTAGGCTTTTAGGAATGTGCGCAGAGCGTTTTTATGGTTGTAGGTCACAAGTTTCAGGAATTACGTTCGTCCCGCGATACCGATCGGTACCGATTTGATTGATAACTCACCGAAGGCAAAAGCTGCAAAAGATTTTGTCTCTCTCAAATTTGAATCGCTCAGCGAAATTCAAGTCAGAAAGGAAATTTTCGAGAAAAGTACGTGGATTTCCTAGAATCTTGGCTTTCTGGCAAAAGTAGTCAATTGGCAATGTTATGTGTGTGAAAAAATAGAAGTGAAGGAACTCAAAAATGTCTCAAAATATTTTGCAAAATGATTTGGCGCACGATTACCTGAAGTAACAAGAAAACTGGGAAATGTAGTGATATGATTATGAATAAGATTTGATGGTCAATCATAGATCAATTATCGAAAGTAAAAGACGAAAGATCGGATTTCATAAGCTTCTCCGTTACAGTTATCAATACAAAATCAAAGGCGCTTTGGAAATACACAGTAGAACAATTTTTTCCGATTTGTTGTACGGCAGCAAACACTAGTGAAGCTGGGAAACCACAGGGCTCGAATTCATTTCGCGTTTGATTTTGCTTTGATAAGTCTAATGAGGAAGCTTGTAAAATCCGGTCTCTTGTCTGTCACTACCTTTCGATAAATGGTCCATGTTTGACCACCAAATCGCATTCGTAATCATTTCACTGCAATTCCCAGTTTTTCATTAAGCCATATTATTGTGAGCCAAATTTTTTCATAACTGTTCCAGGACATTTTTTAACTTCTTTGACCTCTACTTTATCCTAAATAATAAATTGCCAAACCATTACTTCTGCCAGAGAGCTAAACTATCAGAAATTCTCTTCTGTTCAGTTTGATATGTTGGTTCTGAGATCTCAGACGCTTCCTTTCTTCAATAAATAATATGAAATGGAATACATATAGCCATCTCCCTCATTTTTAGCTGACCGAGGTGGGGCTTATCGGGTTTATCATGTCAACTGTTGTATCATTGTTGTACATCATTGTTGTATTTTACCAGGACCGACCGCTCCGCTGCTTACTCCGCCAGGACTCATCTGAGCAAGCTAGGCTTTATATATGCGCATGTTTGGGGATCGATTTCTATATGTATCCAGACGTTCTACTGAAGTTGTCGATTTCTTAAGAGAGGGTGTGGAAATTTTTTGAAAATTTCCGCGTTTCGCGTTCCGAAAACCGATGTTTCGCGCATTTTTGGGCGTTTCGCACCCGATTTCCGAAAACCGAGAAAAAATTTTTTCCGAAAACCGATTTCTGAAATTTCGAATTTTTATTCCGCTCATCCCTGAATAGGATGCTTACAAACACAGAAGTGGGAGAGGGTAAGCAAGTGAAACCATTTGGCAAATCGTTTCCACGAATCACATCTTTGCCTACTAGATTATACATCTTTGGCTACTGGATATGGACTAAGATACATGCTGCTATGCTCAAGACGTCCCTTTGCAACGACTCACACCTTAAGGAGTTGGAAATTGAGAAAACTTTTCAAAGGCACTGAACGCTGAACTATAGGTGCCCTAGGCACAACTTTTAGAAACGGCCGCAAAATGGAACACCCCTCATTAGGCTGGATTCTGTGCACAGAGCTTTGCACCTTCGCCCCCCCCCCTTCCTCCATTCCTATCAATCGGTTAGTCTGCCACCGAGGAAACTGTGCGTGAAGAGCTTTTTACTGAAGACAATGATAGAATAACGCTGATTTACATCTCTTGCTGGCAGGAGACTATCCGCCCATTTTATCGCCGTTGGCCTATCACGTCAGCATTTGCTGCTCCTGTGATAGGTCAGCGGCAGTAAAATGTGCGGGGAACTCCCTCCCAGTAAGAGACTTAAATAAGAACAATAACATCTCGCTGCTTGACAAAAAAATGCCACTGAAATGAAGTAATGTGATCTGGACGTGTGGTACTGGAAAGGGATGAATGACAATATAAGCTTCGCTGCCTATTCTCCAACCATTAAGATTCTATTAACGTTGTTTGATTATGTCGTTTTCATTCCTATTCACTGCTGAAATTATTTAGCTAGGTGTGTTCGCCTATACTCCTGTTGTATTCATCCTGTTGCTTCAATTACAACAGCTTACAGTTGATCCCTTTCATGAAATTGAATCAGGATCAGAATTCGTTGGCAATGCGCCAGCCAGACGCGACGCGCGCCGCATGCAGCCGATGCCCGCCGACCAATCACCAATGTCTTTTTTGCCAAATTTACTTTATTCATGCTGGTTTATCTTTTTACTATTCATTACTATTTTTTTTTACATTATTTTTCTTTTCGATTTACATTTCAATGTTAATTTTTTACCTTGCGCACTTACATTTTGGAGCACTTTATCAAGTGCTATGTGGGAGGGGGGGGGTGCACGGCCGCATTTTCTGCGACGTGGTCGACTGCGGCGCGTTGGCGGCGCGCCCCTACTGGCGCTTCGCCAGAGCACGGTTTCCGCCCACGTTCCTCATGGTCAGGCTCAGGCGGGGCGTTGCGTAACTTTTTGAAATCGGAGCGACCCCCCTTCATCAATTTTTCCGAATCCCAAAATTTTTGCGACCCCCAAAGCGCGATTTCTGGAAAGTTTATATTTGATTACTAAAACTGTCAGACGCGGAAAATCTATTCAGTAGTCGGGCTCAAGCGTCTGAAACTTCAGCAGTGCTACTTTAACAGTCTTCCTCTTGATGGCTAAAAATTTTTGGGCCAAAATTTTTGCGACCCTCCCTCATTTTTGAAGAATTTTTCGCGACCTTCTCCCTCCCGTTGCGGAATTTCGCAACCCCGCTTGACTCTGCTCATGGTAAAGGGAAGATTCGTGAAGGAATATTAGCATACATTCCTTTTTAGACACCAACAACTTGTACAGAGCTGTCATGAATGAAACATCTATTGGTTTCGCTCGTTTCAAGAGTGTCTGCAAATGGTCGCGATGAAAGGGGTTAAAGGTTTTCCTCGCGGGAACTAAAAATGCTCTCGAACCGGATGTTTCCAATTACCTAACCATTCAGAGATAGATTTTTCCAAATGCTCCCGTTGAGATCGAGTGCAGATACCTCGTAGGTGCAATTGAAGGCATCTTACAAGGGCTATAGTAGTCTTGCCCATGTATGCAGTGAAGCTTTTAACTGCTCAGTACCCATCTGCTGGATCTAAACGCCACTTTCGGGGAAATGGTCAAACTTCACAGTAAACGAAAGTCTGTAGTAAATATAAACCTCTTCAGACTACCTTTCATAGGATGTAAATAGAGCCTTATTAATGGCGAGCTGTCATCGAGAGTCCAAAACGTCCCCGAAGAATGTTCGGCGTGTACGTCAAAATTTCGCCCACTCTGTGACTGAAAGCTATGGAAAAAATTGAGAAACCTTCTGTATCTACACCGCAATATCCTTACAACGACAAAAAGCTCATATCAATAGGGTTGAGCAGGACTGGATAGCTTGCTAACGGGGTAGTAGAAAGGGGGGGGTTTACAAGGGGGATAGTGCATTTCTGGAACGGAAAACAGTATATATTTCTCGAAGAACAGGGTTACAGAAAATTATGAAAAATTCGTTGTACAAACCACAGGAATATAACTTAGTCAAGCTTTTTTTTTGAAGCAGTGATGGAGATCGCTTGCGAAAATTTCCCGAGTAAAGTAGAAAATTTAATTCGAAGCGTTTTACATGTTAGTAATGTGAAACATTTCAATACAATACCGTTGGGATCGTAGATTTTCCCGAATAAAAAGCTCCTATGGTCGGCCGTTAATCCGGCAAGAACCTCAGAACTTCGTTCCGGCCTTCCCGGTGCAAAAAAACTGCATTCCGGGCCACCCGGACACTCAAAATCGGGGCCAGATCCCGTTCCGGGCAACCCGCCAACCTTTCCGGGCGACCCGCTAACCCCTCGATTGTTACCAGCCACCCGGATGACGAAAATTGCCTTCCCGGTGCAGCGAATTCGCGTGTGAATGTACGTTACGGACGACTTATCTACAATGTACAAATTTTCTCGCAACCCGATTCACCATTTCGGGCGACCCGGACGAGCAGCAACGGGTCGCCCGGTACCAGGTTCTGAGTTGCCAGCGGGCTGCTGGACCCTTCCTTTCAGGGGTGCGTTCCAAGAATGTTCCCACGATACCGAGGGAGGGCAAATAGCCTTTCCATGGCCGAACTTGTTTCCCATGGCCACGAATTGTAACTGATAATTGCTTCCACGTCGCCGTGTCTACGTTTCCATGGAAACCTTTAGCCGTGGGAATGTTCTTGGAACGCACCCCAGTTCAAGCCCAACTATTTCGTTATTTTTGAAGTGTATTTGACTTCTTGCTAGCTTACAATTCGCTCACGACCTGCAGGACAGTTAACGCAAGCATGGAACAAGTTGTTATCCAGCGCTCTTTGAATTCCACCTTGATTAGCCCTTTCGTTCAGTTCTCGTTCTGCCATATTGAGATTATGACGTAATCGGTGCCAAAACTTCATGATTCTTCATCAATACAGTTATTGCTACTATGCGGCACTGCTTTTCACTGGCAAGTACATCGCTATGACTGAAAGTAAGGACGGAAACCGTGCTCTGGCGATGAGCCTGTAGAAGGGCGCCGCCGCCGCGCCTCAGTCGACCCCGTCGCAAAAAAATGCGGCCGGGGGGCACTGTTGTATCGTACTTGGCCACGCTCATTTTTCCGTGCCTCAATGACTCTCCTGATTTTGGCAGGGGAGGGAAACCCAGGGTAGTTGCTCAAATTTAGTGCGGCACAGTAAAATGGGCGTGACCAAGTCCATCGCGCCCTAGTGCCCCCCTCCCCCCTTCTCACATAGCACCCTTTATCATTATAGTCACATATCATATTTCAATCACCATTATGGACCATCACCATTTATCATTGTTGTTATCAATTAACAAATCTATATTTTTCTTCAATGCCTTCCCTTTCCACTGCTTGCTCATATCTTGCCCCACTTTTCAATCATAGCAGCTGAATAAAAAACAATCTTTCAAAACTTCCTTTATGAAATCTCCAGTGGGTTAACACTTAATCCGCTATTTGCGCAATCAATATTGGGGCCTTTGGTTCTTCTTCTTCTTCTTTGCAGCCACATAGAGGGTTTTGTCATAGGCGGAGGAACTGGGCGACAAGTAGTGGATTCGTCCATAGGTCCATTGGTGTCAGCGTGGTAGGTCTCTCCGGACAGTTGAATAAATGTGCGTTATCATGGCCGACGATACCGCAGTCCGGGCACACATCAGATTTGCTGCTGTCAATCTTCCTGACATAAGACATTAGCATTGTAGAGGGACCTCAGCGTAATGATGCGAGCTGCATCTCGCCCTTCTTCCGAGTTGAGACTCTGAGGTGCAGACGGGGGGCGGTATATCTCCTAGTATACGATTTATGGCCGCCTTCACAAGATGAGACCGTACGAACTTGGTGTGCTCCTCGCGCAAAAGACGGAGTCGTTCTTGCTGTGAGTCGTGCCATCTTTGCAAATTGATTTTGTTTGGAGCATCGGCGAATGGCTTTATTATACTTCTCTCTCTCACGCCTTTGGTTGAGCGCCAGGACCCTTCTGCACGAGCTTTGCTGGCGTCGTTAACGGTAGATTTGCGAGCGCAGATAATAAGGTGTGAGCGAAGGTGCGAACCACACTAATCACGAGTTCCCTAATTAGTCTCGTACAAATGTATACGAATCCCACACAGGCGTATCGTAGGCCGCGATGGTTCGATCAATCGTTCAACGTGTGTGTTCCCGGTCAACCACCGGAGTATAGGTGACCCAGTGGAAGCGGTGCAGCAGCGTGTCCCGTAGGAGACCGCTTCGCTCTAGTTCGGTCACCAACAGTACAAAATAGCTCCTGTGGTTGACCTCGATCGTCGTTTTCTCCGGCAGGAGACCGCTGCCAGTGTCGGATTGGCGTATGACTTCCCGTTCGAACAAATTTCAGCCAGGAGACGTTGTGTTACCCCAGAAATGTCGAAAATTGTTTTTTTTTTGCTGAATCATAAATTAGTACGCGGGGTAGATCCTTGTTGTACAGCAGAAAGGCGATAACTGTCGGAATTGAAAATTTGTCGCATGCGATGGTTGACCTTTTGTTCACTTTCAGGTAAAAATGTCCGCCGATCTCACTTGGCAGATTATTCGTAAGAACAGTTGTTTCCTCCGTCGCCAGAAGGGAATTAAGAAGCATTTTTCTGTTGAACCTTTCAATCTGCGAGGGATCAACAGCCCTCGCTTTAATGGACTTATCAGCAAGAAGGCCATGGATGTCGAAACCGTTGATGATGGCAAGGGTATAGCCGTTTCCTTGAAGAATCCAGGTAGCGTTTCATTTTCGAAATATCCGAATAATGTTCAGCCCACCCCCCCCCCCAATCGACTCTCAGTGGCCGTGGGACAGATTTTTGCATTGGAACACTTTTTTTTCGTGCTAGCATTCCAACCCCTTAGAAAAGATCGTAATCACATTTTTGAAGGGTTCCCTCATCGCACCAGCTAATTTCAAGGGTAGAACAGCTCAATTAAAATGTGGATGTGGTTTCAATATGGAGTGTGACTGTTTACCTGCGAAATATAGCGAAAGGAGTTTTTTCTGAGCCGGTTCTCAAACGAGCTTGCTCTGATTTGATTCCGAGGAAAAAGTTTCTTCGATTTTCCCCCTAGTTTTATTCCATTTTTTTTTCGTATTTCGGGCCGAAAATGTTCTCCCTGTCTTCCTGAATGCGAAAAAATAACCCGATGATGATGTCGGCGAGCATTCTTAATCCGAGCGCCCGCCAAGCTCTACTCATTTTTGCTACGGCGACCGCCAGGCTCGGTTCTATTGACCGATTGCTACCTTTTCCAACGCACTACTGCTCAAGGCACAAATCGGTCGCTTGATGCGCGAGAATAACAAGTTTATGAATTACGAGGAAGTAATCTTAAAGGCAGTGTTCACGATGATTTTCGTTTAATCGAATGGACCTTACGCATGAGTCTGGGATATGGACCAAAACAGCAGGTTAGCAGGCGGCAAGTGCGCATGCTTAACAAAATTTAATCTTAGTTAGCAAAAAAAAGTGATTCCAAACTTGTGCCCAGTGTCTAAGAATACTTTTTTTGCGTGAATTTGCGGTCAATTTTGTTTCACAGGCGTAGGCATTTTTATGCATCTGCACACTATTGCCCGTAAATCAGTGTAAGAAACTCGAATTCATGTTAGGTACCTGCCACGGAGGTATTTTAGGCGAGCTGTGTTGTTCTCAATCAACAGAACACGTTTGCAAAAACCCTGTCTTTGCTTTCGCGGTGATTCGCTGCGCTTCGTTGTCTTATTTATTTTATTTATTTATTTACATAAGCCTGTATACCAGACCTATGTGCAACGAACAACATAAACGAAATCAGCAAAAAAGCATACATAAGGAACAAGGGAAAACTACCAGTTTTCGATCAGGTAGTGTAATGAGTTCAAAGCAGATACACGTATAGCCCATAATGATGTAGAGACAAGGAAATTGCTACGCGACGGATTAGCGCTCGCCACGCTCGTTCTCGAAGTGTTCAGTTACAAGTTTTCTAAATGCCTTATGGCTCACAGGGATGGATTTTAGCCTCCGAAGCCGTTCGAATGCCGGGGTCGCCCTATTTATGAAGAAAAAGCGCCTGCAGTTTAGGTTTGAATTTTTGCGCACAATTTTTGAAGCTCCTCCCCTGGTACTTGATGTTATCACCTCGACAATACACCCAGGCCGGAGACCAAAGTCCGGTTGATACAGGATTTTATGAAGCAGCAGTAAGTCGTTCAACCCTCTCCTTACCTGAAGAGTTGGCAGTTTGAGTTCACTATTCCTGGTTTCTGCAGATGGCATTTGTTGATAATGGCAAAAACCGAGCTTCCTGATCATTAACTTTCTTGTAAATCCGTTTTGCACCTTTTCAAGTTTGACTATGCTTTTCTTTTGTGTGGACAATACACTGGTGTCCCATACTCAAGAATAGGTCTCACGTAGGTTTTAAAGGCTCTGAGTAGTACCGCGCTATTTCTAGTTCCCAGTCCCCTGAATATATTATTGACAGCCACGGTGGCTCTGGTAGATACCGATTCGCAGTGCTTGTCAAAACTGAGGTTTCGTGTGAGGATGAATCCCAGGTCAGTGATCTGCTCGACATTGTCAATCTCAGTCCCTTCGACATTGTAAGTATGACAGTTATTTGAGGAACCTAGATGGAGACACTTCGTTTTCTCCTTCGATAGCGGCAGGTGCCATTCATGAGACCAGACCACCATTGCGTCTATTGCATTTTGGATTGCCTTAATGTCCTCACTAGAGCCTGCCTGGCGAAAAATCTTAATATCGTCTGCAAATGCACAGAAATCAACTCCAAACCCACTCAATTAGTCCCCCAGCTCGTGCGTGTATATATTGAACAAGATCGGTGAAAGGACTCCACCCTGCGGAACTCCACTACACACTGGGTGACTCTGCGAATACGAAGTGTTCACTCGAACCGAAAAGGTCCTTTGTTCCAAAAATGAGGCAATCCAAGAAACTATGCGCGGGTGTACGCCTACCATTGTTAGTTTTTGTATTAGCTTATGATGCGGGACTTTGTCAAATGCCTTGGAAAAATCGAAGAAAACAACATCGACATTACTACCTTGGTCTAAAAGAGACGTCCAGTTGTTTAGGGTTTCAATCATAGCTGTCACGGTTGACTTACCCTTTTGAAAGCCATGCTGATGGGGGGAAATAACCGAACGATTTTCGAGATGTGCAACTATTCTCTTTTTTAGAATCTTTTCGAACAACCTAGCGAACAATGACGTTATACTAACTGGTCTGTAGTTGGAAGGCTCTGTGAATGGGGTCTTTTTAGGAAGCGGGATGACATAAGGTAACTTCCATCGATCTGGGACCTCACTTGTCATAAAGCTCAAGTTGAAAATGAACTCTAAGGGTCCCGCGATTTCATGAGCGACTTTCTTCACGAACATCAGAGGGATATCATCCGGCGTTCTTGAAGATGAATTCGGCCATTTCAATAGTTCAGTAACAATTTCTTCCTTATAGAACCAACATGAATCTTGCATCACCTCGAAGGTCGGGGAAACCAGCCTCGCTTGGTCCAGTGAGGAAGCTCTTGAAAATGAATGTTCGAATGTATTTGCCAAAAGTTCTGCCTTGTCCCTGTCAGCCCTGAGGATATTTCCGTCAGACGTCTTAAGCGCTCCAATGGTTTTTTTATCATTCATTCTGGAGTTCAAAAGCTTGTAAAACGCATTCCTATCTTTCGACTCGATGACTTTCTTCTCTATACTATCATTGTACTTTTTAAGCTTGCGATCGAACTTGCCATTTATGTCCTTGAACTTTGCCCAGCTATCGGGGGTATTGAGTTCTTTTGCGGCAAACCATGCATCTGTGCGCAACCCTTGAAACGCTTTGAGGTATGGGGGAAGCCTGCGATGACCGCCAGGGACCATGTGCATTGGTACAAAAAGTTCAATGCAGTGTTGGATTATGGCAATTAAAATTTCGTATTTTCCATTAACCGTAGCCTCCGACTGAAAAGAACTATACCAGTCAACATTCATCAGGTACTCCTTTATAAGATCAAAACGAGCTGCCTTAAAATTTCTTTTCATCTCCTTCGTGGTGTTTTGTTTACGAAGCCTGAGCCTATACTGAACCAAGGAGTGGTCACTCGAACCCAGGGGAGGCAAGACACCTGTATTCAACACGAAATCGTTGTCACAGCAGAGCACTAAGTCTAGGATATTACCCCCACACGTCTCCGATTTAACATACTGCGACAGAGAATGAGTGCAGCACATATTCAAAAAACTTCTGGAAACAGAACTGTTGGCAGTGTAGGTGCCTTCCCATCGCACATCAGGGAAATTGAAGTCGCCGGTGGTTACGCAGGGGTAGTTAACAGACACCATATCACTAATACTTGCGTTCAACTGCTCAGTCATCACCGCGGTACAACTAGGAGCTCTATAAACTACAATGAACCGCACAAGAACGAGCCCTACTTCCACGTCTGCACATAAAATTTCATATGAGTCCGTAACAGACTCACGGAAAACAAGAACAGGTGAATAAGGCTTCCTAACGAACAAAGCAACCCCACCTCCTCTCTTGCGACTACGGTCACACCTGAGAATGTCGAAGTGAGAACTCCAGTCCCCCAGCAGAGGCGCCAATTCAACTCCCTTCTTAAGCCACGTCTCCGTGAGCGCGACAATGTCAGTGTTTTTGTCCTGTAAAAGCAATACAAAAGAATCATTGTTTTTAGAAATAGATCGTATGTTTGTTGTAAAGCATAATATACTACGAGATCCGTCCCGAGGATGGTTTACGCGTTTTCCGCACTCGAAGCAGTAGTAAAAGCATTTGAATCAGCAGCGAGAGTACTAGTATCAGCAATTAGCGAGCTAGGATTAGCAGCAAGTGTGCTCGGACTAACAGAACCAACGACAAGTGTATTCGTATCGTGAGGGAGTATATTAGTATTGGTAACAGGCGTACAGGAATGATAAGGCTGCAAAGTAACTGTAGTACCATTAGCAGATGAGCGACGTGCAATAGCGGCCTCTCGCCTGCGTGCCAGTTCTTCCTTTGTGAGCGAGGGCCTTATGAAGACCCCGTCTCGGGAGAAGGATCGCAGCCGAGGAGCCCTTCGCAGAGTCAGGTTCTGATAATAACTAGAGGGAAGAACAACCTTCAACAAACGAGGT
Organism: Aplectana chamaeleonis; assembly: GCA_029168955.1. Classification (NCBI taxonomy): domain Eukaryota; kingdom Metazoa; phylum Nematoda; class Chromadorea; order Rhabditida; family Cosmocercidae; genus Aplectana; species Aplectana chamaeleonis. The sequence continues at coordinate 172,373 of JAPDOI010000956.1, read as the reverse complement.
CGATCAATCAACGGCTTCCCTAGCCTATAAACCATGCACGGAATACATTCCACACTCAAATGATTCAATACATCTTCTATGACGGCATAATCATCTTTAGTTCTCTCTATGGGCCGCTTCTTAGACGATTCAGGGACACCTGATACAACTATGGAGCGTAACCGCTCTTTCTCCTCAGCATCAATACTATGCCTACCACTAACAATATGATTCTCGCCAACAGAAGAGGCATTCTGCTGTGTCGATGGTTGAGAGAGTCTAGCCTCGGCCTCAGCCAAAGCACCTCTGAGCGCACAATTTTCCGCACTGAGCGCCGAGACTTTCTCCTGCAGTTCTTGGTTCTTCGCTAGAACCGCGGAGAACTCGCTTTGCACTTGGAAAACATGAGCAAACAAAGCCTTCAGGTAGTCCGGGGCCTTCTTGTCCGACCGCAGTTGATTCAGCGCCATCTCGATTCCATTCGGTGACTTCGAGCTTTCATCCTTGCCTTCCTTAACTGAGTGTCTCCTGGTCACCATCTGGAAAGGGACAGCAGCAGCGGCGGACATCGTATCAGGCACACAGAGACGGGATTGGCCGAAATTCACCTGCTATGGTGGCTTTTTTAAGGTTGATGTTGAAATTGCAGAACCCGCCACACGGTTCCTCGCCTGTGGAGCCCAATTGAAGACCAACTTCTGGCAGTGCTCACGCAGATTGCAATAGCAGAGCCATACACCAGCTGACCATCGACACGGTACCAGACCTTGAGATACTGGGTAAAAACCGCCTGTTACCAATACTAATATACTCCCTCACGATACGAAGTCTTGAATTGCTACCAGTGGATTTCGAGGTGGTCGCGAAACGATTGTCTGTAACGGTAGACGGTGATGCTGGTAAAAGTCCTAACTTTAACGTCTTGATGGTAGAGGGCTGGATAATATTATTCGAAATATCCTTTGTAAGCGCTGTTTTGGGCAGGAAAACATGCGATTGTTTCAACGTGATCGACGAGTGGATTGTTCATCGGCCGACAGCCCGGGGTTTCACTCCCTTTAGGAACTGTGAAGCCTGTGGTTGCATCGTTTCTCTAGGGAGGAAAACGTCCGGGATCTCGGCCGCCGGTTGATATGACCAACCCACCCGTTGATCACGTTGAATTAATTGTTAATGTCCAGGTCGAATCAATCGCCAATGTCATGGTGTCATACCGCAGTTTCAATTTGTCTGGTTCGGCATATCGTGTTTACACGTTTGTTTGAGGCTGATACGGCGATCTGCTGACCTTAATTTGTGGAGTTGCGAGTCTTTCGGTCATCCTCGCGCTTTCTCGACCGCAACGCCGGGGCACGATGGCTGTTGCGGCCATAGGCACCCCATTTACATAACCTCTGCTTCCTCACACCTCGCAATAAGTTTGGCGGCAATTGAGATGCGATCCGCTCGTGCTCGGCGGCTCGAAGAACAGTTCGTGTTATGCTCAGGCAAATCGGAGGACACTCCGCGTAAGACTCCCGATTGGAGAAAAAACAGACCTACGCGTAGTCATACGATAAGGGGCAGCGGGAGCACAGCATCGCGCAGGGTTGAGCAGGGTTGTGGCGCGCCACAATGGGGGGTCGTAAAAATTTCAGAAATTTTTGGAAAAAATTGAAAATTTGGGGGGGGGTCGTAAAATTTTTGGAGAAAAATAGGATTCTTTCCAATTGACTTGCTTATAGTCCACGCCAATGGAAAAAAGCGCCTATACATGACCCTTTCGTGTCCACACGTCAGCCGCGACCGATCTAGGTCCTGAAAATCATTACAAAAATTTTCGCTCTTCTTTAAAATTTGACACCAAGTAAAAAATTGTTCCCAGGGGCCCCCTCGGGGGGGGGTCGCAAAATTTCGGAGATTTTTTGGAAAAAAAATAAAATTTGGGGGGTCGTAGCCGCGGGGGTCGTAGCCGCGACGAAAATTGCCACAACGGCCTGCTCAACCCTGGCATCGCGACGCTAGTCATGACGTCACAATCACGATCGGGACACTATCTAAAGATGCGATTAGAAGACGTCTTTCCCGCGTGTTCCCGGCATGGATCCGCCCCACCGGGGACACGCAGGGATGACGTCTCCGCCGGGGAGAAATGTGCTTACGGCCCCTGTTCTTCGACCCGCAGCGCACATGCGGATCGCATCTCAAACTGCAGCCAAATTTAGTGCGAGTTGTGGGGAAGGAGAGGGTAGGATCGTTGCGGGACCCACGTGCAGCTTTCGAGTTGGAAAATGCCGATTGATGGCGATCACCAGCACTGTGCGGAAGTGTGCAGTTTTCGCACTTTTTGGGCTGTTCCGTTTCATTTCCGGGGTTTTTGGTCCGGAAACGGGTGCGGGAAGGGTGGTACGCCGCCCGCGGCGCAGACACACGACATGTGTTGCGTCGCGGCGTCCAACCGTGGAGTTATCGTTGTATCGTGAAGTTAACACAAATAAAGGGACTGCATTCCAGCTTTGGAACCGTCTTCGCGTGCTAGGGCATTCCATCCTATTGTATATCTACAATTATTAGTGATCTCTTTCAATACTAACCATATTCACAGAAGTTAGGTGGCAAAATAAGTTGTTCTCAAGTTGTCGATAGACATTGTATTCTATGAACCTCACTACTGTTAACTTCTTCCACTCATCCTATCAGATGAGTGGTAGGCGAGTTTCCAAACATCTCGTTGAAAGGAAATTACTCAATCAACGCTTGGTGGTACGCCGCGACACCAAATGAATGCCCCCGCCGCGCGCGGCGTACCATCTGGCCGCCGCCCCCGGAAACGGAAGAAAATAGATTTTGGGCTACCATCCACCGAAGTTAGGTATAATCCTCGTCATAGCTCGCAGCAAGTGGCCCAACCACGCCAAGGTCTGCAGTAAAAATAGTGTCCTTGCTACGGTTCACAACGAAAAAGTCTCCCTCGCGATGAGCATGGAAGACGATCCTTTCAGAGTCCAAAATTTAGGTTCCCGAAGCTACCCGAAGTCACCTTCTGCGCCCTTCTGGCTAACTGCGTATTTAAAGGCACAGTCCAACCTCAGAATCGTTTTTCTGTTTTGCTGTATATCTTTAAAACGGTCCCATGTTGACTCCAATGATGTCCCTGGGGTCGTACAAAACCCCCTAGAAACAGAGTTATGGCCTCTCAAAAATTGAGCCGCGGAAGCATGGTGGACGAGTTGTCCGATGCTTGAACTTCCGTCTTATGCAACCAGTGTATGCCAGCCGATCCGAGCAAAGAGAGATGTTGAGAATGAAGGCAATAACGGCTCTATTGACAGGAAACCATCGCACATCTCGCCACAAAGCGACCCCCCTTCAGCAAAGTTTATCCAAAATTATCGCTACCCCGGGCGCGATTTCTAGGCAGCTTATATTCGATAACTAAGCCGTCATACGCCGAAAATTCATTTAGTAGTCGGGCTCAAGTGTCTAAAAGCTGAGCAATGAATTTTTTTGCGATCCCTCTAACCTTCGTTTTTGGGCCAAGTTTTTTGTGACCCCTCGTTGCGAAATTTCACAACCCCGCTTGACCTTGCTTCTATATCTCGCTTATTCGGAGGAATCGAGAGCTCGCACTTGGCAGGTGTTGTATGGGGTGGGTCTACTAATTATGTGGAAAAGTTTAAATGACGAAAATTACAAGCCTCTGAAAACTCGTCCACAGTACTTTCGCTTCTAATTTTTGGTAGTTTACGGAGGCTTCTAACCTCTTTTCAGAGGATTTGGTACGATTCCAGAGGCATAATTGAAATGTCTGGTTTATTCTGATAGCGAGCAAGATTTGTCTGGTTTATTCCGATAACGAGAGATTTGTCTGGTTTATTCCAATGGTTGAAATCAGGGTGAGACCATCTTTTAAATAAGCAGAACATCTATAAAGCTGTCTTTAAGTTGTGCTGCTCACCTGACGAGAGTGGGTGCCTGGTACGCCCGCCGCCGTCGTAGACCAAGGTCCTGCCGGGTTCATCAGTATTTCAGAGAAATCGAAGAAAGGGACGAACTCGGCTACAAAAATATAAGCACACTAGGTGAAGAGCTGCTCGACCTGACTTATTTGCAGTAGAAGAGAAAAAGCAGCAGCAGCAACACGTCCCCCTATTATGCTGCGACAGGGTACGGCAAGAGGTGTGGGCAAGGCTAAATTTACTCAGACCCCCCTCCAAGAGCATTTTTTTGCGATTTTCGCAGACCCCCCCCCCTCCAAGAAGCCTTAATTGTCTGTTTTTTTTTGTGGTAAAATTGAAAGGAGAGGAACAAATTATTCAAAAGGTGTAAAATTTAATTTAATTGTAATCAAAAGAAGTGCAATCACTCTAAAAAAATATTAACGGTAAAATACATTAAGGACGAGGCATTTCTTGACGGATTACATGAAGTTGCCTGCATTGGTAAATACCTTAGGGATAGTAAAGGTTCTTATTATAGTGAAGGCTCTCGTAATGCTGAATATAGACACTCGGGTTTGAACGTGTATCCAGAATCGTTGCGTAATGAATTGTGAATAATTTCGGGTAAGAATCTAAGGTATGTGGTGGAAGCGAAGAGAAGACAACGAAGTGATTGGCAAAGGTAAAAAATACGAGATGTGTTGAAGAAATAAATGTGCCTTCAAGTAAACGAGTTCGCAAATTCGTTTTGGAGGTCCAAGAAGAATAGGTCTCCTCAATTGTATGGGCTGCTAGTTAAAAGGAGCGTTATCCATTCTGGTTAAGTTGCGAATTTCATCCTCCGAAACCCATTCAGACACGAGACAGACCGCGCGCGTTCGATCGCGCAAGGTGCTTAATTTTTGTAAAATGTAAGACCTCCTTTTTTCGCAAAGTAAGGTTCACGAAAGTAGGGCAGTCGAGTCAGGAGTGGTAGATTCACCCTGTATACAAACATTCACCATCTAAGATGGACGCTGAAGGACACTACACTGTTTGCCCCACACCTGCGTCCATCTCAGATAGGGAAAGTTTGTATTTAGGCCAATCCTACCACTCGACCCAATTATCCTACTTTCGTGAGCCCTTACTTTGCGAAAAAAGTGAGGTCTAACTTTTTGCAAAAATTAAGCACCTAGCGCGATGGAACCCGCATTGTGTATGCCGTGTATGAGTAGGTTCCGGAGAATGAAATTCGCAACGCAACCAGAATGGATGATGCTCTTTCCAACTAGCAAGTGTTTGTGCCGTGTCTGATCTGGCTAAAATTCAAGCACCACTTTAGTATGTAACCGTTTATTAGTTTGGAGTTTTCCATACGTTTGAAGTGATCTGTTCTGCTTTTTCACTTGCAAAGGGAATTTACAAAGTCATATTTTATTTAAAACATTAATTTCCTCGATATATCTCGTCGTTTTCTCTTCACATTTGCCGACCACTTCATCGCCTCCACCCTCCTCTTCCGCCCCATAACATAGCTTCCAATCTCAACTCATTTGCAATTCAATACCCAACCATCCTGGATACACACCCAGAACCTATGTGGCTTATAGTTAACAGTAGGAGAACCTTTACTATAATTTTATCCTTTACAAAACCTGATTACAACAAAGTTTCATGTTTATTGGACGGCATTAGCGAGTTAAACAGTGTACCTACCTCCGGTCAGAATGGTTTACCTGGTCTCTCGGCGGAGCTCAGACTCCCTTTTCCTCCACCCTTGCGCCACTCAGATCCTCGGTGTGGTTATCCACACCCCACGCCGTACCTTGTGTTGCGAATCTTTTACTCGGGCCGGGTTCGCTTGCTGTTCTGAAACGCAACCCCACGAGTACGTGAACGAGTTGCTGGAGGTCGCAGATTACCGAAGGACCCCTGCGAGCCATGAGCTGCTGCGGAATTTATTATTGAGGCATTCTTTTTTTCTTTTTCTTCCGTTTCCTGTGTTTTTGGGCTATTTTTGTTCCATTCCCGCTTCCAAAAACTGATGGGCCTTACCCGCTGTCCAAGGAGAGGGTGGACCCCCATCTAGATCAGTTATCTGGTCAACTTTTTGAATCTGACAACCACCGTCGGTAAAATTACTGTTAGGATTGCTGTTACATAAATGGAGAACCTTCGTCTTTTCGTTTGCCAACGGGGGATTTCAATCACAAGACCAGGTACTAACAATGTCAATAGCCTGCTGTGGCAAGATACAGTTCTCCGGTTTGGAAACGACCAAATAGATCTTGGTATCGTCCGTAAATGCACTGAAACCTGTGCACCAGCAACTAACAGGTCTGCGGATTTCGTGAGTGTATATGTTAAAAAGAATCGGAGACAATACCCCCACCCCTTGCGGCATACCGCTAAGGTCGAGCAAGAAGAGTTTATGAATCTTGGAGGTGGGCAACGCGGAGAAGAATAGGGCTCTGATGTTTAGTTCTGAGCTATTCTTGTATTAGTATTCGGTAGACTTAGGCATATCTTTAGCCAACAAATATGCAATGTTTTTTATTTCAGGCAAATCGGGGAAGCCTGCTAAGAGCATCACAGTTGTCGTACTCCGCAACCTTGACAAACTGTTGAGGTCGTTGAAATCGATTGCGAAGAGCCAGGGGCTAAGACCTTTCTACAAGGTAGGTTCCTCTTCAAAATTATGTTGGTTTCTTCTGTGCAATTAGAAAATAACGGGTGCGCCCGAAGAGGCACTCCGATATGGGAGGGGCTTGAGAGCGCATGGCGCGCGCACCTTCTGGGGAACGAGTTCTTTTTACATCGCGATGCGTTTTTCTTGGATATTCCAGAAATCATTAGCTACCCTCATTCGATTTCGTCTCTACCCGATGAATACTACTTCTCCTATTCGTTTCTCTGATCCATGAGAAGGTGTCCACAAGAAGGTGCGCGCGCCATGCGCTATTGGGCCCCGCCCACATCGAAGTGCCTCTTTTCCCTCCCCCGAAAATAACAACATTTCACTTGTCACAAAGAAGGAAAGCGTCCACGACACCGCGAAGGTGAGCAGATTGGCTGCGCCTGTCTCGTGTTATCAGGTGCTGGTGTAGCCGTTGCTTCAACCTTCTCACGGAAATCGCCCCATATATTAAAATTGCAAAATTAAGGAATTCCATTATACACTACTTAGCCACATCGCTGAATTCCGAAACGACTACGCCCTTGGTTCGACGCTGATCGCCATACGTGGCGGCGTCGAAGTTTTGAAGAGATAAGATATTGTTTTTGGCGTAGTGTATCGTCATACTCCAGCGGGGCCTTGTGACCAACTTGGCGGAGCTACGATCCCCCCCCCACCCCTTGGTGGCCGAACCTTTCGGAAAACGCTGACGGTTTTTAGTAAACCCAGTAACAGTCATGAGAAGTAAATATTGAGACAACGACTTTAACTGTTTTCTGCTATTGAGCCAAACAACAATTTATGGTTATAATTCAGACCTCTTGCTGGGACGGGTCTTGTGCGCCCGCCTTCTCGCCGTTCGCCAATCATGGCAGCCTAGGCCTATGTTGTGCCGTGGCGGCGACGACGCAACATCGATAACGCGCAGGCTGATTGGGTGATCGGAGGAGATCATGCAGAGCAAATGACTACCGACACATACATCTAAACTCCGTTTCGAGCAAAAACACTAGGGAATCCTTGTAATGAAGGGGGAATCCCTTCATATCGAAATTAAGGCGCTTTGTTATTTGTGTAGGGCAGTCCAGACTCAAAGCTTTTGGTTGATCTATACCGATGTTAAAAATGTCTGACATGGATATTTATCGTTGTTAGGAGCTTATTCACGATGTAATCCGTTCTAACCATCTTTTGAATTTCTCCATTCGATTAATTCTGAAGCGCCTCCGCCCATTTTCAACAAGGATAACCCGATGATTTTCTTCTTTGATCAGTCAATGAACAATGGGAAGATCTGCAGTCGGAAAGTCGCGGGAAGACCTGCAGTCGGGAGAACAAGAGAACTCCTGCTATGGGAACTTCCCCCGTTACTCTGCTGTCGAGACGTCCCCTTCGCCTCCCCCCAATTCGGGGGAAGCTCCCCAGTTGTTTCGAGGGAAGTTCTGCTGTCGTTCTCGGGAACTTCCCCACGAATATCTGAGCTTCTTATCAGCCATATCGGAGTTTCTTCTCATAGGCGTAGAAAGGTGGCCACATCACACGGCTTGTTCCACATGTCACGAGCAGACAGAGAAGTAGGTCTGGCAGAGCATGAAAATAAATGTAGTGAATCATGACCAGCAATATGACAGGCAGGATCGTCGATCCTATGTGCGTAGGCTTTGAGGTACGAAGAGTGACCGCAATGTAGACCCGCTAGAGTGACGCGGGAGCGTCTGGGCAGATTCTTCTCGCTGTCATCGACCGTAGGAGGCACTGTACCAAGGATGGGATTGGGAAGGGCACAGGACTGGTATTCAGACACGAATCTGGTGTGCTCAATTTGCTGCAGCCTCTTCCTTGTGAGCTCAGAGGTAGCCCATCTTTGACGATCCAATGTAGAAATAGCAGTATGGAGCGGTGTGCGAATATTACGGGGATGAGGATCTGATGACAGGAGTGGGTAGTTGGGATGTGCGGCATTCTTGACTATGCCAATGTGAAACTGTTGTGACTGCAGTTGGCAGTGCTGTTTGACAGGAAGTACGGCACATTCTTGATGAAGATGGGATACAGGTGTAGACTTTGGGCAGCCAGTGATGACACGTAGTGCAGTATTTTGTACGCGTTGAAGCTTGCTCCAAGAGGCATCCGACAGGTGTCTAGTCCATATCGGAGCTCCATACTCCAGAGTACATTGTGCGTAGAACTTCCTTTGTGTTACCACAAGTGGTGCCCGCCAGAGCACGGAGGATGTTATTTCGCGTGTTAGCAGTTGCGGCTCGGATGCGCGTGCTCTCGTGAAAGCGCAGTGAGAGGTCCAGGAAGACTCAAAGTAGCCGAGGGTGCTTAGACATGGGCAGCCGATTACCTTCCCAGAGAACCCCGGGATGCAGTTGATGCTCCCGATACTCTAGCCCAGACATTTCACTCGTTTTCTCCAAACTTTCTAGTGCTTGCTCGTGGTCCACTTCTACAGCTCTGTCTAGTGATCAAATTCCCATTTTTGTCCATATCGATTTCTCAAATTCTCTTACCCCTTATTCTGGTATTCATCACCGTTCTTCTCTCAATTTTGGCCTTGCAGACTGGAGCCTATTCAGAGAGGTTGCACTCACCGAGCGGCTGAATATCCATGGAAAGACGATGTGCACCAGAAAAAGTAATGTCACCAGGGATATACCACAGAAAATCAGGACAAGAGATGAAAAGAGATCTGCTAAGCATCTGGACCCGGAGGTCACTCAGCTTGACGTTGAGATTAGGAAGGACTTGGACAGGCACAAGAAAGACCAGTGGCAGAAGTTCACTGAAAAACTGAACTTTGAGGCAGATGGGGCTGCGACATGAAAATTAACAATGTATTCAAGTCAGGAGAGCATGCTGCCTACGCTCTCGACAAGAGCTTCTTTATTACTGGTGCGAAGCGAAGCCCGCAAAACAGAGTGACAGTAAGGGAGCTGTGCCGCCTTTTGCTGATGAGCACGGCTGATGCCTTCACTCCTGCGCAGGTGGAGAAGATTATAAAGGAAATGCGTAATTTCAAAGCCATTCGGCCTGACGGAATCTGTCTAGCAGTCCTAAAGAAGCTCCCCAGTGAATTTCTCTCGCTGCTCACCGATATACTGAACACATCATTCCGAACCTGCACACTGCCACAAGAATGGAAAACAGCTAATGTTATTCCTCTGTTTAAGCTCGGTAAATCGCTGTCATCAGCGTAAGGATACAGGCCCATAAGCCTTCTGTCACTTCTAGCCAAGGTTGCTGAAAGGCTTACCGTCGATGACTTGGCTCAGCATAATGAGAAACAACATCACCAGCACGGCTTCAGAAAGCTCCATTTCACCACGACGGCGCTCTTAGAAATTGTTGGCTATGCCATCGACGGCTTCAACAAGAAAAAGCCACTCAGGGCCGTTACAGTAGCCCTGGACTTGACAAGGGCATTCGACAGTGTTAACCAGGGTATTCTATCGGATAACATACTTAAATCCTCTATTCCACCATGGCAGAAGCGTTGGATAAGAGCATTCGTCAGGGGCCGTCGAGCACAAGTTATGTTTGAAAATCATGTCACCAAATATATCCTCATAGCTGCCGGTGTTCCGCAAGGCGGAGTCTTTTCGCCCGCTCTGTTGAATCAGTACTTAGAGGACATTCCGGCACCTCCCCAGGACATTAAAGTTGCCGCCTACACTGATGATATGACTATCATATGCCGAAACTGTTTGGCCTTTCGTCAAACTGTTTGGCCTTACACTTTATCCATCGCTGAGGTTTCATAGGAAAACCTAGCACAAGCGGGCAGTTCTCAAGGCCAAGCTCAATGTGCTAATGGCGCTAGGAGGTACATCTTGGGGCAGTAGCAAGGAAACTTACGGATTTGGATTACGCGGCAGCGGTTTGGCAGCACTTGGTGTCGGATCTACCTGGACCAAAATGCGGCGAAACAAAACGCTGCTCTTTGGATCGCCACCGGGTGTACTAAGAGTTCGCCCATCCAACATCTACACGCCCAGATCCGGGTACTACCAGTAAAGGAACGGCTAATTATCTTCTCCTTCTGCAGCCACAGAGAGGGTCCTGTCATAGGTTGAGGAACTGGGCTACCAGCGTGGGATTCGTCCAGTGATCTATTGTCGATCTTGATTACCACAATCCGCACACTCGTCAGGTCGGCTGCTGTCGATCTTATGTAGATAGGACATGAGCATAGGGGAGTGTCCACAGCGCAACGAGGCAAGGGTGCACCTGGCACGCCTACCGAGTTCCATCTCGGTTTCGCTAACCTCAGGCTCCACGACTCCGAGAATGGAGTTTACGGCGGTCTTGCACAAGTGATCCTGGACGATTTGGGTATGCTCTGCACGTAAGAGACGGAGGCGTTCTTGTTGTGCGTTGGTCCATCTCTGTATATTGATTTTTGTGGGAGCATCAGCGAATGGCTTTCTTACACATCTCTCTTTCATGGGATCTAATACTCTTCGCGTCCGATGACTTGGCTGCTTCAGAATGTCTATGTATAACTGTTGTGCCTGGAGTTGGCAATGGTCTCTTTACTGGCAGAATGCGAGCCTCGGCGTGTATGTGCTGTCTCTACTGGAGAGCTTTTAGAACAGCCTGTTGCGATTCGCCGAGCAGCATTTTGGATGCAGCTTGGACTAAGATTTGTCCGACACGATGTGCTGCCAGACTGGCGCAGCATACTCCAAGGAGAGAGAGAGAGAGAGAGAGCAGTCAAACAACAGCTTGAGAAGTGGAATAGGGTTATATGTTGATGGGAAGGATGTGGCGGGAGGAATGTATATATTGTAAGGAGAGAGTGGTGTTTCAATTAGATGGATCGTGATGTACTCGAGACTACCATCCTCCGGAGAATTTGAGATTAAGTGAGAGGGAAGGGAGGATAGAACAAAATTAGAGACTCCGCCTCCTTGAGATGACCTAGGAGTATGATAAGTAGTATAGCCCGGGATGTTTGGATGCCAAGAGATAGCAGAGGGATAGAGTTTGGTTTCCTGAACCATGATAACATCCGGGTGATGAGTACGGGCAAAGAGAGATAATTCAGAAAGTTTGGCGCGAAGGCCGTTGAGATTGATGTGTAGAGATAGGGGGCGGTTAGTCGACTAAGAATTAAAGTTATTGGAGGCGGAGCACACAATACAACGAAAGGAAGAATCGTGGTGCCTCACAGAACTGAGACCCGAACAAGAGAAGTGCACCCACCTTCCGCATCCAAAACATTGGACGCTGGTTCCATTCCAAGTGACATCTCTGTCGCATGTGGCACAAGGGAACGTCTTTTAAGCAGGTCCTGGATTTCTTTCGACGCCGGCCATTTGTAGAAGAATCCTCAGGAGGGGCAGCCAGCCAGCATCTCTCCCTTGGCAAAAACCCTCTCCGCGGAGGGATTGACGTCGGTTTTCACGGAGGTGGTCTTCTTTCCTCCACACTGCCACGACAGGAACGTACGACATCTCGGCAGCTAATTCGGCTAATTATAGGTGTCGTCCATCCCCCTAATTAACGAGGTATTCATTAATGCTTGTTTATCCGCCTTCTATTTTGCTGCTAAATATCTCAGTAGTCCCCAGAAATGCTCAAAAATTACTTTAGAAATTACTTTAAAAATTACTTTAAAAAAATAAAGGTTGACAAAACAGGCATTTATAGAAATCTCGATAATTGGGGGCGGGCGTACACCAAGCAATAACTTGTTCCGGAGCATTTTTCTACAACTTTTTACTTATTTTCGCATTTGTGTTGGCCAGACCTACCTTCTCATGAGGATAGTGCAACGACCGTTTTTATCGAAAATCCTGCCTTTAAATTTGAGGTATCAGCAGAGTCACGCGGGTGTTGTCCTGCCAGAGAACGAGGGCACGTAACAATTTCGGGCCAGGAAAAAAGACGGGTTTCGAATGGAGAAAAAGCTACTGACAAAGTTGAATAACGAAAATTCTTACGGAAGGAATTCATACATATTGTAATAGGAAGAAAAAGGTGAAAGGGAACTGTACCAGCTCTATAACAGCACAAGGGAAGAACGTTTTACACAACGATGTAGAAGCAGTATTTTATACTGTAGCCAAAGTTTCGGCTCATAAGACTTACTTTCGCGCAAGTTACATGCATTGAGTAGTTTTGCCTATCAACACCTTAATTCTTCGCCTTGTAGATAGCACAACATACGTCCCATATAAAATTTTTTAAATTCCTAAAAAATCTAACTTGAAAAAATGTTCACTGCAAAAACTAAAAAAAAACATTGAATGTGGGGGATGTCAAAGCTTTGGGCTTTTTCCAAAAATTTCGATCTTCAAATGTGGTGGGAGACGTAACTTCGTCGTGGTCCTGGGCAACGGCCTGCCTGACCCTGGATATCAGAGCTCGCGAAATCGTACCGCGGACCAGTGTGTACGTAATCAGTTGAATGGGCGAGTCGGGTCGCAATGACAAACAATGAAGAGTCTTCACGAACTTGCATGGCCTCAATTTATCACCCATTCCGCCTGCGCGTATGCGGAGGCTTTCGTACATGGATAGGTCGCGAGCGAAATCAGCATCACTGATCTGATGGAAAATGTAAACTTTGCTATAGTGAGCAATGATTTTCTGTATCATCATTTCTCACAACCACGTGTGTTGCCTGGCCCTTTGTTTTATGTTGCCTAATTTCATTTTTTCAGCTCGCACAGAGACGTGCTGCTGCCATCACACGCGCACAGTATCCGAGAGCGAGAAAACACGTCAAGAAGTTTGATGCCTGATTCGAAAGTGTTCCGTGTTGCATGTTTCTCTGTGGATAACTTTTTTTCACGAGTATAAATTTTTTTTTCAATTTCAAACCTTTCGGCGGCGACAGTGCACATCAGGCGTATCGACCCAGAATCGATACGCCTGATGTGCACTGTCGCTGATCGCGCGAAGTATGATCCCGGCCGTACAGGTGTTGTCGTCCATCGCTGCAGACAATCGTGGCGGGACCGCCTCGCCATCCGCTGTCAGCAAACATCGGGACGAATGTTCCAGAAAATGTCTTGCGAATGCAAATATGTATGTCTGAGTTCTTTTCTTTGTTTCTGAACAGTTTATTAGCCTTCGATAAATTCACATTCAAAACTGCGATATGAACTAAAGTACCAGGCTAGCAAGCGGGATACTTACATGCTCAAAAAATCTGTTCTACTTTGACGAAAGCGGTACGGAACTGGCGATTATGCTTGGGCAAATTGAAATTTTTTCGATTGGTCGACTCCGATTTTGCCGGAATTTCCTTTTTTCGAATGATCGACTTTCCGAATAACAAGTCATCTTTTTCAATCGACTTAAAGGCAGTGGTCACGATGAAAAACTTATCGAAAAAACTACAAAAATCAGCCTAGGTCAAAAACAGCTGAAAAACTATGAAGGTAGCGCGGTGAAAAACGGGCTAGAATTAAAAGTTTTTAGGGCCTAAAGATGCCAGTTCGTAAACACGTGAACAGCGAGGACCAAAAAATCGCAGTCTCATGCCGAGCAGTCAAAAATCATCGACATTCAGAGGAAAAAATAAATTCAAATTTACCTGAAAAAAAAAACACTTCAACAATGAAAGCAAGCACTTCAGTCAATGTTTCTGATTAGATGAGTACATAAATCCGAAGGTTCATTGATTGAAATTCAATTTCATGCTAGCTGATGTTCTTGATATTAGAGATCATCTTTGCCGATGATGTGGAGTGGGTTCGTCCACCATCAAAAGACAAAAAAGTTTAGGCTTCAAATGTGGCCCGAAACAGCGGTTTTTTGGCGATTTTTTCTCATTGGTCCTACTACTGGAAACTAGAAAAGGGCCTAGAAAGAAAAACACGACAAGCATATCTGATCGTGACCACTGCCTTTGAAGATTATCTTCCGTTGCATTCAGCGATTCGAAGGGTACGTGACGATGTGGCAGCCTACTCATCGCTCGGAGCGGGACCTTTGCCAATTATGACATCATCGCCCGGACAGCGCCCTAGGGTCGAAATGCCATCGCGGTCTCCGTCCGGTTGGAACCATAGATTTGTTGGGTGGAGCCATGTACTCCACCAACCTTCACCCCTGGGCAGGTGAAGTGGGGAGCCTTCACCATTGGAAAAACCGGTGAAACGCCCCGAAAAAGAATGAAAGTGACCCAACCCTCATGCAAGTCATTTTCAGGATTTGGTGGGTGTCACTGCCGGTTTTTCGGCTATAACTTTTTTACACAAATCGCTTGACTTGGGTGGGGGGTCGGACGAATGCTGGGTTGTATCACATCTCTCGCCGTAGCCTGTTCAGCACTCTAGATTACCCCTACATAAGTTCTCAGCCGAATCCGAAAAAAATTCCCAAACCACCCCAAACGTTTTCTGATGGAAATCCAAAAAAATTTCCCCTACCTTTTCGCAAAACTTTGCAAAACGCCTACAACTTTTTCAGAGTGGTTTCAAGAGGCTGCAAAGAGCATACTCAAATTTTACGTGCAAAATGGTCCCAGAAAAGTTTATTTCATCCGGAATGGTCAGGCAAACTTAAAGGCACAGTACACCCTCAGACATGATTTTTGAGATTTACGTACAATTGTGTAGAAGATACCCCCTGTATAACACGTGCTAGATGCGACATCTCAACTCCTCCAAATAGGCGATATATAAGCGACCACCACAGTTCCGACCTCCTCCACTCACCACCACGGGCCACACCCCCTCCTTGTTTTCAACCTCGATATCGGCTTGATGGATGGATGAATTTCTTGCGCAACTATTGCGAATAAAGAGAAATACAGGCCTGAGGCAACTCGCCCACCAAATTTTGGCCCTCAAATTGCAGGCATTCTCGAAGAGCCATATCTCCGTTCGTAGAAGGTCTTGGACGCTTTTAGAGGTACCATTGTGATCAGAGAGTGGCTCTCTCCGAGACAAGCATAAAATCTAAAAAGAAAGTTTTTGAGTGTCGTGTGTCTTGGAAGGCAGTGTTCACGATGCAAATCGTTTTTCTGTCTTTACGTCTGTCTTGAAAACGGTCACATGCTGATTGCAATGATATCTCTTGAATTGGACGAGACTTTCTGGGAACGGAGTAATGGTCCCTCAAATATTGAGCTAGGAAAGCATGGTGGACGAGTTTTCCTAGGTTTGTAACTTCCGACTTTTGCAGCTGATGTATGCGAGCTGACCTGAGTAAAGAGAGAAGTTTAGAATGAAAGGAAGAACGAGACTGTTGATCGGAAATCATCGCTCATCTCACGATCTCGAGTTTTCATTTGTTCACCTCGGAGGGCGGGCATTGCGCTTCTGGGGTTTGCCTTGCGCTTGAAAAAAGCAACTTCGGGCTGTTCCTGGCTCGGTTTCAAGCGTTGTTTCGACGTCAACGTTACCGTGTGCCCCTCCACTACCCATTCCTAGTGGAAACTGAAACACATTTTTTTATCGTAAGCACTGCCTTTCAAAGAGTCAAAGACGTTTCTAAAACAGTGGTTCGGTTCTACTCAATATTTTAGAGTTGATAATAAGTAAGTATTCAAGTCATGCGCTAATGGTCGCTCTATTGAAATTCGTAGTTTTGGTAAGCCCACTTCTGTTTATAATACTTAGTTCTCATGGAAAAGGTCATTGATCAAGGGCCAAGTTCTGGAGGTTTTATGTTGTGCGAACCTTTTTTTCCAGCGCCATATATCCAAACGAATCCTTTAAAGTGTTCCACCGAACTAAGTACGGTTTTTCTGTAACATATGTGGAGAGAAGGGAAGGGCGCTCACCTGATATTCTAGCAAATGGGGAAACTCCGCCAACGCGTAGCTAGATGCCTCACACGGAAACCAGAGATGCCCAGGGTTTCGGAGGCATCTAGTCTAATTTTGACACGAGAATTTACGTAAATTACGGAAAGTTTAGCCTCAGTTGGTGAAATTTCGGCTACAGCGCTCGCATATTCTTCGTAAATTCTCGCTACAGCACCCGCATATTCTACGCTTATTCTCGTTGCAGCACTCGGTCGATAGACCCACCCAGTCTTGATCCGAACTAAAAAGGCGATCTGCGATCGAGCGCGTCGCCGTTTTGTCCCCACGGCCTGCAGCATACCAGTGGCCAAAACTATCCCTAGCAAGGTCTTCCAGGGAGCGACACGGGGTCACCCTCCATGACCACCCACAGAGTGTTAAATAATCACTGCTCAAACGGCATCCCTGCGCTCCGCGTAGCCAGCGCGGGTTTAAGATTGCATTTCAACGCAGGCCGTCGCTAAATCCGTAAATTCTCGCTACAAAATTATAGCGAGAATATACGGGTTTAGCTTCAGAGAGAGAGCAATCGTTCGAATTTAGCCTTCGTTTTCACGTAGAATACGCGCAAAATTAGCAACCTTTTAGCCTCGACACAAGAATATGCGAGTTTTAGCTATCGTAGCTAAAAGCCGTAAATTCTCGCTACATGGAATGGGGCGGCGTTCGGCGTTTCAGGCCGCGCCCTCGGAGGCATCTAACTACGCGTTGGCAGAGAACTTGAAAATTTTCATAGTTTCTAATATAGATGTGAAAGGTTCTTAGTTCATGTCCCGTTACCTCTGCGATATAAGAAAAGAGGAATAAAAAACAAGAGACACTGTAAAAGTCAAAATAAGTAATGTGAACACATAGAAATGGCAGTATTGTCAGCCGTCATGCAGGAATGATCCCTCAGTATTCGAACCATCGATCAATTGCTTCGTAGTCCAACGCCTAACCGGCTGAGACATTGTGTTATGAAAGCCTATCCCGACTATCTCATTTCAATGATAGGTGGTTTGCATGCAGCGAGCATTGTTCAAGGGATCAGGAAACACGTCATAACTTTAGAACCAGACTAGGTTACGTCTTCAAACTTTCTGAAGAGCATTTGCAGATGATTTCAGTGCCCCTGTATTGATTACATTTGTTCAATATTCTCACAATCCAGCGTTCCAACATCCTTACTTTTTTGGTCGTTTTGTATCTTTCCATGAGGACTGAGTGAAATTTGAGAATCTTAAATTGTTTCTTTCTGTCTCCCCCACAACCCTCGACAGACCGTTTTTTAAAACTCTATTTTGTGTTCAGAGTGATACCTTGTTAGTGGCGGTACGCTCGGTGGTGCGTCTTCGAGTTGTAGAATGGGTTTCATGGAGTAAATACAAGTGTTTTGAGGTAACATTGCATTGCTTCTCCGTCATAGGAGACGTAAGGGATTCTGGTTTGCCCAGGATAGCCTCATCATCTACTTCTGCCGCCCTATCGTGTCGGGGCTATACACGGAAAACGTCTCTTCTTTTCTTTGTCCCCCCCCACCGTCATTCTAATCTTGGACTTCATACAAGACCTGTGGAGTACCCCAGCTGAACGAAATCATGCAAATGGAAGGAAGAACAGCGACGTGAGCGAGCTCAAGCTCGTAATTTTCGATTCATGGAGCAGTCACGATCAGATCGTGCTCAAAATTTTTTCCACTGCCTGGCTAACAGAACATTCGATGTTGTTTTGTTCTAAGTCATAGTTTCACCTCCCTTCTTCGAATGCAATTGAAGATAGTTTTCCAATAATGGCCACTAAACTTGCAGTTTTTCGTAAGTGTTCGTGTATTTGTGGAACTTTCGAGATTGATGTTCAAGTCCTGTAGGTGTGTAAGGTGTAATCAAAAAAGCTGCCCATAATTGAAGCTAAGGTTTTCGGGGTCGTAGAAAACTGTGGTGGCACTTTCGTAGCTGACAAGGAACTTTCGTAGCTTCTTCGCAGCTTCCTTGAATTACTCTGAAAAAGTTACAGTAATTTTTCTCCGATTTTCGTACCTATTGTACCCTTAAAAACGCGCAGTAATCTTTTGAAAATCCGGAAACTGACCTCACAATCTTGTTCAGCGCTTAAAACAACCCCCCTGAGCAAAGTTTGGCTGTAAGTACGTTTTCTGAACTTTGCCCAGACTGATAGCGTTTCGGAGTTGAACGGATCTTACCGGCAGAAAAATTTGACGGCAAAATCGACTTTTGACATTTCCGGAATGTGAAAGCAGAAGTGGCTCAAATCGTTCATCTAGGGATTGTTTGGCTTCCTCAACACGAATTATGTGGATGTCACTTCATCAGTTTTTGACGGCTTACGTAGATTACGGTGGGTATACGGTAGCTTGGTCAAAGTCTCAGATTTGTCTCAAAGTTTCTATGTGGGATTTATGTTAGGGGTGCTGAATACGAATTCGATGTCCATTTGTCGATTTTCGAAGTATTGAAGTAACATCGGCAAGAATGCTGAAAAGACTCTGCGTTTCCCATTGCAGGTTGGCGCAAACTCGGTGTACGTATGTTATAGCATATATTATTTGGAAGGATGGCACCAAGTTTGCGCCAACCTTCAACAGTGAACGCGAAGTCTCTTCAAGATCCATGCCGACGTTAAGTTTTACCTCCTAAATGGCATGTTACCCTCCGTAACCTACAGTGAACCTTGAAATTTCGACAAGCGAACCTCAGATTCATGTTCAGCACCCGAGATTACCCCTACATACATGTTTTTAGCTAAATCCGGGAAATGTTTCAAAATCACCCTAAAAATTTCCATGGGTACCCTTAACCCTTACCTTGCCGCGAAGCTTTAAAAACGCTCGTAACTTCTTTCGGAGTGAGTTTAGGCAACTGCGATAAGTATGTACATTCCATCCGGAATGGTTAGTATGACTTATAGTAGTCCCCGTCCCCTTGTCAGAAGTTACTGCAAATTCTGGGAACTTCAACGTCGGGGGTGTCCGTAAATTTATGGAACGAGTGTATGCGTAAAGAAACCGCTCTCATTAACACGCTGATGTGATACCATTTTGTCAAGCATTGTATATGCGTGTGCGTATGTATGTATATGAATTTAAATTCCCCAATTGGAGTATAGCCGGCGGCAGGCTTCAGCAGCCTGTTGGTTAATGAGTGGCAGGCGGCGCTCCGCCCACTGTGTCGATTTCAGCTCAGACGAAGGCGTGCTTCTGCCTTCGTCTGCGCTCTAGCGACGTTCTAGCTTAATTCGACTTTGCTACACTCATTTCGACTATTGCACTGCTGCCTACCATGAGATTATGTTCCTAATGTTACTGGTAGTTACCCGAGTGAAGCCATGTGAAATTCAAGCAAACACTGCCGTATGCACGAATCTAGCGGCGTTTCATAACGCGAGCTACACTGACTCTCTACATTATCTGATTTTGGAGCAATGCGATTCCTCGTCGAACTTCGCCACTTCATCTACCGTGAAACGCATCGACATTCGTTGCAACGATTCTCTGCCAGCATTTGGTTTCGAGAATTTTACGAATCTCAATAGTCTTGTGTTGCCAGATTGTGGTCTATTACGTGTACCTTGGCAGGATTTGTATACTAACGGCAGATTACCATCGGTTGATCTTAGTAACTGCCCACTGGAATGTGACTGTATTAACGAATGGCTGCTGTCTTCACACAGCAATGCTGCGTACCCTGCGACTCCGATTCTGCCCAGTTCATTCCGCTGTTCCTTCTCTCATTGCGCTTGGGGCACTCTAGCAACAGCTCCTTTCATCGAGTGTGATCCAGGCGACAAAGTCACAATCAATGTGGACGTTTCCTCGCCAACAGTTGAGCTTTTCCCTAACAGGTATATTTTGCACTCCTAGATTGTGAAATGGCCGTTTGGAATAAGAATTTTCTTCGAATTCAGAAAATACTTTTCATGGCACGTAAAGGACGTGGCGTCTAACAGTGTCGAAAATATTGCCAAGGAACGAATTCAGTTGGTGATACAACGTGTGAACGAGAAGCAGCTTGGCACAATTTCTGTCATATGCTGGCATTGTGTGCAACCACTAATGACCACAATAGAGGTTTGTGTATCATATTAACTATCCATTTCCATCCTATTTATCCATCTTGGATTACGGCTCGACACAGCGATTCGTTCCTTTTTCAAACGTCGATTGGTTGAATGGGGTCTGAAAACAAAGAAAAGGGGGTTAGGATTATCGAATTTCAGTAACTTTTTTGCGGGTTTTTCAACGTTGCTGTTGTGCAGGGTAATAGAGCTTTCGTTATATATTGAAAACTAAGAAACGGATTTTATCTTGAACGATGCCTTTAAACGCACAGACCAACATCAGAATCGTTTTTTCCGTGTTTCTGCCTATTTTGAGAACGGTCTCACGCTGATTCCAGCGATGTCTCTGAAATCATATTAGACCCCCTAGGAACCGAGTTATGATCCCTCAAAAATTGAGCTGCGGAAGCTTGGTGGACGAGTTGTCCGAGGGTTGTAACTTCCGCCATTTGCAACCGTTGGATGCGAGTCGCCCTGAATAAGGAGAGAGGCTGGGAATGAAGGGATGAGCGGGGTTATTGATCGAACACCATCGCTCATCTCGCCACTGTTGAGCTCGAAAGATCGTAAAAGGGGCGTGCCAAAGTGGCTTTCAGATGTGGGCGCCCCAGGAATGTGTCCTATATCTTGCTTATTCGGGGAAATTGAGAGCTCGCACTTGGGAGGTGCTATCTAGGGTGGGTCTACTTCACAATTATGTTGGAATCTCGTGAGAATGTAGATTTGGTCATCACAAAAGTAAAAATAATTGGAAAAAAGAAACCCGAAAATTTGCGGGAAAACTCTCAAAAACAAGATATAACGGCTGATTATAGGTGTCGCCCGGTCCCCTAATTAACGAGATTTTCATTAATGCTTGTTTATCCGCCTTTTGGATACCCGATTCGTGGAGACATGCGATCAACGTACCTCTTCACAAGAAGCTATCCGTCACGGATCCTAAGAACTACAGAGGAATCTCTCTACTTCGTGTCATGTACAAGGTTTTAGAACGTATCATTCTCGAGCGACTTATCAAACATCGTAAAGGAACGACCAGAGATGAGCAAGCCGGTTTTCGACCTGGAAGATCGACCATCGACCAAGTGTTCGTCGTGAGAAGAGTAATTGAATCGTGGCAGCGGTTTTCGAAGCCATTACAGCTTGCTTTTTTGGACTTTGAAGCCGCGTTCGACTCTCCTCATCGTGATCGATTGCTCAATGCTCTGCGAGCAGATGGAGTCCCGGAAAAGTATGTTCGGTTAATCGAGGACATGAACAAAGGAACAACAGCAGCAGTTCGTACACCTGTCGGATTTACGTCAGCTTTCGAGGTGAAAACAGGAGTAAGGCAAGGAGCCGTTGCAGGACCGTTTCTTTTCAACTTCGCCGTTGATGACATCATGCGTAGAGTTGCAGAACAGTTTCCTGCGGATGTGATCCTAACACCATCAGGACGCTCCCTTGTCGACCTGGAGTACGCCGACGACATTGTGTTATTCGCTGAAAACAACGCAAAACTGCAAAGGATTGTGAACCTCGTTTCGAAGTATGCCGCAGCCTATGGACTTCGCCTTCGTCCCGACAAATGCAAGCAGATGTGGGTCTCTCAGAGGCCTTCAACTGGAGTTTGTGTGGACGGACAACGTATCGAACTGGTGGACGATTTCTGTTATTTGGGCTGTTTGCTGAAGAACGATGGCAGTTATGCAGCGGATATTCGACAACGATGTGCGAAAGCTACGTCTGCATTCAATTCTCTAACCAAGTGTTTGTGGTCTACCACCATCGCGAAGGAAGTCAAGTTGCGCGTCTACCTATCCGCTATTCGCCCTATCATGATGTACGGATCGGAGACGTGGGCAGCACCGAAAACGCAGATGGAAAGGTTGGATTGCACGGACAGGAAGCTTTTTAGGCGTTTGCTTGGATATTTCTGGCAGCGTGTATGCCATAACGAAGACCTTTACAAGGAAATCGACGCAGTACATCAACGCTTGACACGAGGGAGGTGCCAGCATCTCCTAACGCCATCTCAAGCAGCAATGGAAAGTCGACTTCGACTGCTCGGGCATATACTAAGAAGAACGCCGGATCGTCTCGTACAACACGCTTTAAAAATGCTTCCAAATCCTGTCTGGAAACGGCCACCTGGGCGTAGGCGAAAGTTCTGGACGGATGTGGTTAAAGAGGATTTAAAGTCACTCGGCATCGAAAGACAGTTCAGGCGCGATGTTTCGTTTCGCAGGAAATGGAATAGTGACAGCTGGATGGAATGTGTTCGAATTGTGGCTGAAGACCGTGAAAAATGGACACGGCTGACTACTAGGACGGCACACCTCGGTGAAGATGCGGAATGACCGCGTCAGGCGAAAGCCAACCGATTAAGTCAAGTAAGTCATCCGCCTTTTGTATTGCTGTTAATGTAGTCAGGATCTCCAGAGGTGCTCAGATATTACTTTAGAAGCGAAATAAAACTACAAAACAGGCATTTATTGAAATCTAAAAAAATTGGAGGCGGGCGGACACCAAGCAGTAACTTGTTCCTGAGCGTTTTTTTTCTACAACTTTTCTCTTGATTTCACTTTTGTGATGACCAGAGATGCCTTCACATGAGTATATCACAACAATAGTTTTTATCGCGAACCCTGCCTTTAAATGCCCAGTCCAACCTCAGAATCGATTTTTCCTTTTTCTACTCATCTCGGAGAAACGTTTACGCTGATCACAATGGCATTTCCAGGATCGCTCAGAACTCACTGCGAATGGAGTTATGACCCCTCAAAGATTCTGAATTTCAACGGTGAGAAGTTCGCGGACCAGTTGTCTCGCGCCTGTTTTCCCTCGTTATTCGCATCCTCAGTTCTGCAGCATGCCACAATATAAAGCCAGACCGAAAGGAAATGCAAGAGCATGGATTTTGAATAAAATCAATCGCGCTTCTCTTCCCTATTGAGATCGGAAGATTGTAAATGGGCGTAACCCATTTTTTTCTTTCACGGGGGCGTGGCCGACATTTCCCTCGCCTTTTCTCACTTACTTGAGCGAATTGAAATTTCGTGCTTGGCAGGGTTGCTATACACGGCGACCAGACTATAATATCAAAAATCATCTCCGAGCTTGAACTGTGGCTTTGAGCGGTGTGCAAGTTAAGCAACGTGAAGTACATAGCCAGAATGCCCAAACTAAGAGTAGTAAAAACTGTCAGTGAACCCGGTCTAATCCTATATCTGAAAAAGTTATAAGCCCAACACGATTGGTCGCAGTGCCAAAATGACGTCCTTCACTTCAATGAAGGCACAGGACACCCAAAAAAAATTATTTTTTTAGGTTTTATTCTTGGAGAAAGTCACACTCTGATCACAATGGTATCACAGAAGTTGTTCAAGATCCTCTACGAACGGAGATATGGCCTCTTGAAAACGCCTTTATTTTGAGGGCAAAAATTTGGTGGACGATTTGTCTCAGGCCTGTATTTCTCTCTATTCTCAGACGCTGCACGAGAGCAAAACAGGATGAGGAGATAGATCAGAAAGGGAGCGAAGAAAGACGACTCGGTTGGAAATCATCCATCCATCTAGCAGCTATTGTGATAGAAAGTCAGGAAGGGGTCAGGCCCTTGGTGGTGACTGGAGAGGGTGATCCTATGGGGATAATGATTCTGGTGATCCTATCCTACTATCTATATTAGCCTTACTTTGTGTGACCGTCTGTGTGTCTATGTGTGTGTGTGTGTGTGTGTGTGTGTGTGTGTGTGCGTGTGTGTGTGTGTGTGTGTGTGTGTGTGTGTGTGTGTGTGTGTGTGTGCGTGTGCGCGTGTTTGTGTGTGTGTGTGTGTGTGTGTGTGTGTGTGTGTGTGTGTGTGTGTGTGTGTGTGTGTGTGTGAGAGCATGAAAGAAAAGTAGTCATGTCGACCGTTCTCAATTGACACCCGGCTGCCACATCCACTGTCCACGTATGCAGCGGTGGTCATTGACCTCGCTTTCGTGTCAATGGGCAAACAAGAGAACAGTCAGCTCTGAATACTGTTCCACTTCATTTATCTTGCTTCATTCGTGCCTATTGCTTCAACTGTTCCTTCATAATCACTCTATAGAGAGACAGCTCTCTGGGATGAACTCAGGAACTGAGCAGGACATCAATTCACTGCGGACAGTTTACCAATTCATGCAGAAGTGTAGCGTAACGTTTCACGCAGACTCTCTTCTTTCAAATCTGTGTCGAGTCGGAGGAGGTAGTCACGGGGGAGATGCGGGCAGAACCGCAGACGATTCTTTATTGACTAAATCGCGGTAAAGTCGCGGAAGAGTCTCGGAGGAGACGCGGTAGAGTTACGGAAGCGTGACCCACGCAGAAGTCGCGGAGGAGTAGCGGAAGAGTCCGGGGTCGCGGGGGATGGGCAGTAGCGGATGAGTCGCGGCAATAGTTGTTAGAGGAAACGCCACATTGCCATCCTGTTGAAAAATCTGTGTTCCCTTCTAAAATGCACATCGATCACAGGTCAAAACTTGAAAGATTTCTGCTATCATTGATAGCCTGACCAGTTCATAATGAGGGAGTTTGTGGTGCAAATATGCATTTCTCGATGCACTTATAGAGTCATCTATTATTTCGTAACACTGTCGTATAGGACTCAATGGAGCAGTTCAGAAATTACTTCAAAATTTTAATCGGACCATTCTGAAGCAAGGTGTGGTGATGCGGCGCTCCGCGAATGCAAAAAAGGCGCAAAACGTTTTTTTTAGGAAAAAAATTGCGCGGTACTGTATGGGGTCAAGGCTGTTGAGCAAGCTCAGCACTGCTCTGCAATTCGAATAATCCATGGATCTCAAAGCACGCCCACAAGGACGCCGCGAAGCGGCGTGTGTGCGCACCTTGTCGCTTAAATCTCGCGGACGCACGCGATGAACAGGAATAATGTTTTCTCCGAAGCAAAGGATATGGCCCTGGCCCGTAATCGCGAATGATACTCTCAATCTCCCGAACTCCGGGAAAGCAAACTTTTTGATGAGTTCGTAGGTGTTTATTTAGGCACTGAACACAATTAAGAGGACCCATTACTGTTTTCGGCCGTTTTCAGTATTTTACGATAATTATAACTAGCGAGACCAAGCGAAGTTTCCGCTGAGGAAAACTTTTCCGCGGGTCAACTTGTGGAGACAGATTAGTTTGTCGAAGCGGGTTTGACTGACTTTTGTCTGCCCAAAAGTGGCTGTTCGCTTGGGCTTTCATGAGCAAAAGAGGCTGTTGTACATTTGGCGAGGGGCATCAGAATCTGAGATCAAGCCGCAAAACGTAAGCAGCTAGGGGTAGATTGTCGGTTGCTGCCGGCATCAAACGTACAACCCCGTCCTTCCCTTCTTCCCTTATGCCGCAACCCTTTGCTTTTCCTTCCAACTTGAGAATTCCACGAGCGTTTTTTTAGGAAGACTATCTCTGCCATAATATGGACAACCACCCTCTCCCAATTTATGACATGCATATTTCCCTAATTGACCAACACCATGCTCTTGTTCTCAATAAATGAACTGTGTGAATGAGTGTTTGTGTTCTTGTAGATTTTGATGAGCTCGCTCTTTCAACATATATAAATTGAATATGGAGAGTTAGTGAATCGAAAAGGCTGAGCGGTTGTTATGAGTAAGGAACAGTGAAATGAGGGGCGAAAGTAGAGGCGCTGCTCATTTTCTTAGATTGACAAGAAAATGTCTCCGGAATCTGGGCCCTTCTCAAAACGTGTTGCACACTTTTCACGGTGCATGATTTTTGAACTGTTTTGCTTCTCTACAGAAGATTCATGCTTTGGCATAAATTCTCATTGCTGTCCTGCAAACTTTCGAAGACGTTCTGCGCACTACCACTGGGATGCTGCACACTTCCTATGACGCCCTGTACACTCCCACTGGGGTCCTGCACACTTCCTATGACGTTCTGCACACTGCCACTGGGGTCCTGCACACTTTTTATGAGGTCCTGCACACTCCCACTGGGGTCCTGCACCCTTCCTATGACGTCCTGCGCACTCCCACTGGGGTTCTGCACACTTTTTATAACGTCCTGCACACACCCACTGCTGTACTGCACACTATGTATGACGTCCTGCGCACTACCACTGCGGTCCTTCACACTCCCCATGAAGCCCTGCACACTGTCCGTGACGTCGTGCGTATGTTGGCCGAATATGCATTAAAATCAATGAGATAGATACCTTGCCGTCTCGAACGGCTACGATGGGAAACAGACACAGCGAAACGAGAATAATTTATTACAATTAATGGAAATAGAAATTTACAAAAAATTATGGACTTCGTCAGATCTTATGAGCGGCAGCCGAACGAACCCGGAGAGAGGTGGTTAGGAGACGAGCACGCACACGAACCCTAAACGAATTGCGAGCGCTAGGATTCCCTCCTTACCCAGACTTTCAGAATTCCCCCAGAATTCCACAGGATTTCAATGGTCACAGAGGCCTACCAGCAGGAACGAGGAATAGGGCACGGGCACCGAAAAAGAAAGAGGAAGTTCTCGAGCGCCTCTCTGATGCCTTTTATGTCGGCGGCCACGCCACCTCCCGCATGATCAGCGACTACGACGCGATAATCGATTTGACTTATGGTGGTCTGCGCTTGAGCGCTGGCCCACATTCCACCGAGCTCTCCGGGTCCCTTCCTAACATGCCTCCCCGGTCGTATGTCGATGCCCTCATCGACCGTTCTGGTAAAATCTCCGGCAGTTTTGCCTGCGGAGCCCTACGACGGATACAATCATTCAAGTGCTTGGCTGCAGCTACACCCGGATATGCCTTATAGAACTGCAATGAAGCTTTCGGAGACCCTTCCTCGATGTAGTTTTTTCCGTCCTTGACTATACTACTGGCCGTCAATGTGATCTGCTTGGATCCTGCGAACTTTAGTAGGGTCGCGTCCACCGTCTGCCATAGTTTACGAATCGCGCCCCATTTTCCAATGTTTTGCGAGGAGATCGGCGTCCAAGCAGTCACAATGTAGCCACCCTCGTCCAGGTGCTTTCCCGCGCACTTGATGATTTCCTCCATGACGCCACGTTCGGCCCTGTCCTGCACTGGATACACGATCACCCAGGTTCTGAACGAGAGCCAGTTTTCCAAGGCTTGCCTCAACTGCGCAAATGATGTGGTGACCTTGGTGAACACCCCTCCTTTAGACCCATCTTTCTCCATCAGATGAGCTGACTCTGGGGCTGCGAACCCCACCGGTCCCTGCTTACGCTGCCAAGCTGACTCGCTCTGCTCCGACAGATCCTCTTTCAGCTTTCCGAAGGCTATCGCATAGAAGTCCAAGATGCAGTTATCTTCAATTGGCGGATGCTTCGTGATTCCACTGTTCATGCAGACGAATTCTGCCCATTCGGTGCAGACATTATACGCGAGTTTCAGGATGCACCTCAATCCATCTACATCCAAACTGACGACGTGCTCTCGATGCATCCGAATCTTGTCAGCCAGTGTCGCCTCCTTTCTGAAGAATATAGACGACACTTTCCACGCTGACCAAATGTCTTTGAACGGCTTCCTTACATACGCTCCTTGGAACGGTACTCCTTCAATATCTCCCAGCGAGGTGTTCTTGAAGCATTCATTGAGACACTTGTACTGTAGATGTCCTCTTTCCGACATATTCGAAATCCTCGCACCCCTGAAACAATCAGATTTCATTGCACAAACTCTTATTTTGGGTTTTCTTCCCCTTTTTCCTCTCACATGCTCAGTGTCTACACTCGTGTCAGAGATTGTGGATGGAACTATTCTTAATGCATCGAACTGAATTCTCGTAGGTTCATTGTTTCCACCAATCCTTGTCACTAGTGCGGAATTGTCGCTTGCCTCCAACACTCTAAACGGAACTGCCCATTCACACGTCAATTTAGGATGCGTCTTTTCCGTTTTCTCCCTGGGGGACCTCACATACACTATCTCCCACCTTGGGAAACACCCTTTTCTCTTCACCATTCTCTTTATCATACTGCCTCTTCATCTGTTCTCTCGCCCGTTCATTGTATTCGCGCACTCTTTCGTGAATGTCCGCTACTGCTTGCAGTATCTCACATTTATACTCATCGAGAGCTTTATCCATAGCGTACCACGAAACGCCCCCGTTCGGTATTATCTCAAAAGGGAAAACCGGATCAATTCCATGAAGAATGAAATAGGGACTCTCCCCTGTTGAACTTTGCGGCATCATGTTGTGCGCCATCATACAAAATGAAATCCGAGAATCCCATTCTGTTGGAATTACCGTTGACCTCCTTAGCATGGCCACTATCGTACCATTGAGTCTTTCCGTTAGGCCATTTTCTCGCGGGTTATAACCCTTGGTTGTCAGCTGAGAAATGTGCGTGATTTTCGTAATCTCCTTCATGACTCTATTCACGAATTCACCACCCTTATCTGATAATATGGCCGTCGACCATCTGCAACCTTCAGCGATCCATTTCACAAACACTGCCCGTGCGATGGTTTCCGCTGATTTGTCGGGTACCAGATACGCTGCCGTATACTTTGAAAAATGATCAATTACGGTGACCGCGTATCTGTTCCCCTTTTTGGTGGGTCCCAACTGCAACACATCTACGCCTATTATCTCAAATGGTCTCGATGTTATGATCGGCTTTAGTGGCGGGATCATTTGCGGCCTGGGGTTACTCACAAAGCATTTTTGGCATTCTTTCGACCACTTATGGATGTCTTGTGCCATTCCCGGCCAATATACTTCCTTCCGTAGCCTACCCAACACCTTTTGCGCACTAAAATGGCCTGCGAATATCTCCGAATAAGCCTCATGAAACAGCTCGTACCTACTTGTTTTCGGTACCACGAGTACTGCATGCCCACTTTCCAGGTACATTCTCAGTTCGCCGGTCTCGATGCTGAGATACGCAACTCTCACTAGTCGCTTTTCCCCTGCCAATCACACTAGCTGGTCTAACTCCTTGTTCTCAATCATTTGAATGACTTGCCCAATCTGATAGTCTTTTCTGAGCTCCGTCAAACAGTTTGACTCCTGCTTAGTTTTTATTACATTCACTATTGCTTCATCAAGTCCCTCTAGCGATGCTACCGTACCAGCATTTAGACTACCCCTACTGAGGGCGTCCGCGACTACATTCGCTCGTCCTTTGACATAGCGGATTTCTAGGTTATATCTCTGCAGCCCAGAGACCACCGGAGAACACGAGCCGAGACGTTACAACGCTTAAACAGTGCCGTCAAGGGCTGATGGTCGGTCATGATCACCGTCGGAAGACCATGAATGAACAACTGAAAACGCCTCACGGCGAAAATCAATGCCAGAGCTTCCAGGTCGGTGACATGATATCTGCGCTCGGCTTTACTCAAACATTTGGATGCAAAGAACACTGAATGCATGCTTTTGTCCTCTCCCTCCTGAGAAAGGACTACGCCTAACCCATACGTTGATGCATCGGTGCAAATTACAAAAGGCCGACTGCCATCTCGAGCCGCCTCTAAATCCGGCTGCTTGAGTGCCGGGGCTTCTGTGATTATTCTTTCTACACAATCAAACGCATCTTGGTGCTCCTTTTCCCATGCCCATTTTGTTTTCGAAGACGTTAAACTGAACAGACAGCCCGCATGCTTCGAAAAGCCTAGGCAGAATTTCCGATAGAATGAGGCCACCCCAAGAAATGTACGCAAATTTTTCGCAGTGCGAGGTACGGGATATTCCCTTATAGCGCTCACCTTCTCTGGGTCCATGTGAACACCATCACCATCTATCCTATGTCCGAGGAACGCTACTTTCCGCTTCATCAAATGACATTTCTGTGCTTTTAGTCGGAGGCCAGCCTTTTGCATTTTGTCTAGAACTCTTCCCAATAGTTCGATGTGGCTTTCCATCGTGTCTGTGGCTATCATTATATCATCAATGTAGCAAAAGACATTTTTCCCCAACAGATCTCCTAGGACACTATCCATCAGTCTTTGGAACACAGGGGGACTTGTGCTCAGCCCAAATGGCGTGACGCGAAATTGGAAAAGCCCCTCTGGTGTTACAAAGACCGACTTCTCCTTTGCCTTTTCCGCTAGTGGGATCTGCCAATATCCACTGCACAAATCTAGTGTCGAGAAAAACTCATAAACCCCGACATTCTTCGCGGCGTCCCGTTAAAAAACTGCTGAAGACCTGTCGCTTTGATTAGAGCGTAGCCCTTCTAGCGGATGACTCATAGAGGTTTTCATGACCCACTGGTAAAAATGCGATCCACGGACAAATTCGATTGGCCCGGGGCGCGCAAGAGGAGACTCTGGCAGATTTTTTGGTAATCGATGAATGTCCCATCCGCCCGCATGCTGGTACGGTGGGTATATCCGCGAAAGGGATAGCTGCGGACCACTCAGCAGGCCGCGCGCCTAACGCGTGCGCCGATCGATCACCATATTTCTCGTGGGCGCACACGGCGCAGCGCAGTCTGCTGACGTGTCCGCAACTATCCCTTCTCTGGTATCCCGAACTATACCATTTCATCCCTGTTTTGATCGGTCATTCCCAATATCCGCGAGACACACACACATGCACACATGCACACATCGGGACTTAACTGCTTTAAGTATAAGGATGGTGTATGCCGAAAAAAGCGAAATTCTCGTGGTTTCAACGTGTGCTAGTGCGGAGCAAAGGTTAGAGAGAACGAGAGAGCAGAGTGCAGACGGAGGCTGCAGCATCGAGCGCGATGATTTTCTATCAATATCCCCGCTCTTCCCTTTATTCTCAGCCTCTCTATCCATTCAGGTCCACTCGCATACATCGGTTGCGAATGACGAAAGTTACGAGCCTTGGACAACGCGTCCAATGTTCTTTCGCCCGCTCAGTTTTGAAGGGGCCATAATTCGTTCCCAGGGGGTCTCGTGTGATTCCAGTGTGACATCAATGGAATCGGCGTGGGACCGTTTTCAAGTAAGGTAGCAAATTAGAAAAACGATTCTGAGGTTGGGCTGTGCCTTTGAAGGCATCCTGCGCGCTGAAAATCATTTTCAATTTTTTGTGTACAATCAAACCATGCGGGCTAGCTGACATCAGCCCCGAAACTTGAGGCCCTTAAAATGCGCACCTTTAAAGTCCATCTGAAAAATCTCCATGAGCAAACCTTTTGGCATTACTTTTTCTTACCTCCATGGGGCTCAACCTCATTTTTTGGGTTGCAAAGGTCGATTTTTTTCTGGCCTGTATTGCTCAGGGGGATGATTTCAGTCGTTGAGCAGGAATATGAGGTCCATTTTCGGTCTTTCGAACTTTTATCATTGTTTACTTAAAGGCAGTGTTTACGATGATCATCCTCGTTGACTTTACACGATTAAATGATAGGCGAGAAGGATCCTAGGCTCCCAGTGTCGAAAGAACGGTAGAAAACGAACCAGGAGCGGCAAAATAACGGCTGCAAACAAGCGTTTCGGTGCCCCAGACACTCCCGTGCCCCAGATCCACTCCTCGAAAGCAACAAATGAAGACTCAGTTGATAGGAATGATCAAGTGAAGCAAGTGCTGATAAGTGAGCTGTTTGCTTCATTGCACTGATAGGTATCATCCATCTAGCGATCAATTCCTCCACGCTCAAAAATCAACGTAAACAAGGGAGGGCCTATTTTGGCTCAAAAACGCGTCTTTCGTGTCCTTTTCAAGCATGACTTGCTATATAGGGCACCAGACCTTTCGTAAACCGTGGAGATATGGGGAGTGAAATTTATCGTGAACACTGCCTTTAAGGTATGACGACATTTTAGTACCGCGACTGATCGTTTCGAGTCTATAACTTTTTCAAATATAGGAGTAGGCTAGACTCACAATTTTTACTACTCGTAGCATCGTCAATCTCCCTAGTCTCACTACCGATCAGGGAATTTTTAAGGTGTTCAGAAAAAATTTTCAGATTGGGATTAAAACTTTTAACTGGAGTGGCATGCATGAATGCGGCGGCCAGGGTAGGGAGGCGCAACGTCACGTGCACGCATCGCAACTTGAAGTGAAATCGTGGCGCGTGCGTGCGGCGTAGCGCTCCCTGACCATCGCTGCCGCATTCATGCATGCCATCCCTGGGGGTTATTTGGGGCTCTGAACCCGAATATGGAGTCTATTCTTCGCCAGACATGGGGTTACCGTATGTTAAAGTAGGCATAATGCCTTTCAACACTTTAGAGACCGCATACCAATTCGGTGAGTTTTTAAACTGAATTTTTGTTGTAAACGACTATGTCTTATTATCTGCATACCAGCCAGGGAAGTTGTATTAAGCATGGATATAAGAGCAACAATTAAAAGGAATTCGTTTTTCTTGTAATAAAACGAAGAAAATCAAGTTTTTGGCGTGGGTGCGCAGTGTGGACACGCGGTCCTTTAAAGGCACAGTCCAACCTCAGAGGTAATTTTTCATATTTTGGTCCGGTCGCCCGATATAGCAACCCTGCCCAGCGCGAAATCTCAATTCGCTCAAATAAGTGAGAAAAAGCTAGGAAAAAATCGACCACGCCCCTTGAAAGAAAAAATGGGTTACGCTCACTGGCAGGTTTCCGACCTCAATAGGAAAGAGGCGCGTGAATGATTTTATTCAAAATCTATGTTCTTCCCTTTGTTTTCGGTCTGGCTTTTTATTGTGACCTGCTTCGGAATGGTTGCTGCAAATAACGAGAAAATACAGGCTCGAGACGTTTCGTCCGCGAACTTCTACCAGTTCAAATTCAAAATATTTGAGGAGCCGTAATTCAGTTCGTAGGGAGTTTTGAGCGATTCTGGAGACACCGTTGTGATCAGCGTGAAATTTTCTTTAAGATAGGCAGAAAAACGAAAAATCGATTCCGAGCCTGGACTGTGGCTTTAAGTGTTAACTGGCGTTATTTACCATAAAAATTCGAAAATCGAAAAACGGACTTCAAATTCGTGTTCAGCGTCCCAAATAACGCCCACAAAGAAATTTTGAGTCAAATGTGAGGCTTTGACCGCGCTGCCGTGTACCCACAGTTACATACCGTAATCCAAGGAAAATCGATAGACCGACCACAGATTTGTGTCAGGCAGGCCAAATAACCTCTATGTAGAGGTTTTAAGACGATTTCATCGTAGCTTTCTCGAAATGTTCAAAAGTCACGTTTGGCCAGCAAGATCTCCCCCACTTTGAAGCTTCGGACCGAGTTAGACGTATTTTCTTTTTTTTCAGTACACAAAGCTATGAAAATGCGCACTTTTGGAAATCTCCTGCAAAGCTCTAAGGCATTTAGGGGACTCGGAAAACGGATTATCATTGCTGTTTCCCATACCAACAACTATCAAAACATGGTTTCGTGATAGCCCACCGGAAATGTACGGCAAGTCTTAGCAAGGCCAATGAAAAAAAAACAAACTAAAATAAACTATAAACTCGGCATGGATTCCATTGATACCTTGCGTTCCCTATTGATGGTTGGCGCAAAATTGGTGCCCCGAATGCTATAACATAGGTGCACCGAGTTCGCGCCAATCTTCAATGGGGAACGCAAAGTATCACTAGAATCCATGCCGACTGTACTTGCTTCGCAGAACCAATCACTGCCCAGTGTGACAGGTCCGCGATTGTTGAAAATCAAAATTGACCAATAGCAGACATGTCTCTAATGGCAGCTACAAGCTTCGCGACGCCAGTATACCATCATCCTGAAGAGCTCTGCAGAGTTGCAGCGACCAGCAACACGTCGCCAAGTGAGAGGTTTGGGCGGTGTGGAAACTTGACGCGCTGTTGGACACCAAAAGCTAGCAGAGTTACAGCGACTTTGAAGTCAGCGTCGCCGTTGATGCCTTAATATGGAGATTTCAATACAGCGAAAATATTAGACGATTCGTGACAATGGCATATATGTATAGGCCTACCACCAGGCCAGGTTGTTGCAGAAAAAAAACCGAAATGTGAAGAAAACCGAACCGGGATGAATATAGCGAATTGTACGCTTTCAACTACTGTCTCATCAATGTTTCTATTATTGTGCCTTGTAATGAAAAAGCAACGTCATGAAAAGTTCGAATTCATTAAAAAGTCGGAAAAGGAGCTTGATTCCGTCGATTTTGGCTTTCCTCGCAGCGGCAGCAAATGGTCGAGACCATTTTTCGCCGCCGCTCGACGACGACTTCGCTCCATTATTCGCAGCTGTCGCTTCGGCGAAAGCGCTCTGCGGAGTTACCGCGTCGCCGCCCTCGTTCGCTGCCTGGCGTACCCAGTCTCCAACACTGCCGTGCCGCATGGGTACTCGCCGCAGCGCAACTCTGCGCAGTCCTGAAAAGCTGTGTCCACCAAATAAAAAGTATTTGAACTTTCAACGTAAATCGAAAGCACCGGGGCTCACTGCATCGATAAATCTGAAGCAAAAACGGCTTAGAGCGAGAATGAAGCTGCCCTAAACGACCCTAAACTTAGATGCTCCGCTCACGCCACTCCCACTGCCTCAAAGAGTATCGATAAAGGTGTACAACTGAACACCCGACTCTAAGAAGGCAACTGATTATTGAATCGGATAAGTTTTGATGAGCGGAGTAGATTATAACCTCCGAATGTGTAATGTTTTCCTAAAGTCAGTTTTTCAGTTGTTTGCGGATCGGTAGCGGTTGAAAGGAGTGGGCGTTGCGTGAGCGGAACCCTCATGTTTAGGATCGTTTTGAGCTGGCTTTTAACCGTTTTTTCAACATCTTTGGTGAAGCCTCTCTATTCCTAGTTAAAACTCCAAGACTGATTCTCGGGGCACGGCCTGTAGCTACCCTGCCAAACGAGGGATCTCAGTTCCCTCAAATAAGGAGGAAACTACAGAGAAAGGTCGTTCCCGCCCTCTAAGCTTTAAATAGGAATCACGCACACCGTCCTGAAGAGAAAGCCAAGAACTCTGCACTTGTACATGTTACCACCGGGCATCACAGCACAAACAAGATTTTTCCGTCTGCTAAGATTTTGGTTACATCTTTGGGGCGAAACGCTTGGTTCGGCCCTAAAAACAGTTAGGGCGAGCCCGACTTATATATTGCTTTTTTCTCGCCTATCAGATCAAACTGAGATTTCGCTTGCAGGGTCGCTATACATTGCGGACAGGCCATAATATTGAGAATTATCCCTGAGGTTGGACTGTGCCTTCGAACATATCACTCTGCGGTGTGCCGCCGGTCGTCGCAACTCTGCAGAGCCTTCTAGGCCGGGATCATACTTCCCGCAATCAGCGAAAGCGACAGTGCATTACAGGCATATCGATTTTCGATCGATGTGCGTGGTAAAGATTGCTTCGCGCCGCTTGTCGCTGGAAGTATGAACCTGGCTTTATATTGTTTTCTTGGCCAATCGCCCACCGTTGACTCTACAGGTACAGCTGACGTAGAACCCTTGTTAGCCTCTGCCTATTTTCTCGGTGTCTGCATATCCATTGTACTCTTTATGCTCGGATAATGTCTCAGCATGTGCTGAATCGCGTTTAGTAGATGTTCATATTCCTCAATTCAAAACACTGCATAGTCTGGGCGCATTTCCAGAATGTTATTTTTCTACTCATGTACAGCTTTTTTTCTGACTCTAACAGTGATTGGAACTCGCGATTCCAAGACAAAGATGAATTTTGTATGTGAGAAAAATGAGGTGAATTGAGCACAGAAAAAGATAATCAAACAAAACTGGGGGCGATGCGTATAAACCCACAGAAGGAATGGTAAACGCATGCTCTCTTAGCTAATACTACCCTTTTCGGCGAAGATTTTATTCCTAAAAGAAGTGTCCACGATAATATTCGTCATTGTTTTACCGCTGGGAATCGGAGGCTCGGTGTCTAAGTGGAGCAATAAGCTAGAAAGAACGAACAAAAAAGGCCCGGAGTAGCCCTCTGCGGTCCTGAAGTCCGCTCGTGCTAAACCTTCCCGCTCGCGATCGAGTTTTCCGTGGACGACTTTGGTCCACCCCACCTTAGGCGGCATTCAGGGTTTTCGCGGGCGACGCGATGGCACATGTCAGTGCGACGCGAAAATCGCGTCGCACAGGTATTGAGATGTGAACACTGCGCGAACGCTGGGCGACTACGCACAATCATGTATGCACGCATTTTCTCGTAAACAAGCAACGGTTTTTTTCGTTGCCATACCAACACCTTCTTTGGTGTTCGTTTAAGTGCAAGTGATCCCTTTCATTGTTAGATTAGGTTGTGTTAATGTTAAAACACTGAAGAAAAGTAGCAACGAGTTTTCCATGGCGCGACGTCCATCGCGTCGCGTTGCACTGCAGGGCGACGCGATGGACGTCGCGCGAAGACGAATTGCGCGTCATTTCAAATTTATCGAGCCTCTTCACTGCGAATATCCAGTGACGACGCGACGTCGCTTGATCGATACGTAGGCTGATTATAACATCGCGTCGCGCCGCGAATGAACTCTGAACGTCGCATTAGCATTATAGCGCGAGCGCGGATGAATTTTAGCATTGGGGCGCTTTTGGAAGTTTTACATTTTTTGAATATCCCTTCTATTGTTGCGTTGCTTCTTTTTTCCACCTTACTTTCCTTTCACTAGCTTCCTTCTAAATCTCTACTAAAAATATAGAAATAATACATTAACTCTAACGAAAATTGAGGTATGGAGAAATCAAATTGACGTCGTAGTTCTGCTCATGCCCATTCAACTCGTCCAACCTCAGAATCTCCCTTCGAAGTGTGGGACCATCATTTGAGCCAATCCGTAGTTTTTTTTCTGCCGTTCTTTCTTCACTGATAGGATAATCAGGTCCCAATCAATTTTTATCGTGGGCACTGCCTTTAACACTCCTCATATTGAATTCATTTTCTGTTAAACATATTTCTTAGAGCATTCTTGAAATCGTGCGCGCCATTGAAACAGATTATTTATTCTATTACCATGGATTCCAATTACTACCCTCCCCGCCTCTAAGTATTGTAGAGATAGTTAGCAACGCGTTGTCATGACAATGCATTTCTCGTACATGCCCCCCCCCCCACAGAAGTATCACTGCTTCTTGCCGTTAAATGTGTAATGCGAGGAAACTTAGTGAGCCTACCACTCTGTGGGACGAAGAAGATGTCTTTCACAGAAGTTTTTTCTGAAACTCTAACGTTAGAAAACAAGCAATAGCAACAAGCACGCAAACAGTAAGGACCAAGAAGGCGACAAATTTGTTAAAAGGATTATGTAAAGGCAGCAGACTCACTCTAGAATGACTTTGATTTCGAGACATAAATCGAAGGTTCGGAGCTGGTAGTATGGGAAATTAAAAAAAATCCCACGAACACTGGATGAAAATAGAGGAATAACGGTCGTTTTTGCTATCGGATGAGAGTGGACGAGTAACACCGCGTGCTGTTGAAACAGCGAATATTACCGACAAAACGGTTGAGATGACGAAGCCGATAGACTCCGCCTGGACTAGAACCCTCACCTCTTTGGAAGCATAAAAAGCCTGCCAAAGTGACAAGCAATCAAACAATTAATCTGGACGAGTTTTTATTTGAGGGCGGGGTTGTCGAAGCTCATGGGCGGGGTTGTCGAACTTTTTCGACTTGTATTCCCAAAATGTAGTAGTTTTGAGTCGTTTTTGACGCTTCCAACGGCGTGAGCATTTTTCTTGTAGCCATACGACCCCATTAACGTAGTTATCTCAACAGCTTCTTCGAACGGGTGTGCTTCCTTTAAGGGAGTTCAGGATATATTTTGTTCTCGAGTTTCCAACGTGAAACATTACGCTGGCGATTGCTGGAGGATACATTGCCGAAGAGAGCAGCGGAACGGGCCTGTGAATTTGAGAAAAACTGTCACAGAGTAGCGATTTCGTGAGCTCGCCACACCTACTAAGCCGCCCCGCTCCCTCTCAGGCGAGAATGTGAACCCGTGGATGACTTGGTGGCCACGCGCTATGGATTAGATTTGGTTGGGGGGCAACCTGATTTTTTTTCAATCTTTGGGACCTCACCGTTCCAAAGGGGATGAAAAGCGTTCCATGCGCTGCCTGTATTTAAAAATTAAAGCTAGATGGGAAGCACTTCAGGAACTGAAAAAATCTTCGCCTTCCGTTTTTAGTCCCAGTGGTCTGGTTGAGCTTTTGGACCACCTTGGGACCAACACCAATTTTACCGGCAATGACTTGGCTCAGAATCAATTTTATGAGCTCATCCTCGGAACTTAAAATCTCCCAGCATCTGTCTACAGATTCCACTTTTGCACTAGGCCATGTATATGGACGGCACTTTTTCGATTTTTTGGACGATTTTTTTTCCATGACCGGAGGGGTGATAGGTGAAGTTCAGTTCTTGACAAAAGTCATTTTTTCGCCTATCTGGAAATGATTTTTGTATTTATTCCGGTCGATGGGTATCCTCCTTTTGGATACTCTTTCAAAATTGGTATTCGGCCATTTCCAGACTCGTTTCATTTTGGAGCTTTTTCGACCTTTCAGTCATAAATTTGAGATATGGGACTTCTATAAAGTGGTGCTGGAACCTCTCAGTGGGTTAGAATTTCAATTGGGTGCTAATTTCTTCCGACCCTTCCCCATTATGGGAACAAGCTCAAATAAAATGCGCGCGCTCAACTTGCGACGCTGGGAAATGAACAATTAGTGCGAAGGTGGTGCAGTTCTCCGTGTTGTCACCATGGGGTAGATCTCCTTTAAAGGCACTGTTCGCAATAGAAATCGCTTTTCTGTTTCTTTGCCTATCTTGAAGCCGGTTCCATTCTGATTCCAATGATGCTTCTGGAATCGTACAAGACCTTCTGGGAATGGAGTTATGGTCCCTCAAAAATTGAGGTAGGGAAAATGGTGGACGAGTTGTCCGAGGCTTGTAACCTCCGTCTTTTGCAGCCAATGTATGCGAGCTGACCTGAGTAAAGAGAGAAGTTGAGAATGAAGAGAAGAACGGGGCTTTTGATTGGAAACCATAGCTCAACTCACGATTTCAAGTGCTCCTTTGTTCACGTCGAGGGGCGGGAAGAGGCGGGACCTGCCCACAGCGGCGGGGTTTGCCCACTTTTCTAAGCCGTTTTGCGGCTTCTGGGTAGCTTTTCGTCCCGTTTTTTCGACGCTGTTCTGCTTCTGAGAGCCACGAGAAGCGTTTGTCATAAAAAATTCGAGGATGAAGTCTATCGCGAACAGTGCCTTTAATATCATATAGCGCAGAACGTCAAATTTCGCACTCAAAAAAAAAAGCGAAGAGCTCAAGGTTTTCTCGGTTTCCCATATTGCTTCTTTTCTCACCGAAAAACTGGACAAGAATCGACAAACAAACCCTCTCTAGTATTAGGCCTTCATTTATATTTTTAATTGTGTATATGTAGGTTTGCAAGACATGCGTTGTTGACATAAAGTCTCATCTTATTAATCAATGTTCATATTCAGAAACACGAGAACTTCTTTTTCGACAACGAATGGAAAAAAAGAGCTCTCACTTGGAAAACATTGCGCAGCAATTCTTGGGAATTTCGGTGACTTGTTATAGATCATTCAGAAAGCGCTTCATGTTCTACAGAGCAGTGTAGTTAAATTTTCTGACATAACTAGTTCTTATCGGTTCTCGTGAAAGTGTGCGGTGGCCACATCTTTACCCTCCACTTTATCGATCCGAAAATCGATAAAATTCGATCTTTCAAAAAAAAACAACAACGTTGTCTTGTAGAGCAAAGAATCTCTTTTGATTGGTCCACAATATGTCGCCGAAAGTTGCGAAACTTATTCTCAATTTCTATTTGAGAAAAAAACGCAAGCAGTTGCTCCACAACGTAGTACAATTTCGAATATTATAGATAAAAGCATTAAAACGCCTGCGTGCAGTGAAGTGGTTCCCTAAGGTGGAATAGATGGCCTCGACCATGGTGGTGGTTGCGGCCTTCAAATAAAAGCAAAGACATTAGGTAGAAATGGGATAACGACCAATTGTGGAATCAAGCACCACGAATTTTTGTCCCACCATGAAAAAAGACATATACATTATGGAGAAAGTTCAGAATAATTTTACGCGAAAACTATTTGCAAGGATCGGAGGCTTCATGTATTCAAAGATCCCACGAGCCTCTATTAGAAACCGGTACCTTGGGCTTTCGTCCCTTGAATCACGGCGAAAGGTATTCGACGTTTGCATGGTTCACAAAATACTGCATAACTCAATAGTGGTCGGAATCAACAGCGTTCTCAAGACAGTTCTATCACGAACAAGAGGAACTCGTTTGAAAATATCACTTGGGCAGCCAAAAACTAGTTTGCGTGCAAGATTTTTCACTTTTCGAGCAGGAAGTGAAGTCACAAAGAACATATCAGTATCGATGACACAAGGCCAATTTAAACGACATTTTAAGAAATTACTACTCACTAGTGTAACGTCAAAGTAATTTGGAACTGATCCTATGTCCTATATCATCCCTTTTGTATCTCCTTTTATCTCAGTTGTAGAGAGTTCCTAGGCTACTTGTGTCTAAGTTGTCTCAGTAGTAATATCATCCCATTTTGAATATTGTTATCTAACGATTGCCGTAAGCGAACGTAATAAACATAAACATAAACATATGCACTGAAAAACCTGCGATGACTAAGCCGGCGGCGCTGGGTTTAAGCGGGCGCTGCGCGGCAGTTCAGCGTCTACCAGATTGCCCCGCTACTGATATTCAAGTGATTCCGCGAGCCTTCTGCCCATAGTCCTGTGAATCTGAGGATGAAGAAGTAATATTCAGGAACATGGGCGGCAGGCTAGCTGAATCACACGAACATCAGTGGCGGGGGCAATCTGATACAAGCCGCGCGACCGCTCCGCGCTCGCTTCAACTCGGTGCCGCTTGGCTTAGTCATCGCAGGCTTGACAATATGCGATGCGAAACAGTTTTTGACTCATTACTGAATAAAGTTTTTGACCCATTAGAGGATGAAAGCTGGTCGAAAACGCCGTTTCTAACAAAATATAGTTAGGTGCATCGCTCGTGTTCTCAAGAAAAAAACATTGAAATCTCACCCGCGGCTGGCGAGGTGGTGGCGTGCGCTGGCTCGCTAATCGATTAAGGGCGAGAGAAGAGCGCCGCTGATCAGCTTACCATAACGTCAGCCGCCGGTGTGATTCAAACCGCCCGCGTCAGCCGCGGGTGAGATTTCAATGTTTTTCTCGAGGACGAAAGCCACGGACTTACCGTAAAGGCTGCGATGACTAAGCCGGGCGGCGAGGAGTTAAAGCGGGCGCTGCGCGGTCGCTCTGAAGATTTCAGAAATGTTGCGAACACTAATTTCAACAACTTACCGAAGTCTTCCGTAAGTTGTTGAAATCGTGATCATAAGTTGCGCAGCCTCATGCCCTAATGTGTTCGCAACATTTTCGGAACTGTTCTGTAACTCTCTAAAATGTTGATTCCAACTAATAGTGTCTCACCGCGATCGACTGATCGCGACGCGAACCCTCCGCCGCGGCCATTAGGTCGCGGCGCCGCGGGGTTCGCGTTGCGACGACGGGCGATCGGGGCGCGGGGCTACACCCGCGTGTTAGTTACTTGCATGTGCATCTATGTATTGGTAGCAGTTGAAACCGATCATAGGAGCATAAAAGTGTTGTAACCTGAGTGAATCACCACCCAAGGTGAGCACAGTGAGCACTTAATACAGAAATAATTGCGGTTCAAAAAAAAAGTTTTTTCTTCTCTGTTCAGGCTGTTTTGGCGAGGCGTAATATAATATTCGGTTTCTCCTACTAACCCAGACTCTTTATGGCTTCCCGTCAAACTTTTTATTTTTAGAGGTTTGCATTTGAATAAATAGTGCATTAGCAGTAGTGAATAATTATATCTGTTGACACTCGTATCCTTTAGAATCCCTAATCCTTATACTTAAAGCAGTTATGTCCCGATGTTTGTATGTATGTATGTATGTATGTATGTGTGTGTGTGTAATTGCGTTTTCCCGCGGATCTCCGGAATGGCCAATCAAAACAGGGATGAAATGGTACCAACATTCGGGTAGGTGGGACACTCATCGATTACCAAAAAATCAGCCTGAATCTCCGATTCCGCGCCTCGGGGCAACCGAGTTTGTCCGTGGGGCGCACTTTTGGCCTTGGGTCATGAAAACTTCTGTGAGTCGTCTAGCGCTAGAAAGGCTAAGCTCTAATCAAGGCG
This sequence comes from Aplectana chamaeleonis, assembly GCA_029168955.1. Taxonomy (NCBI): domain Eukaryota; kingdom Metazoa; phylum Nematoda; class Chromadorea; order Rhabditida; family Cosmocercidae; genus Aplectana; species Aplectana chamaeleonis. The sequence goes on along the minus strand of JAPDOI010000956.1, from coordinate 129,884 downwards.
ACAGGTATTTAGTAATGGCGCCGTTCAGAAGCGCCAGGGTTTGAGGAGTGTGCAGGACGTTATCGATAGTGTGCAGGACCTCAGTGGGAGTGTGCAGGACCCATATAGGAGTGTACAGGACGTCATAGAAAGTGTGCAGGACCCCAGTGGGGTGTGTAGGACTTCATAGAAAGTGTGCAGGACCCGAATAGGAGTGTGCAGGACGTCATAAAAGTGTGCAGGACCCCTGTGGGAGTGTGCAGGAGCGAAATGGGAGTGTGCAGGACGTCATAGAAAGCGTGCAGGACCCCTGCGGGAGTGTGCAGGACCCAAATGGGAGTGTGCAGGACGTCATAGAAAATGTGCAGGACCCCAGTGGGGGTGTGCAGGAAGCCATAGAAAGTGTGCAGGACCCCAGTGGAAGTGTGCAGGACCCCAGTGGGAGTGTGCAGGACCCAAATGGGAGTGTGCAGGACGCCATAGAAAGTGTGCAGGACCCCAGTGGAAGTGTGCAGGACCCCAGTGCGAGTGTGCAGGACCCAAATGGGAGTGTGCAGGACCGAAATGGGAGTGTGCAGGACGTCATAGAAAGTGTGCAGGACCCAAATAGGAGTGTACAGGACGTCATAAAAAGTGTGCAGGATCCCGGTGAGGGTGTGCAGGACGTCGTAAAAAGTGTGCAGGACCACAGTGGGAGTGTGCAGAACGTCGTACAAAGTGTGCAGGACCCCTGTGGGAGTGTGCAGGACCGAAATGGGAGTGTGCAGGACGTCATAGAAAGTGTGCAGGACCCCAGTGGGAGTGTGCAGGACCCAGATGGGAGTGTGCAGGACGCCATAGAAAGTGTGCAGGACCCCAGTGGAAGTGTGCAGGACCCCAGTGGAAGTGTGCAGGACCCAAATAGGAGTGTACAGGACGTCATAAAAAGTGTGCAGGATCCCGGTGAGGGTGTGCAGGACGTCGTAAAAAGTGTGCAGGACCACAGTGGGAGTGTGCAGAACGTCGTACAAAGTGTGCAGGACCCCTGTGGGAGTGTGCAGGACCCAAATGGGAGTGTGCACGACGTCATAGAAAATGTGCAGGACCCCAGTGGGAGTGTGCAGGACCCAGATGGGAGTGTGCAGGACGCCATAGAAAGTTTCAGGACCCCAGTGGAAGTGTGCAGGACCCCAGTGGAAGTGTGCAGGACCCAAATGGGAGTGTGCAGGACGCCATAGAAAGTGTGCAGGACCCCAGTGGAAGTGTGCAGGACCCCAGTGGGAGTGTGCAGGACCCAAATGGGAGTGTGCAGGACGTATTAGAAAGTGTGCAGGACCCCAGTGGTAGTGTGCAGGACCCGAATGGAAGTGTGCAGGACGTCATAGAACGTGTGCAAGGCCCCAGTGGAAGTGTGCAGGACCCCTGCGGGAGTGTACAGGACCCAAATGGGAGTGTGCAGGACGTCATAGAAAATGTGCAGGGCCCCAGTGGGGGTGTGCAGGAAGCCTTAGAAAGTGTGCAGGACCCCAGTGGAAGTGTGCAGGACCCCAGTGGGAGTGTGCAGGACCCAAACGGGAGTGTGCAGGACGCCATAGAAAGTGTGCAGGACCCCAGTGGAAGTGTGCAGGACCCCAGTGCGAGTGTGCAGGACCCAAATGGGAGTGTGCAGGACCGAAACGGGAGTGTGCAGGACGTCATATAAAGTGTGCAGGACCTAAATAGGAGTGTACAGGACGTCATAAAAAGTGTGCAGGATCCCGGTGAGGGTGTGCAGGACGTCGTAAAAAGTGTGCAGGACCACAGTGGGAGTGTGCAGAACGTCGTACAAAGTGTGCAGGACCCCTGTGGGAGTGTGCAGGACCGAAATGGGAGTGTGCAGGACGTCATAGAAAGTGTGCAGGACCCCTGTGGGAGTGTGCAGGACCCAAATGGAAGTGTGCAGGACATCATAGAAAATGCGCTGGTCCCCAGTAAGAATGTGCAGGACGTCATGGAATGGGTGCAGTACCCCAGTAGGGGTGTGCAGTTTGTCGTGAAATGTGTTCAGGACCCAGGTGGGAATGTGCAGGACGTCATAGAAAGTTAGCAGGGCCGCAGTGGAAGTGTGCAGGACGTCATGAAGAAAGTAGAATTGAAACAGCGAGATTCTGTAATTATTCATGCGAAATCTTAGCCTTTGTGTAGCGAAGAAAACAGATAGGAAATCATGTATCTTGAGAAGCGTGCAACGCGTTTTGAGGAGTACGCGAAACTCTGGAGACACTTCCTCACCAGTCTGAAGAAACAAGCAGCAGCTCCACTTCCGCATCATCTCTGTTCGTCACTCAATACAACCGCTCAGTCATTTTGATTCACTTACTTCCATAAACCAGTTTTATATTTGTTGAAAGTCTGAGCTTATCAAAATCTGCTTCACAAAAACATAAACATCCACGGACAAATTTCATTTATTGAGAACAAAGGCTTGGTGTTGGTCAACAAGGGAAACCACATCTAGAATGCGAGCGCTTTTTTTCTTAACATGAAAGGAATTGTAGAGCGAGAATAATAGCTTGGGTACATTACAGACGGAAGGGGTCGTAAATAAGATGCCGGTAGCCACCGACGATCTACCGCTGGCTTCTTATGTTTTGCTTTTTAATCCCACATTTTCATACCCGATGCCCTGCGGTAAATGTCCGGCAGCCTGCTCTGCTCAGGAGAGTTCATACGGACGGCAACTTTCGGATAGACGGAAGGCAGTCAACACCGTTTTGTCAGAATAATCTGCCTCAGGAAAATAGCGCACGTGAAAGTTTTCTTGAGCGAAAACTTCGCTAGGTCTCGCTAGTCTACCTCTAATGAAAGAACATTCGGCTTCTATTAGCACTAAATGATGTCACCCACAAGGACTCACGGGATTACTTCAATAGAGCAAATATAGCAATTTTTTTCAGAAACTTCGATTCTAAAAATTTTTTCTTTGTGCGATAAATTTGAGACGCCAGTTTTGCTAGTTGAAAAGTTAAAACAAACCACTAATCAGAAATATTTGTTCTGCAAAGTATTGATTTTATTTTCAAAAACTAAAAAAAACTTAGAATCGGTCGTTTTATAAAGTAATAAATAATTGCTAATGAATTGTGCATTTTTTGTTTCTACCCGTGCATAATGCCAAAAAAAATAGAAATCTTTCTATTTTCACAAATAACGTGTTTTCTTCGTGCTTTTGTAGTGTAAGCGAAGTATGTTCTTAATGAAGTCATTTTTTACATACTTTAGACAAAATCAATTGAAATATTACACTTAGAAGCCAGGAAGAAAAATCGTCTTACATAATGTAATCATTCTCTACTGCTACCACACTCTTTATTCGAATGCAAATTTCTAAAAAAAAAACAAGTTTTACAGGCAGTGATAAGGAGTTTTGTTTGAAGGGAGAAATCGAGTTCTATATCACGCCCTGTATGGTAACTAAAAACATAGGAAAATTCTTTTTCGAAAAACCTCAGTTAATCTATCATCAACTTTGTAAAAATTAACCCATCTCATTAAGTCATCAAAAGCTGTTATAAACTGTGACTTGGAACATTATTGCTTCTTCGTACATGTATATTCTTCATTCAGATGCTAACCATTTGCGCCCATTCGAATTAACATAGTCACAGGAGAGCGGAAGTTTGCTTAGAAGTGTGATTTCTACGGTATTACGCAGTATTTTGTAGAGCATGCAATTCACATCTTCTCCATACGCTGACGTGTACTCCGGCTACTTTGGTAATAAACCTTGGCTGTAGCTGTGAGCACGGCTCTCTGTTCCTCGTATATTCTACGACTGCTCCATCATCTTCTTCCAAAAGGGGATTTTGACAGTATTGCTAATAGTTTTGTACATTTGAGATTTCTGTTAATCAAATGCTATAAAGCCCTCAAAATCTGACTTCTGAACACGCTGTTTTTTTACTCGTGCTTGCTTCCTGGTCTCAAAATTAACACAAACAACAGGTTTCTAACAGGAAATTTAATAGGCAGTGGAAAACAGATTTGAGAAAGGATGTGTAACGCACGAGCAAAGTGAAGGGTGGAAAACGATGAAACTGATCAATAAAGGAAGAGGTTGCAAAAGCCTTTCAGTTAGTTGCTCCTGAAAATATTTGTCACGCTTCCGACGTCTACTAGGTTGCCTGCCGAATAGCGCTATTCGTAACTAACGATAACTATACTGCAAATTTCTATAAGCTCATAAGGACCATCGAAACATGATTTTAGCATTTTAACCTGCCCGTAACATTATCGAAAACTTCAGCGCGCAGCGTGTATGAGATTGCCCTTCACTGTTATTCAAGTGTTTTCGCCAGCCTACTGCCCATCAGGGCTATGCGTAACTGATTTTTGTAATTTCGTAAATCGTTAATCGTAAATTTCGAAATCCTTGTAATTCGTAAATCGTAATTCGTAATTCGTAAGTGATAATGAGTAATCAGCCCACAAATAACTCAAGCCTCATTCGATGTGGAAACACCACAGCTTATCAGTGGTAATGGGTTTCCTTATCGAAGGAGGTTTGAATTATGATTTCAAAATAACACTGCTGTGAGCAGTACTCCAAGAAATATTCAGTACAGAGGATAGAGACGACTTTAATAGACAAAACGAAAACTCTGAGCCTAATTAAGCGCCAAACCTGTGCCACGTTTTGCCCATTTTTGAATACGAGAAATAGAGAATCATAGCTTACCAAACATGGTTTATTGGAAGCCCAGGAGGGCCACAAAGTGATGAGAAAACAATTTGCGGTTCGACAGTTTTTGGCTCAATCTTTTAAAGGAATGATACAATACCGCCCGCGACTTTGGGAAAAACGTCGTTTTCGGCGCTTTTTTCCGCCGGAAAGCGCCGCTTCCTCATAACTTCGTTCAAAGTGGTCCGTTTGGGTTGTCAAGGGGCATACTTAGAATTAGCATCGAGAGCTCTTCATTTTGAGCTCACACATGTCTTAGTCGGCAAACAAGGCATATAGGGTTAACACAATCAATCGAGTGTGCGAAAACTGAAGCTATACATTAAAATGGGTGTAAATATTTGACTTCATATCAACCGTGCAGGTCTAGGACGAGTCATACACAAGTACCAGGCTGTCCAATAATTCTTTCTTGTCTAAAAATTTCACCATTTTTAATTTTTTTCAACTCTATTGAAAAACAAGTCTAATCAACAATATAATCACCACAGTTATCCACAACAGTGGTCCATCGATTGGGCAGGTCGCCGATGCCCTTCGCGCAGAACCCCGGGGGCTGCGACTCGAAGAAGTCCGCGATGTCGGATTCTAGGTTGTCGTAGTTGGTGAATTTTCTTCCGGCCAAATGGTGCTTCAGCGGGCGGAACAAGTGGTAGTCGGAGGGGGCGAGGTCCGGGGAATACGGCGGATGGGCAACCGTCTCCCAGCCGAGCGTCGCCAACTTCTGCTGGGTCTTCTTCGCCACGTGGGGGCGCGCGTTGTCGTGCAGCAGGTGGACCGAGGCCCATCGGGGACGCTTTTCTCGGATGCCGGCGGCTTTTTTCTCGAGCTGATCGGTGTAGATGGAATCGGTGACCGTCCTGCCTTGCGGGAGCAGCTCGAAGTACAGCATGCCCTTGGTGTCCCACCAGCAGCAGAGCATGATCTTCAGCGGGTGCAGGTCGGCTTTCGGCGTCGTCGGCGGCTCTTCTCCGCGCGGGATCCAGACGGCACGGCGGGCGACGTTGTCGTAGAGGACCCAGCTCTTATCCCCAGTGACCAGGTCCTCGAGAAACTCCTTGCGATGCGGACGAAGGAGGAGGGACTGGCAGACGGCCACGCGGCTCTGCTTGGTGGCGTCCGGCAGACGGTGGGGGATTCAACGGGCCAGAACTTTGTGGTAGCCGAGTAAGTTGAGTCGATTGTGGATGGTGGACTTGCTGCAGCCGAGCGTCGTCGCCAGTTCACGGGTGGTGGCTTCCGGCTTCTCCTTGATACAGTGACGGACTTCGTCATCATCCACCGTAGAAGGCCTCCCGCTGTGCTGCCTGTCCTCGAGGCTCGTGTCGCCGCTCTCGAAACGATTGAAACAGCGGCTGACTGTGCGTTGGGACACTGCATCCTCCATGCACGCTCTGCAGATGTTGGCGACCGCGGTGCCCGTGTCGTTGCCCAGCAGCCACTCGTAGTACACGAACGTACGAATTCGACCTTGGTCCATTTTAGCTTGTACTGGTAGCTAGACGCGGCGACTGCGCCTTATTTACCCCTAGCGTAGAACTTTGGAGGACCTTCTAAAAGGTTCTTACACTTGCCTGATATTATAACACTTCTAAGGGAAACTATAGAATTTTGAAGATTTTCGGACAGGAATTATTGGACGGCCTGGTATTATAGACCAATTTATGAAGGTGGTGAAAGTGAAAACTAATGATTTTTAGCCGTTTCGACGCCCCGGCAGACACAGTCATCGTCATTCGCTCGGGCTCAAGGTGCCCGCGATCACAACCATGCTCAATGTAAACTCTTTTTAAACAGTTAAAACCTCCCTGGAAGCATTTCCCGCCTAGCGCCACCCCCGTGATTATGGCTTTGAAAAACGACCCTCGGTCACCGACGTCCCGTTCTCGGCTCAAATGGAACCAATCGACCCGCATCTCGGCCTACCGCTTTAGTTTTTGATCCTCTTTCGAATGAGCGCTGCGCCAACCCAATTCGGAGAGATCGATGGACAAGGTGGCCATTCTGAAGAGGACACATGTACTTTTGCAAAAGCATCCTCTTACGCAGAAATCGAGTCTGCCTTCTATATTTGTGAACCATTCCTGCGAACAGAGTTACAAACGTTCCTTTTCAAAAATATCAGGTTGTTGGGGTGGAGAAAGCGGTCCGAGAGGGGAAGAATTTTTAGGATCCTAAAATGCAAAAAGTTTAAGGTTCTCTCCAAATCTGTGATTTTACAATTCAACAATTTCTTAATCTTTTCTTTCGCAATTATAAATTGCTTGAATTATCCAATTTGAAAGCATTCAGTAATCTTTTTTAAGAGGTGTGTTGGTGGCTCTGCAGCCGTAATTGTTTCAAATTGAAATTTGAAAATTCCCTTTTTTTTCTCTATCTTAACTGCCTTTGGAAATAGGCATCTACCAGAGAGGCTATTTCGGAAATCCCCGTAGACCTTTTCGTCAAATAGAGTTCCCGGGCTAAAAATATTTTCCGGGTCCTTTAGCGGATTTCATTTCATGAATTACCTGTTTTTCGTTATGTATGGTAACTTTTCAATAGCTGAAGATGGATGAGTGGTAAAGGCTGTTTTCCAAATCTCCTTGAAATTCTGCAATAAAAGGTATATTGTGTTCCAACTTTTATTTGCTTCGTAGGTCAGTCGCGTCTCCTGAGAGCGAAGCCCCATTTTCAATGTATATATCGGAGTGGAGCTCCCGTCCACAGTTGCAGAAGACCGCTTTGCAGCCTGCCCTGCAGCTTGAAGATATTCAAAGATTAACCGTGCCAGTACTACGTGGTGCCAGCATGATTTTGTTCGCACTACGTGTTGCAACAGCGGTTGTCCGCAACTGCGGACCGAAATTTACTCCAATATAGTCAGTTGCTCCATCAAATGTCTGCTTCTCTCGTATTCATCATGGGGCGAAAGCATTCCATGGAGATAAATAAATGTGAAGCTCGGCTTCACCGACCTGTCTCGCATATTGAAGTGGGAAAGGTCGGAACCAAATAATAAGTTTGAGCCTGTCAATGTGAGTTGCAGAGCGGTTGGTCATACCTGAACTTCGTTATCAACAGTTAGTTTTCGCCATGACCAATCTGCTGACTACTCCCGGCTGGAAATGTCAGGGCAAGGTTTCACCGCAAATTGAAATCGCAAAGAGTAGTCAAATATCAGGAATGTGAAAGAAATGCTACATTTCTCTATGCACTTTACCGCTAACTTACATTGTTCACTCCACCGCATTTCCTTTGATTTGTTACAATTTGTTACGATTCGCTACGATTTCTGGCCAAAATTTCGTAAATCGTAAAAAAATTGCCAAAAACGCCCGTCATTCGTAAATCGTAAACCGTAAACCGTAATTCGTAATTACGCACAGCCCTGCTGCCCATATTCCTGTATATTTAAGGATGAAGAAGTCGAAATATGCTAGGAATATGGGCAGCAGGCTAGCAGAGTCACCTCTTGCGGGGGCGATCTAATACAAGCGGCGCGGCACAGCCGCCCCCCGCCCGCTTTTACTCAGCGCCGCCCGGCTTAGTCATCGCAGCCCTAACGCGAACTGTACATGCCAGTTAATGTACTTCCGATGGCGTTTTCAAATTTGTGTTTTTAGCTGATGAAGGCTTCTCTTGCAAACATGAACGCTCTAAAACGATATCTTTTTTTGTGTGGCATGAGTAGAAGCTGGAGCTCTTGTTATTCAGAAATGACATAAAAACCCGAAGAAATTCGTTTAAAATTAAGAAATAACGTTCTTGCTGTATTGGTCTTTTTCTCTCTGAACCCTTCTCTGGGTCTCGAGTAGTAGGACCTATATGAAAAAATCGCGAAAGAACCACTGTTTCGGGCCAGATCTGAAGCCTGAACTTTCTTGTCTTTTGTTGGTGGATGAGCCCACTCCACATCATCGGCATCGATGATCTCTAATATCAAGAACATCAGCTGGCTTGAAATTGAATTTCAATCAATGAACAATAACTACTCATTAACTTAACTTTAACTGCCTGCTCGAATATTTAAGTAATCAATTAGTCAAAAACATTGGCTGAAGTGCTTGCTTTCATCCTTCAACTGATTTTAATAGGTAAATTTGCATTTGTTTCTACTTCTGAATGTCGAGGATTTTTGACTGCTCGGCATGAGACCGCGATCCTTCTGGGCGGCTCTGTGCACGTGTGCACGAACTGGCATCTCTGAGCCATAGAAACTCTAATTCCAGTCCGTTTTTTTTCGCCGCGCTACCTTCATAGTTTTTCAGCTGTTTTCCACTTAAGCTGATTTTTGTAGCTTTTTCGTGATCGTTTTTCATCGTGACCACTGCCTTCGAGATAGCAATGCTATTACACTTGTACGGCCTGTACCCAGGGATGTGGGTAACGGAAATTTTCTAATTCGTTAGTCGTTAGTCGTTCAACCGGCCAAAATCCTCGCTAGTCGTTAAAAATCCAGGCTCTAAAAATAAGCGCAGTTGAGGCAGAAAAATTCATGGCCTGTAAACACACAAAACATTCATCGCTGGAGAACCTAGTTCAAACTGCAAACCTACTCATACATAATTAAAAATATAAGTGAAAGCCTTATGCTCGAGAGTGTGTGTTTGTCGATTCTTGTCCTTTTTTTGGGTGAGGAACGAATCAGTATGAGAAACCTAGAGCTCTTCGCTTTTTTCAGTGCGAAATTCGCCGTTCTGCTCTATATGAGGTTAAATGAAATCTACCCCATGGTGACAACACGGAGAACTGCTCCAACATTGCTCCAATTGTTTTTTTTTCTCAGCGTTGCGAGTTCTGCGCGCGCGTCGATTCGAGCTTGTCCCCATAATGGGGGAAAGGTCGAAAGAAATTAACGCTCAATTGGAATTTTCAGCCACTGAGAGGTCCCAGCACCACTTTATAGAAATCTCGATTTTATGTCTGAAAATCGGAGGACGACTCCCTTCACAATCCAATCATCGGATACAGTTTCCGTCGGTGCGCAGTTATGCTCTGATAGTGCCCTCTGTAAAAATCTTCACCGGAGCCGGTGAGGGTCGGAAATTGTTTAGTTAGCCTACCATGAAGTCTTGCGAGCGGCACGAGGTCGCATAAATGCTGCGTCTACCCTTGCGCAAGGGTGGGTCGGGGTCATAATGTGGGGGGGGGGGGGGGGTTCCAGAATTGCGAAGCAGAGTCGGTAGAAGTATTGAATTGTGAAGGCTATGGTTATTTTGTACCATCCACCTCGAACAACCAACAGGGAATTATGTACCATTCCCTACTTAATGCTTCGGTTGGAACGCGATGTGAATGACTATTGAGTTTCTAACTAATTCTGGGATTGCTTAGGCCTCTTTCAGAGTTCGATCGCCGCGCGACGCGCTGGGATGATAATCATGGGCATCGATCGAGATCGCGTCGCACGTCGATCTGCATTCAAAACATGCCATCGCGGCGATCAGCGGCGATCGCACGCTGAAAGAGGCCTTACGGAAATATTTTTCATTTTGTTAGTCGTTAGACGTAACATCCAAAAAAAGCTCGTTAGTCGTTAATTTTCGTTAGTCGTTAGTCGTAATTACGCACATCCCTGGAGATGCTGATTACGACTTCCATATCCATTTGCCGATTTCTGTAAAACTAAGGTCGTTCTAGCCTCCTAAATGGCATGGTACCTACCATAACCTACAGCAAACCTCGGAACCTCAACAAACGGACCTCATGATAGTGCTGAAAGCCCCAATCATTCTCTACATACAAGTTTTCAGCCAAATCCGGAAATTTTCTCAAAACACCACAAAAAAGTGATTGATGGTACCTTTCCCTTTCTGTGGGGCTTGAAAAAAGCTCATAACTTCTTGGAATCGGCGCTCGCTACGGGATAGTGCGCTGTTTTATTATGGATGACTAACTGATATACATATACAGTCCGTCGCATAGTTATAGGGGCACTTGATTTTTTGCTCTACTTTTCGCTGCTTTGTAGTTAAACTATCATAGTGAAGACCACTAGACTCCTTGCTAAAAATATACTTGCAGACCAATTTTCAGCGAGTTTTATTGTGTCTATAAGGTTTCACATTTGATTTCGCTGAAAACTGTTATTTTTGACCGTCGCATAATCACAGGGACACTGGCGTGTTCACTAGCATATTTATTTCAAACTGAAAAAAGGAGCGATACTAGAACATATATTAATGGTCAATGGATATACCCGATTCTGGAAACGCAACAAATACGATTCGACATAGAAGAAGTGTGATTGCTGATCGTTGACTGAGGAATGTTTTGCCAGGCGTTGATGACCGCATTTTTTTAGCTCTTGCACGGTGGAATATTGTTTCCCATTTGCATACACCTGACGCAAAATAATGTCTAAAAAGTTTCCACTGGGATTAGGATTGCCGACCACCTCGTCACATATGTACTTATTGTTAGATGCTGTTGGCTTGAAACCAAACCATGGTCGAGCGACTCGCATGGACAGCTGCGTTTTCCCGTTCAAAAGTGTATCGTGCTCAGGCGCAAACCTTTAACGTGGAACCAATTGCGTTTGGAATAGGTTCTGGAAGTCAATGAATCGGTTTTGATTTTAATAGCCGCGGTAGCCACCGCACCAGAAGCCTAAAGCGCTTTCCAAACCATGAGACTCCCACCTCCAAAATTCCTTATAGAAAAGTAGCATTCGTCCTTCCGAAAATCCCTCCAGTGATGTGCATATCCATGAAGACCATTCAACTTTCACTTCTTGTGGTCGGAAAGTCCGACTTGGACCCATAATCTAGCCGAAATAAAGCATGAAACATAATCTAGCCAAGATGAAAGAAATTCACACCTTTTCCGTTCGTGGCCCATGTTCTCTTGTCTAAAGCGAGTCGTATCACCTTGTTAGAGTCGCTCATTCCCGGAATAGGCTTTATCTTCGCTGGGCGCAGCCATTCCAAGTTGACGATGATGCGATGGATCGCGTCACGGCCAACAGAAAGTCCTCAGCGAGCTTGTAGCCGGCGGATGGTCGCCCTTGAGTTCGAAGGTTCGCGTATAACAAGTCTTCTTTCACGTTCACTGGCCTTCTTTGACCTTACCGGATGTGCAGCGGTTCCGTGTGTGTGCGGAGAACTTGCTTATAACATTCACAGAGTGTACAGATTGGCGAGAATTCGCAATGTTTGACAATCCACAGTCGTGGTGGGCAGAAATGGGGGTCGAATTTGAGAGCATCGTAGCCTTTGGAATTGTAGAAACCAGTAATGGATGGGGAACGGAAAATGTTCCCTATTGAACAACCCCAGTCGAACTGGAAAATTTAAGAAAAAAATGGGTGTCCCTATAATTATGCGGCGATCAAAAATGGGGGTTTTGAGCAAAACCAAGCAAAAAACCTTCCAGAGACAGCCCCACTCGCTGAAAATTGGTCTGCGAGTATATTTTTTTACCAAGAAATCCAATGGCCCACACTATAATGTTATAGTTATGAAGCTGCAAAAATTACAGCAAAAATTCAACTGTCCCTATAATTATGCGCCGGATTGTATTACCTACACAATCCGTTTTCGCATATGAGCTACACGCTAAAACCATTTCCCTTTTCAGAAATGAATGCATTCTGTGCTTCCACATTTAATGTGGCCGGCGACCACCAATCAATAGTGAGGCACTTTCACGACCGGGATATTATGCAGCAGCGGGATGCTATTCCTCAGCACTCACTTGGCATGAATTCATTGTGAACAACTAGGTAATAATTGCAGTCTGAATAGAGAGGCCAAGGCTAAGGCGCTAGCTGATTCTATTATCTCCTCAAAGCCACAGAATGATTGTAATTGTACCAAATATTCGTGATGGTAAAGGGTCCTCCAATTGGTGGAAAAGTGAATTTCTGTCCAATCGCAGAACTGCTACAACCAATTTGGAAATATTTGAATATTACTCAATAAACTGCAGTCCACGGCAACGGAAAAAAAGGTGGGGCGGTCGCGTACTTACAGTAGCGGTCATAAATCTATTGACATTGTCTTTTCGCGAATACCGAGTCCGGATTCGTCAAGGACTATACCCCGGGTATATGTATGGGCGCATTGGGGTATACTGTATACTTGTTCCAGATGGAATTTATTTCGAATATCCGACTTTTCGACTATAGTCGGATATTGCACATTTTCGAATATTCGACTTTTCGACTATAGTCGGATATTGCTTATTTTCGAATATTCGACTTCTCGACTGTAGTCAGATATCACACCTGTTCGAATATTCGACTTTTCGACTGTAGTCGGATATCACCCTTTTCCGAATATTCGACTTTTCGACTGTAGTCGGATATCGCCATTTTTCGAATATTCGACTTTTCGACTGTAGTCGGATATCGCACTTTTTCGAATATTCGACTTTTCGAATAAAAAGTCGACTCTTTTATCCGACTGAAACAGTCGGATATTCGTCCGATTATTCGATTCGGAACATGTAAACTATGCAGTATACTTGTTCCAGATGGAATTTATTTCGAATATCCGACTTTTCGACTATAGTCGGATATTGCACATTTTCGAATATTCGACTTTTCGACTGTAGTCGGATATCACACCTTTTCGAATATTCGACTTTTCAACTGTAGTCGGATATCACCCTTTTTCGAATATTCGACTTTTCGACTGTAGTCGGATATCGCCCTTTTTCGAATATTCGACTTTTCGACTGTAGTCGGATATCGCACTTTTTCGAATAATCGACTTTTCGACTGTAGTCGGATATCGCACTTTTTCGAATAACCGACTTGTCGAATAAAAAGTCGACTTTTTTATCCGACTGAAACAGTCGGATACTCATCCGATTATTCGATTCGGAACAAGTATAGTATACTGCCTTTTTCGGGAGTGCACGAGCCTCCTTTCCACCCGCACGCGCTGCTACACTACTGCACCACGGCGGCGGGGTCTGTCGTGGCCCTCTCTCATCCAATCCCTCCCACCCCATATGGCGGGCATCGACTGACCACCGTCCGATCGTCCTCATGACCGGCGATCATGTTCGGAGCCTATGAGTTTCTTTCCAAAATTTTCACCGTTCTTAGTTGTTTAGGAGTAAATTTAAATGCCATCGTATTGACTAAAGATTAGGTTGTGCTCGGAGCTTTGAACAATTCCTCACGCTACCAATAAATCGAGAAAACGTTTGCTCTTCATTCTCAACAAAAAAGTAGTTCTTTCTAAACATTATCTGTGGTTTTCGAATCGATGTTTCATCTATACACTACCCGTTACGATGACCATGAAATTATTACCAACACAACTGAAGAAGGCGAAAATTTTCGAGAAAACTCACCTTTTCTGAACATGATCGCCGGTCATGCCGACGATCAGACGATGGTCATACGAAGGTCGATACCTGCCATCTGTGGTGGGAGAGATTGGATAAAAGAGGGCCACCACAGACCGCGCCGCCGTGGTGCAATACTGTAGAAGCGGTTGCGGGTGAAAAGGGGGGTTTGTGCACTCCCGAATAAAGGCAGTATATAACCGTTGGCATACCCCCGGATAATGTTATTCTTCAACAATTATACCCTGCCGATTCGGGAGATAGGTTGGAGTATATTATACCCCACACTGGCGCCGGGGTATGCGGTACACCCCCGCTCGTATACTCCACGAAAGCGTGGGCCATGGTTAGTTCGCCTGCGCCATTCAACCAAATCAGCTCGTGGGCAATTTTCGCGGAGCCAAGCGAGTTTTTCGCCTGTTTTTTGTTTTCCATTCCACTACAGCACGTCTTGTCTAGAAAATGTTTTATAAAATTTTTATGACGTTTTCTCCATATCTTGGCCCTTTCAATATATTCTCTCCTTTTTTTCGTTTATTTTACAAATCCATTTTTCTTAATTTCACCGTTTTGATCTTCGATGATCTGCAAATCTCGCTTACATTTTCCCATTTTTATTTCCATTCCCAAACCAATGTTTTGAAATCTTATTAGCTTTGAAATCAAATTGAAATTTAGTGAATGTTGTGCACTTTCAAGAGTAGGAAAAACTATGGGTGCTATCGCAGTGGGTGGCACCATGGCGGGATACCCATTCTACCGTGTCGTACTGGGGCCGGATCAGGAGTGTGCGGCGATTGCCGTTTCCCGTTTGCCGTTTCCCGGCCATTTTTGGGGTTTGCCGCTGCCGTTTGCCGAAATTTTCGTCTAAAACGGCAAAATTTGGGCAAAAATACGTTGAATCAACTGGATTCGCCTTCACCACAGCTTCTGTTTCGGTCAGCGATTTGAAGCTGCTACAAATAATTAATTTAAGTAGTTCCAGATCATGTAATGTTTAATTGTACCCATCCAATCGGTAACCGATGAAAGCATATTCACTGGATAATCAGAGGAGTTCCTTCGAGTTCTAGGTTTTTCGGGAGCCTCCGAACGTGCTTTTTAATCATCAAATTCTTATCCCATTAAATAAGCCGAAATTGCAAAAAAAAACCTTTCTCAAAAAGCATACCGGTTACTACAACCAAGTGATATCAAAGTTGTCGCGTGAAAGCAGTTTTTTTAGACATATGAACCAGTTGAGAACTCGTGTAAATCGGTCCGCTTATCTTCGGTTGGTGGGCTGATGGTAATAATTGGGACAGGAAGTTGATCGATTCTGCTATGACTTTGTCCGGCTTTTTTAAAAGTGAGCAATCTTTACAGCGGTCAGTAAAGGCAGTCTTCAATAACTATTTCGGTTCCGAGATCATTAGCTGAAATGAGGGGTTTACTCTGTGACAGAGCTGAGTTTGTTAAGAAATGCTATAAAGATGAGAAAATGAAAAATCCTCAAAGGCAACGATTAAAACCGCATTCAACTTTTTGCCAGAAATTGAAGGGTCCGAGGCTCATTGCAACAACAGTGTCGAAAACCGACTTGAAATGTGCAACCAATAGAATTATACGGCCCCGAAACTTGAATGTGGTGTGCTCGCCCCACCCACCTCCTCGGTCGCCGCAGGGGAAGTGGGTGGGGCGGGCACATCACATGCAATTTTTGGGACCTTATAGAGCAGGTTTTTGCTCGCTTCTAGCCGACGTTGTTGTTGCAATTGGCCTCTTGCCGGCTTCTAGGCCGAATACACAGAAAGGGACGCGCCCAAGAGCAGTCCGGCTGACTAAACACATTGCACGCGGAGCTCCAGCGACGACGTGAGCGCAGCGGCAGTCCGTTGCATGTACCACTCGAACTGTTTTTAGGTGCCTCTCAATCTGTGTTTTCGATCAGAATGCCCCTCGGAGCTCTTGATTCCCGGTGGAAATCCGAAGGCTGTTTTTATCGTGGGCACTGCATTTAACTAGACTAGTTTTACTCCACTCCTGTAGCATCACAAGGAAAACCATTCAATCGTAGTTTTGAGTGAGCGAAATTGAGAACCTTGAGCCTTTTACTTGCTACTAACAAAACTGTGAATGACTCCGGTCATAACCTATACCGCGAGCTGCTGATGGATTGTCAATTGCCATCAATTAACCAATCATCGCGTATTCTCACCTGAATGTCGTACCGGTATCGGCCACAGTCTTTGCATCGGCTCACAATCCCATCGCACCAAGCTTGCTTACGGTTTGCTGATCGTCCCCGGATCGACAAGGCTGGTGCGCGCTGGCCGCAAGCCCACTTGAGAAAAAATCATTTGCGGGTCTATCACACTTTGCACCGCTCAAAAGGACGCCCATATTTTGGATCTCTAGCATTGATTTCAACGAGAACTTCATATAGTGGGGAGGAATTAACAGAATTATCTAGAGCTTAAAACCTTGTTGACCTTGATAGTGACTCCTCATCACCTGAGGCTTTCAAGTAGCTTTTGATTGAAAGGATTTTTTTATTCAAAGGCTATTGAAACGCCAGGCTTATAGTAACTGGCAGATATAGCATGGAATACGACATGACTAAGCAAATGTTGGGGTATTATAGCACAAAACAGATTTTGCCGTTCTGCCATTTGTCGTTTGCCGGTCATTTTTGGGGTTTGCCGGAATTTCAAATTCCTTGGCCCCCCACCCCTGACTCTGACCATTCGAGAGATAATCATGCGCCCACGACAGTATTCCGTATTTTGCCGGAATTTAATAATTTTTTTATGGAATAAGAATTTCTGTACCCTGCAGAATTTGGCTGTTGGGCATTTGTCGAACAATTAATCAAATATGGGCGGTGGTCGTAATGTGCCCGAACTGCGAAAAGGGCGGGGCAGGAGCAAAGGGCTGTGATCCTCCGATCACGGCTCTTCGCTCTTCCCCGCCCTTTTGGCAGTTTGAGCACATCACGAGCACTACAGTCAAATATTCATTTGAAACAGCTCATTCAATTAAACCATAAAAACACAACTTTTAAAAAAATTTTCTGTTTTAGAGCTACGAAAACCAAAGTCTCTCAATAAATCAGAGAAAAGGCCACTGCATTGACAAATCTAGGCCCGATATTGTTCGAACAAGATACGAAATGGAGCTAAGGAGAATGCAGAATATTGGAAGAAATATAAAAACCGCTCCTACTTCGACAATCTCAAAATGAGGAAGAGAGACTGTAAGTTGAACCTAAATGGTTCAATTTCCTTCAGCCGGGTATCGGATACCCCCATATATACCCTAAAAATTGGGGTTTACTTTTTGATGAATCGCTAAAGTTTACCCTGTGGAGTGATTTATACCCTAGAACCACGGTTTTATCGTTGATGAACCCGGCCCCTGAAATTCAGCACATACCCGGGGTCCCCCCTTCCAAAATTAAGAGATTCGCTACGGCACAAAAAATGGGCTTGGCCAATTACGAAGCCACAGTGCCTTCTCCCTTCCCTCCCCGGTTGCGATAGCACCAAACCTAAATCTCCCCCCCCCCCTATGGGGAGCTCTGAACGGATCAAGTCGAAAACTCAGGAAAATCGACAAACTAAAATTAGATAAGACAAGTCAGCCTCAAATAAGATTATAGCTGTACAGGGTCTACTACACAAACACCCGGAAATCTTGAATTTTACGTTAGAGCGTGTACCGTGTCTTTAGAGACGCAGTCCACCTTCTTCTTCCTGGCGTTTGTCCCAAGTTGATGTAAGGTCCGTTTTTCGTTCTTGTCCTTCACTTATTCCTGTCAGCTGCGTCTCTCAGAGTGAGGCGTGCTTCAGCTATGTCGGTTTTCACGCCATCGAGCTAGCGCGTTTTTGGTTAGCACTCCAGATAACCTCTAGAGAAACATTTTCAGCCATTTCTATCGTAGCGTTCCGGAAAATGCCAAAAGTCGCGTTTTGCTCTCAAAATTCCCCCCCCCCCCGATCGGAGGCTTTTAACGAATTTAGTCGAAGGCTTTGGAAAATGGGCAGATAAACCTCAAATTCGTCATTAGCACATCATATAACACCCACGAGGAAGTTTTAAGTCAAAGCTGACAAAAAATTTCAGCGCTCTCAGAACTCCCAAATTGCTAAAAGAATTGGTTAACAAAATATTTGAACTAGTCCAGAACGCCATCACTCTGTACAAAGTTCGAAGAACGTGCCTTCAGCCAAACTCCGTGCGGAGGGGGGGCTGTTTTTGGCGGTAAACGCGATCAAAAGGTCAGTTTCCAGATTTCGAAAGATTACTGCTGGTTTTGGAAGGTACAAAAAGTACAAAAAACGACACAAAAAAATCTACCGTTTCAGGCTTGTAACTTCCTGAAACTTGCAGTTTGTCATGATAAGTCATACCCAGTCGTTTCCCATGCATCACCCGATCCGTCGGCGTTTCCGTTGTAACAATATAGCTTAACAGGGTTACGGAATGTAACTGTGTGTAACATTCCTATACGGCTTGTAGCCGTTCAAAAGGGAAGCCACGGGCACGACTGGGCTGAGAGACAAAAGAACGTTCAGAAGAACACCCTGAGCGGACCCGCTTACTATTAGGACAACAAGTTAATTGGACAAGATTCGGTACAAGTAGAACAACAGTAACTTCATATAAGAAACAATTAATTGCTCCTTCTCTCATGTTTGCATTCAGAGATTTATAAGTTGGGAAATAAAATTTGTATAATACTGTGTCCGCTTCATCTACGCAAGATTGAGTTAAAGGTTGAAAATCGTATATATGAACCACCAAAGTCATTGGACCGTGATGCAGTTCATATACAGCTATGAACGGGATACTGCGCAGAATTACTACCTAGGCCCAAGAGATACTAACAGTACAAGTTGTTTTTGCAGATGCGTTTACCTCCACAAGCACTTCCCTTCTGAGCACTATCCAAATGACGTGGAATTACGGTAGTAACAGCCAGCAATAGTCCCCATTAATCACACCGCATCGACATGCGAGAGACTGAATTGGAGAGTCAAGTTTCAGCATTTCTGATAGTGGTGTTATTACAATTTACTCAGACTATGTATCTATAGATGGAGAAGCCCATTGAAATCCATTCGGATGAGCTGAGGGGCTAAACTTCTGTGGCATAGAAGGCAGGTGAATCATTTTTGCTCAACATAACAATAGACTTTGAGAGTACATTCTCCACATCCTTAGAGTTACACAAATTTATCTTGAAATTATAGTGGATGACCGAAAAAAAATGCTGTTCACCCACGTATACACATACTCAGGAACTCGCTGAACAGCTAGGGCACTGAAACGGCCTCTCATTTTCTGAGCAGCATCATGGAGATATCTGCTGACGACCGCCCACCAGTTTGTGATTGGTGGTTGAACTCAGCGTTACAAACCCCATCGTCGCAGGATATCGTCCCATGATGCTGAAAGTGAAGCATATGCCGCGGAACTCCGGCGCCCCACGGAAGAAAAATGTCCTAGAGCCAGCGGCCGCTCGCCATTGGATGGCTCCGCCCACCCCTATTCCTAATTGGTCATGTTTAGACAAAAGTATTAATAATGTTGCTGGTATAAAAGGCTTCTCATTTCACAGTGTGTTTCAGTCGGCTCTTCGGAGTCGGACCTGGAAGGTGGCATCGAGTCACTCACCACAAGATCCACCGGATAATGGAGGATAATTTTTGTCGCCGAGGGAGGGGCTCCCCACGGCTCGGGGGGTGGTACCCAACTGTGGGGTCACCTCCCCACGGTCCACGGTGGGGTGCACCCACTGCGGACTGTGGCAGTGGGGTGACCCCCCCTCTGGGGACCCCAAAGCGGATTACCACAGTGGCATGTCCCCGGGGCATGTCGGGCCGGAAAATTTTTGTGATGGTGCGCTCACGGCGAAATTTCAGTGATGGTGCGCGTCTCGGAACACTGCCGACGGTGAGCGCACCTTGTCGCACTCGGACGCGCGCTGGGAGCAGCATATGTCCCGTGAACTGGGGTTTCAAACGCAAAACTGGCAGCAGCATATGCTGCGGTGGTTCCGCCCCGTTACGCCCACTTTTTCAGCAGCCAGGGAACGGCCTGGGCCTAGAAACCTCCGTGATGCGTCCTAGCTGCTCAGCGATTATGCGAGTAAATACGCTTTTGTGTGTCCGAAACGCCTAAAGTCTTGTGCGTTCCTCTGGGACGCACAAGACTCACGGGCGTCACGAATTTCATAGAGGTACTGTTCACGATGAAATTCGTTCTTGAGTATTCAATAAATTACAGTTGCCGTGGCCTTTAGAAGGAAAATAGCGTTGGATGAAAACGATTTCAGAAGCTTACAGGAAAAAAAAAACGGTTTATAGATTATTCCATTGGACAGGGCCGGCCCGCTTGAGTCTAGTTGTTTTCATCAGCAACAACACTGCATTACCATGCCACGCTTTGACCTGCGATAACCAGCAGCGATTTTCTTGTTGAAATGGATAATGATTTGTTAGCATCAAGGACATCGTTCGCGCTGAAAACTACTTTCCATTTTTCAAGCTCGGTTTCATGATTGAGCCCGGTAGACACCATCTGTATGCGTCAGCGTGTCAAAAATGTAGTGTTTTGAGGTTGGAAGTGGTCAAAGATTGGGATCCGCCCCAAATTCTCACCAGCCACCTAGCCTTTTTTCTTAAAATGTTGATGCAACCGTCAAACAACATGAAAAATAGTTTTGGCGCAAACTCCAAATGCAGAAAAACTTCAAAAACGATATTTGGCGCGAAATTCAAATCCAAACCTACAGTGTGTTTAGAGTGACTTTTCTTTACAAATGTAGGTTTCTCGTGGGACCTTTCGACATTTTCGTTCACTAGAGTTGTCAAGTTACTCAAAAACATGAAAAAATAGTTAAAGGTTCAGTCCTCCAAGCTCGTTGGTATTATGGTCCGGCAGCTGTGTGTAGCAAGGTATCGCAGTCCGCTGCTCCACGTTGGTGCCACTGGGAACTCCTCGATTCTGTCGAGGTGAGCCGAACGCCGAGACGTGTTTCGGCGACAGACCTGGGCATTTCGCTCTTGTGACAGGTCGGCCGATGGTCATCTCTGTCACACCACATGCAATGGTGCTTAAAGTATCTGTTAATGCTACGACTTCCGCGGTAACCGACGCCGACTCACGGAGCCCCGGTGAGTGGTGAAAGTATGCTAGGGTCTTCTAAGACTCTCGTTGCTGCGCTGAATGTCGGCACGTTGTCAGGCCGCTCGAGCGAACTGGCTGTTGCTTTGGAGCATAGAAGTATTGATCTCTGTGCGGTGCAAGAGTCGGGATGGTCGGGTAGTAAGTCCAAGGACATTGGTAGAGGCTTCAAGGTCCTGTATCATGGGAACGCTAGGACCACGAACGGCGTTGGCGTTGTCGTGTCTGAACGCTTCCGTGACGCGAAGTGCATCGTTTTGACGATCGTTTGATGAAGATAGTCATCGTGAGTGAGGAACAACGAGTCCATTTCTTCTCTGTGTATGCCCCGCAGACGGGTTGTTCTGAGCAAGTGGAAAATGATTCCTGGATGATGCTCGATGAGAAGACCGCCGAGGTGCCACCCGAAGATATTATTGCCGTTGCGGATAAGATGAATGGCCAATTCGGAGAGACGAGCCAAGGCTATAGATGCCACAGAGGGTTCGGTTACGGCCCAAGGAACACGGATGGCGAACGCATCCTCGACTACGCCGACTCACATGACCTAGTCAATGTGAACACGACGTTCCGAAAGCGGCAGTCCCACCTTGCAGCATATTACAGTGGCGGCAGCATGACGTCAAATTGACTTTGTGCCTGTTCGGCATCGCGACGAGAAGATAGTCACAGATGCGAAGGTGGTGCCATACGAGACAGTCGTCACGCAACATCGACCGCTGATCTGCACGATGAGCATTATGCCTCCAAAACGTAAGATTGCTGAATGGTGCGGACCACCTCGATTAAAGTGGTGGCGTTTGAAGGAGAGAGAAGCTGCCGTCATTTCAAGTGTTCGGCTACCAGTCACGACTGTGTGCGAATCTTGGCAGAAGGCAGTCAAATCGATGATTGATTCGGCGCGGTCTGAACTCGGGGTGACGAAGCCCGGACGACGGAAGATTGATAAAGAAACGCGGATTTGGGCAGATGATTGGCGAATGATGGTTCAAGAGAAGAAGAAAATGTACTACGATTACCTTGCTAATAAGACGGCTGATAATTGGCAGAAATACCGTGATGCGAAGAAGTGTGCCAAGAGGGCCGTTGCGAAAGCAAAGACGACGCATTACGGAGAGCTGTATGAGAAGCTGGACACGCGTGACGGTGAACATCTCGTGTACCGACTTGCGAAGTCCCGTCAGCGTGGTACTGAAGACATCGAGAAGTTCCAGGGCATTAATGACGATCCTGGTCAGCTACTTATGGACCGTGGTAAGGTGATGAGGAGGTGGCGCGACTATTTTGAGAAAATCTCGACGGGAGAATTCCCTCATTTGCCTATCCCTGAATACCCATCCACAAGCGGTCCTGTTCAGCCTATCACCATCGAAGAAGTGAAGATGGCGTTGGGACGTATGAGGCCTGGAAAGGTGACGGGGCCAGACGATCTGGCGGCAGAGGTGTGGAAGTCACGGTGCTGGGATTCCACTGAATAGCTTACGCAGTTCTTCAAACAGATCGTTGCGGAAAAGAAAGCGTTCAAAGACTGGCAGCGAAGCACAACCATTCCGATCTGGAAGAAGAAAGGCAATCCAGCGGAGTGTGCGAACTACCGCCCAATACGTTTCGTGAAATCTTCGAGATCACGGGCAGTCAGTGTGGCTTTGTTACCAACTGTGGCACGACGAACACCATCCACGCTACGCGACTACTGATTGAGAAGCAGCGCGAGAAACAGAAACCAATACATTTTGCTTTTCTCGATTTAGAGAAGGCGTTTGATCGAGTACCGCATGGAGTGATCTGGTTTGCATTGCGGCGGCACGGTGTCCCAGAGGAGATCATAGACTGGGTTAAAGGCAGTATTCACGAAGAAAAAGTTGCACGTTCTTTTGGCTAAAACGTAAGCTTTGGGTCCCTCTAAGAAGATTAAGAACGGAAGTGCGACGAAAAACGGCCGGTAAATGGGTGAAAATCCCGTGGGCCAGCCAACCCATTGGGCCACTCCGCCCACGTCCTAAAACAGTTTACCTGAATTCGTGGTTAGATGAGCGATGGTTTCCGATCAAAAGCTTCATTCACAACGTCTCTCTTTACTCAGGTCAGCTCCACGGATCTGCTCTGTCCCCCTTTTATTTGTCATCGTGATGGATACTATCACAGGAGACCTGCAGAGACCGACGCCATGGGCGCTTTCGTATGCGGATGATGTGATACTTGCATCTGGAAATAAATTGGATCTCGTGCGACAGGTGCAAGACTGGAGTGACCGATTGGCTCGTTTGCGTCTCCGCCTCAACGTCAAAAAGACTGAGTAGCTAACTACGGATAGAAGTGAGCGTGACTCCATCAATATTGATGGCACTGAGCTCCCGCGCACTGACGTTTTTGAATACCTTGGTTCGCGACCGTTACGTCTGACGGTAGTCTAGATGGCGAGATTAACACTAGGGTCAATGGTGCGTAGTTGAAATGGCGGTCAACGACTGGAGTGCTATGTGACAAGAAGATGCACGACCATCCAAAGTCGAAGATTTACCGAAATGTCGTCCGGCCTGTCGCGCTGTATGCAGCAGAGTGCTGGCCTGAGACCAAAGAGGCAGAGTGAAGGCTCGGCGCAATGGAGACGAAAATGCTACGCTGGACAGCGGGTGTCACACGCTTGGACCACGTCACGAACGACGACATCCGGAAGCGTTTTGGTGTCGCTCCGATTGCCGAAAAATTGCGCGATTCTCGATTGCTATGGTATAGGCATGTTCTTCGCGCTGGAAGTGGCACCGTTTGCTAGGCTGGGCTCAACCTCAACGTGCCTGGAAAAAGACCCAAAAAATGGTCAAGGCAGCGGTGGCTTGATACGCTGCACACCGATTTGAAAATTACCGGCGTGCACGACAGGGAAAAACGGCGCCAGCGCATAAGAAAAACGGACCCGGCATTGGAGCGGGACGAACGCTGAAGAAGAAGAAGCTGTGTGTAGCAACCCTGCTGAACGCGGAGTCTCAACTCTTTTAAATAAGCGAGAATAATCGAGCACCCATTCCCTCGCCCCCCCCCCCCCCCTCAATCAGCACCCGTTCACATCAGATTTGCGGTGTCTATAAAGACGAGACGCAAAATGGATTTTGATCAAAATCTACCTTCTTCAGTTTGATATCGGTCTAGCTTCACTGCGTGGTCTGCTCCGGTTTGATGGCTGCGAAAGACGGGACAAAACAGGCCCGAGACAACTGGACCACGAATTTCTCACTATCCCAATTCAGAACGTTTGAGGGGGCAACTCCGTTCGTAGCGGGTTCTGAGCGAATTTGAAGGCAATGCTGTGATCACGCTGATGCCGTGAAATTCTCTCCGAATTGAGCAGAGAAATGAGCGAACAATTCTGAGCTTAGACTCTGCCTTTAACGGTTTTCTGCGCGTACGATGCCTCTAAGCATGAAGAAGATTTCAAATGTTCTCGACAGCCATTCCTCGAATTCCTTGCCTCTTGGAATCAAAAGCCACTGCTGGTGATCGCAGGTCAAAGCGTGGCAGTGTTAGAGACGTGTCGGTGAAAGGCAGTATAAAGGCTCGAAAAAGTTGTTGAGATAAAGACGTTACTAAGGTTCTTACTAACTAGAACGCTCACGCCATTAGAAGCCTCAACAAAGAATCAAAACTGCTATATGTGAGCGATAACAAATCGAAAAAAAAAAACTCAGTGTCCGCCAATTTGCTTTAAAGTCTTCACCCCCCTAATCCGAACTCGCTTAGATGTTTTGTTCCAATACGGTCACTTTTGCTAGTTTTTAAAGCTACCGACGACGTAATTGTTCAGATACTGGCCTCAAGCCTATTAGCTCTTCTATCAGAATCACTTCACCATTAGCTCGGCTATTTAAACCAAGCGGTTGTCAAACGTTGTTCCCAGCTCAGAATCGTTTTTCAAATGTTGTTCCCAGCTCGGAATCGTTTTCCAGTTTTTTTGACCATCTTGGAGAGAAGTTCGAGCTGATCACAATGGTGTCTTTACAGCCGCTCAGAAGGCAAAAGGATTATGGCCCCTCGAAGATTGGAAAATTGGACAGTGAGAATTACCTGGAAGAGTTGTATCGGGCCTGTTTTTCCTCGCCGTTAGCAGTCATCAAGAACGATACTCCTATTCGAAGAAGGTGACCGTGACGACATTAACAAATACAACCCAATCGCTCTGCTCTCAGTGCCATACAAGGTCTTCACGAAGATTCTGCTCAACAGGATGGATAAAACTCTGAATGACTTCCAGCCCAGAGAACAGGCAGGCTTCTGGGAGGATTACTGCTGTTTTGATCACATCCAGGCGCGATCGCAAGTCATTGAGCGGACAAGGGAGTACCATCTACCTCTAGCGCTCGTCTTCGTAGACTATACAGGGGCAGTCGATTCGGTTGAAGTCCCGGCTCTTCTTAACGCTCTTATTCACGCGGGTGTTGTAGCCTAGTACATCGGAATTCTGGAAGAGTGTAACAACGAAAGCAACACCATTATTCAACAATTCGAGCGGAAACTGAAGGTGTTGATTGGGAAGGTGTCAGACAGGGAGATAACGCCTCGCCCAAACTGTTCACGACCTCCCTACAAGACGTAATGAGCCACATCGACTGGTATAGCAAGGGTATTCTCATAGATGGGTGCAGACTATCCAATCTGCGCTTCGCTAACGACATTGTGCAGCTGGGTTCGTCTTCCGCAGAACTCGAAGGAATGCTTAACGAAGTGGACGCTGCAAACAAAGTGATCGGCCTTACAATGAATCTGAGGAAAACCCAAGTGATGCCTAACCAGTGGTGCTACGACAGCCCCATTCGTCTCTGTAACGTTCCTCTACCCACTACGAACAGTTACGTCTACCTCGGAAGAGAGGTGAACATGCAAAACGACTTGTCTACGAAGATTGAACGGAGACGGCGAGCCGCCTGGTCTGCACTGGGATCGATAGTGGAAGTGACAGACAAATTGCGGGACGAGCACGTTTGTTCAACACCACGTTGCTACCTGCGTTGTGCTATGGAACCGAGACATGGGCGGAAACGAAGGCGACCACATATTTCACAAGCACAGCTCACAGGAGCTTGGAACGCAGACTACTAAAAACTAGTCGTCGTGCCCAGCAAGCTGCTGGCCTACGCAGTGCTGATCTTCGGAAGCAGTCGCAGTTAATGGACCCTCTGCTGTTCATGAGCAGGACACGTGCTGCGCCGCATGGATGAACGATGGAGCCTCCGTACAACAGTCTGGTTACCCCGTGATTGCCGCCGGCCTCTAGGCCGTCCTCCCACAAGATGGAACTCTGTATTTTCAGGCAGAGTCAAGACGTTCTGCACCGAGCAAGGGCTTCCAGAAAATCACCATCACTTGATGTCCCTCGCTCGGGATCGGGCGAGCTGGTTCAGATGAAGAAAACCTAAACAGGCGGCAGCGACCGTTTATCCATACGTGTCCCACCACACTGTTTTGCCAGTGGAGATGTTCTACAAGTTTCTTCGTGTTTCAACGTGCCAACTTCTTCAGCATTCAGCGTGATGAACGGTGTGGATAAACGGTCGCTGTTGCCTGTTTACGAGGGCCCGTTCAGATGTGGTCCACACGGCGGCGACGCGCAGTGAAGATGAATCATCAAGGTATCAAGGTTAGCCGTAATCGCACTGGGGCAGACCAAACTTTAATGATAGACTGATAGAAAATGGAAGAATGAAGGTTTTGATCAAGATCCATATGGCGTCTCGTCCCTATTAAGACCGGAATCCCAAGGTGGGTGGAGGGAATGGGTGCTGATCTGGGGGCGGAGGGATTGGATGCTGATCGGGGGCGGAGGGATTGGGTGCTGATCTGAGGGGGTAGGGAAAGGGTGCTCGATTTTTCTAGACTATTTCAAAGGCGTTCATGATAATCATACTCGGAGACTTCCCTCAGTGAAATGATAAACAAGAAGGTTCTTAGGCCCCCAGTGTTGAAGGAACGGTAGAAAACGAGCCAGGAGTGGCAAAATAGCTGCTCCGAACCAGCGTTTCGGAGTCCCAGATCCGCCCCGTGCCCCATATACGCACCTTTGATGTGAACAAATGAACACTCGAGATCGTGAGATGAGCGATAGTTTCCAATCAAAGGCCCTGTTCCTCCCTTCATTCTCAAATTCTCACTCTATTAGGTCAGCTCGCATACACCGCGTGCAAAAGACGGAAGTTACAAGCCTCGGACAACTCGTCCACTAAGCTTCTCATGCTCAATTTTTGAGGGACCATAACTCCGTTCCTAAAAAGTCTTGTATGATTCCAGATACATCATTGAAATCAGCATGGGACCGTTTTTAAGGTAGACTGAAAAACAGAAAAACGATTTCCATCGTTAACACTGCATTCAAAGAGTTAGGATTCCGCGTTTGTTAGGGTTGCTACACACATCGGATGGACCGTGATATTGGATTTCACCCGCGAGCTTGAACTGTGCCTTCAAGCCTGTATAAAAGCTCAAGGAGAATACATTCCCTGAACATGATTGTGGAAAAACTACTAGTGATTCTGTGACTACTCGAACGTAATTTTGCTGTTCCACAGACCTGTGAGTTAGTGAACTTCTATCGACACTTGAAAAAGCGGAGCATACTGAATATCCACCCAATATCATACACGTGAAGTTTGAGATCTCAGTTCTTCCAAATAAGTGAACTATAGATGGGGTACACGGATGGTATAAGGCACTACTTTCGGATTGCGATAAGATGTTCTGTTAGTTAGCCATGAGGAAGCCACAGAATAATGCTTTTTAGAGGCGGCTCGGAAATCTAATAGAGTATTAGAAAACAACGACGCATGCGTAAGGGATTTCTGGTAGTTGAAGAAGGTAGAGGACTCCGGCATAGTTCCATACTATTTTAAGAAAATTTGCTCTTCCACTGATTTTTGTTACTTTTGAAATTTTCGAGTTTCACCCAGCATTGATAAACATATGATATACAGTCGACGCTGAACGCTCCAAGACTTTGCGTTCCCTGTTGAATCTTGGCTCAAATTCGGTGTATGTATGTTATAACCAGGGATGTGCTGAAATGTTGCGTTTCCAATTCCGTATTTCCGGTGTCTTTTGGGCTGTTTCGTTTCGCTGCCGTTTCGAACTGTTTGGGCTCGGAAACGGAAGAAAATAGTGCTACACGGGTAATGGTAGTGGGCGTAGACTAGAGTGCTTGGAGCATCATGAGGGGCTGAGAAACACTTTCGACCTCCTGTGTTCAGTCGAATATCTAAGCCTGGCTGAGATCCTTAGCAAAGTTCGGGTTTCTAAAATTAGAGGCAGATCAAGAGTGAGTTGTCACCGAGTAGTTTTTTTTTCTTTTTGAATTTAATCGTGCGGTATTGGCTCCGACAGGCTTCAAAGTAGAGGTTCAACTGAAAATCTGTAAAGTCGTCGGTGAGAACCTGGATGTTCACTTCTATCGGTCTTGAACACGCAACGCGGCCGCGCGCTTAATTTGCACCTGGTACAGGCTGGACTGCTTTCTGGAGGATAGGTTGTACACTGTTTCGGAGGGGCCGCTACATGTACTAAGTAATTTTCTGAACTGCCTTCTCGGTTTTTCTTTTCTGGGGTGAAGATTCGAAATCGTGGAATCCCTCATAGTGATTTTATGTAATTTGAATAATTATTGATTTATTGGTTGAAACCATAGATAATCGAATGGGAACTGTAACCAATGAGCAGCGACAGAACGTGAGAATGAGACAACCCATACTTCTTTGATATCCTCTGTTTCCGGAATTATTTGGCCATTTTTGTTCCGTTTCCGTGTTCGAGAACCTTGAAAAAATTTCCGCACAGCCCTTCTTATAGCATATGTCACAGAGCTTGCGCCAACCTTCGAAAAGGAACGCAAAGTATCAATACGATCCCTGCCGACTGTAAGTATGTGACTTGCTTGCTTCAGCTTCGTGTTCGAGTTCCAATACGAGGTCGCCTGGAGGATCGCGGCGACTCACATCTTATCGTCGTATCTGGTTGGCCGATTCTTCCTATTAATCTCACTATAGAATGGAATGATGAAATCGAAACAAGAACTCTGTCGGACCACAATACAGTCATATTTTTCAGCAATCTCGTCGTACGTCCTGATAAGGGGTATGTCTTCAATCTTACTACCATAGCTGTCATGACACTTATCCTAGCTGAAGTATCGTCGTTCTCTAGACGGCTGGTAGCCGCTTCGAATTCGGGGTTGCGCGTGTCGTGTGTGTGCGGTGGAGGCGTCATGGAAAAAAGGTCGGTATGCTGCAGCGTTTCATTTTCCCTTGGCCAGCACTTCTTCCTCACCTCTCTTTTTCCTTTCTTCCCATTCCATCCTTTTCCTCATATTATATCTTATATTTGTATAAAAAAACTCGCGAAATTTCCGCTGCTTCTGTGCTTTCCTGAAACAAAACCATCCAGCGTTGGATATAAACATGAATAAGCTGCTAAATACGCAAAACTCAAACACGAGCAACTAATAGAAAGTTATCAGGCAACTAAGAATATGAGGGAAGAGGACGGAAAGGAAAGAAAGGGAAAAGAAGTGTGAGGAAGGAGTGCTTGCCATGGGGAGAATGAAACGATGTGCTATATCCGTCGTTTTTTTTTCATGACGGCGCCACCCACACGCATGACACGGATTCGACGCAGCTACCCGTCGTCTAGAGAACGAGGATACCAAGCGCTCATGCCAGCAACGCTTCAGACAGTCGCTATTCTACCGGAGGGTATATTCTGTGTTTGCTCTCGCGTGTTCAACATGTCCAATCGATCATCCTTCGGGAAACTACTCTCTTGATTTCTGTTCCCCGACAAATTGCTTCCGGTTGCACAATTACATCGAGCATGTAGGGAATCAAGTGAGTTGTCTAAACTTATTTTAAGGAACGATATCTCAAGACAAACCGTTAAGTACCTCTTATTACTTTGAAACTGTTTCGCAGCAGCTTTTGAGTTCTCGACGATCTATTACGTTTTCAGCATTTATCTTTACGAAATATAATAAAAAGCATTCGATTAAATTGAATTCGTCGGTAATACATACCTATGTCACCTACCGTGTTCTCAGTCTCGTGGAACCGTTCGCGTAGTAGCAACACGATTACAGATTTTGATGGAGATAAGAAGAGTTGGGGGGGGTTGGTCGACCCATTCCACGCAAAAAAAAACTAGCCGAATATATTCGCGGATAGGCGGCAGCTGTCGCTATAGTATGTACACCAGCCGCAGCTTTTCCCTTCGTGATACGCCTATAGGGGTCGTTTATACTTCCGAAGCGGCGCGGCGAGAAGCAATACAGCCGATTGAAGAGAAGATGGAGTTAATGTTTTCTAACTAGACTAATGTAAGGATACGCAAACATAAGCATAACATAGTTGATCGCGACCACTGCCTTCAAGTTATTGCAGTTTTGAAACCTTAGTTTAGGTTCATAAACTTCGACGTTTTTTACCATTTTCTTCCGCTATCTGCATATGAAGCGGGCTTGCATACAAAGTAGATCGACTACGCTGGACTCAAATATCCTACTCTCTTGCCACCTAATTTTCACAATGTTGACTTTCGGCGGGACCACGGATGAGAAAGGTGTGATTCCGGGTACTGCAGCGGTGTTCAGCTTTCATAGTAGACGTGAAAGTGAAGCTAGAGGGTAAATTGACTCCGTTCGACTCAAATATTCTTCTCTCGTGACTCCTACTTTTCAAATTGTTGGCTTCCGGCGGGCCACCCCAGGTACTGCAGCGGTGTTCAGCCTTCGTCTCAAAGGCAGCATACACGATAAATTTGCTCCCGTGTTTCTCACAGGTTGGGGAAGGTCCGGAGCTCTAAACAACATCTGCGCTGAGAAAAGTCACAAAAAATGATTTGAAATCCATTTACTGGGCCTGAAACGATCCAGTGTTATTGCAGCTGACACATGAGAGTGGAGGAATTGGCCAGTACGCGAAAATATGATCTCTCAATCAAATTAGGCGATATCTTGCGTTGCCTCTCAATTGGCTGTGCTATTTCTCTTGCTGACCATTTGCATTATCGAGGTCGGTGATTCAATGTGTTCCCTGTTGGGGGAGGCCAAATACGGCGGGGGCGGGCAATTACAGGGGTAGCACTCGGATATCACTCTTTTGTAGTAGTTGCGGCTCGTTTTTGACGCTTTCAAATGCGTGAGCGTTATGATGCAAGCCTTACGGTTCGGTTTACGTTGCTGTCTCAACAACGTTTAGGAGCGTATATGCTGCCTTTAAGCCATGTTTTGACTGCAGGTGGTCGCTGCGGCCATGCGAGGGACCACTGTTCTCTTCTCATCCCGGGTAAAGGAAAGGCGCTCCAATTGTGATTGCTTTGTGGCAGACGTCTTTCATCGCTGGGTCGCGGCGACGAAATCCTATGTTTTACTGCTTCGCTGCTGGAGGAGCGATTCTCGAATGTCGCTGATCATCGCTTCATCACTGCCATTCTGGCAGCGATGTAGCGACTGCCAGCGAATGACACGTTTCGTCTAGTGAATGTTGACTCTTTCACATGACAAGACCGGTATTTACGAGTTGAAACGTGTTGTTTATGACTACCAGCCATTAATTTCACTGATCGATTGAGTTTCTTCGATCATACGTGAGGCTATACACTATGAACAAATGCGCTGCCGCTGCCAGATCGCTACAGCAGCAGGTACCAAATCGCTGCGATGAAAAACAGCAGCGATGCAGTCAAAACGTGGCTCTAGACGGTGAAAGTGAATACATCGGGTAAATTGACCCCGCTCGACTCAAATACATTACTTCCGTGACTCGTAATTTCCAGACTGTCGACTTCCGACGCTACCACACCTGCAGCCATTTGTATGTGTGCCCATACAATGTAGCACCCTTCAGCGTCCATGTTATACGGTGAAAGCTTGTATACAGGGGAACCACAGCACGCTCGACTCAAATATCCTACTCTCATGACTCTCACTTTGCTAAAACATTGAGCACTTGGTAACAGGTGCAAATGATGAACTATTTCGAATCACAACAAAGCTCCTACATATAACTCAGGCAATAGCAGGCCCTGAGCCCACCCCGAGTGCACCCGGAGTCGCGTCCATGTTGCGCTCAGGGTGATAAATTTGGCAATTTACGGGCCACATATGTTGCGATCCAGGCCTCATACGTTGCGCTCCGGGTGCTACCGACGAGATTGATTCACGCAGCGCCCTGAGCGCAACTGTCGGCTGATGACGTCACAGTGTATCATACAGCGTAGATGGTTGCGCCCCGGGCGCTTACTATAAACCGATTTAAGCAACACAGTTGAAAAAATCGATACCTCGAAGTGGTTCAGACGCTTCGCTGATCGATTATTGCACCCATTTTAGCTAATCCATTTTTCGAGAAAGAATCTAACGATTTCCACACATTCACCGCATTACCCCACTCTTCAGAATATCTTGGATTTATGTGACCCTTAATTGTCCCTTTTCTAAGCTAGTGCTGATTATGAATTACCTTTAAGCTTGATACACTTTCCCCTGCTTAGAATTTTGATTCCGTCACAATTTGCCTCACAACTTCACCCATTTATCTTCTGATTTCACCTGATTTTCTCCAACTATTAGGTATATTCCCCTGAAATTATTAGGTAATCTCCAGGAATTCCTGAAATTATTAGGAATTCATGACATCCGCCTTTTCTCAGTCCTTCTAATGATCTCGTTGAACGATTCAAAGATAACAATGAAAAGCATGCATGACACATATTTATTCCAAACATTAAAGGCAGTGTTCACGATAATCTTCGATTCTGAGATTAATAGCTAAATCGATTGTTTGGCCCCCGGGTAGAACACAAACGACGAAGGAACCGAGAAAAACGCACTATAGGGTCACGTAATCCTTTACTCTCACCCCACCTCTTTACTCTCACAGGAACTGTTCGTTGTGACCATGAAACCATTTGTGGACCCGTCCCTTGCGGTTCTCTACTCCCCACTGCTCCGTCCTTTCCTTCAGACTTTAGCTAATACTGTTTTGCCTGGAATATTCTTCCATTTCCGACTGATCCCATTTTTCACTGGTGACAACCACCGTGAACATGTTCATACAACTGGACAACTAGTCCAGGCCAGAGAGTAATGCCACTGAAATATGACATTTTAGTGCGTTTCTCGCCGTTTCTTCGTAATTTTTGTAACACTCGGTGACCAACGCTTTGTTTTCAGTGGAGAATGCGTTAACGAAAATTACCGTGAACACTGCCTTTAAATGTAAGCATGACACATATTTGTTTCAAACATCTTCAAGGCAACCGTGCAAATCATGTACCGGTAATATGAATATTGCGGAGCGAGATAGAGTCAGCGAGAAACTGTGGGGAGAAGGAGACGCAGCGTACGGGAGCAGATGCACGCGATGAATGGCAATAAATTTCACTTGGAAACAGATGATAAGCTGAATATCGCATTTTAGAACACTCAAAATGCGTATTAAATCCAATTGCCCCTTCCGAATCGATTGTTTTTTTTTTTGATTTCGAACTTTGTAATTTTTCGGAGTGGATGATTAAATTTAAATATCCGAGCGATTCGTTTTTCTCATTTTCTCCCAATTGTTGAATAAATCCAAAATATTCCCTCCATGAATATTTACAAAGAGCGTTCGGAAAGTCATGTTAACGTTTCATTATTTGAATACAGTCTCAATATTGCACAAATATGAAAAATATAGTGAATTCTAGGATGGTCGAATATTGAGCACAAATGAAGCAGAGGAAATCAATTACAAGCCCCACACGAGAAACAGTTAGAATCCCGCTCGAAAATCGCAGGAAGCCCAGATGCTCATCCTTGTTACAATTGATTCATCCTATTTCGAAATGCGCGCGTCAGTCGACGTATATGGCCCGGAGAGCAACCTGAACGCACTGCACATTGCAATCACAACCGAAGCGCACCGCATGTTCGAATATCAACTGCTCTGCATTTCGGTTGCAGTGGTTGGGGAGAGGCGGAGCCGGTTGCGCCCGGGGCCTGCTATTGTCTGAGTAAGCTGGATTATGAAAAGAAAACTAACCTGAAAGCGGACATACAGGGAGAATGATGTAAAATGAAGGGAATGCCAAAGCTCGGCGAAAAAATAAGCAGCTGATGGGACGATTGATTTCCACCATTGTAGCGGACAGTGAACTCTCATCGATAGTGATTTCTGCCTCTGACTCTGGCAGTGGAGTTTACAAACTTCTCCAGGTTGGTCACCTTCCTTTTCTTAAACAAGACTAGCGGTACAGTACCAAAACTGTTGTCTCTGCTTAAATACTGTACACTTTTGCATTCTTTGAATCTGCCCTTATACCTCGATAGGGGTGATCAGAACTGAATAGTGTTCGTCACTGAATCGTATTATTTTTCCTAGCCCTCACCATTTCGGTCATAGGCCCCCGTCAGACTTGTTCGAAAAACCGACTGACTCCCACTGAGTCCGGGGCGGAGAAACATACTTCGGGTGGATATATCGACTAGGTGGAATGCGGACGCAAGCAGACGGACTCAGACGGACTCGTTCGGTTGATTTTCTGCAACCATCTGCCACTATTCGTCTCAGTCGATCGACTAGGTCTGACGGGGGCCATTACTCATCCGTGACCGAGATGCTGGCCGTCGGCTCTCGAGGCTCTGCGCTCTATTTCGCTTGCTGTCTTGCACACCACGATGCCATTTGCGAGCTCAGCACCGTGCTCAGATACATGGGTGGCTCACATCTCGTTGTCAAATGGCTGCCACAGTTGTCGCTATCAATGGCGGCCCGCATGCGTTTGATAGGGCGTCACTCAAGTATTGCAGCTCAGACGTGAGCCACCTGCTTGTGGCACGGAGGCAGCACTGAGCTACCAATATCGGGGTGGGGGGGGGTTGCCACGGGTCAGGCTGCTGACGACTTGAAGCTGCTGCCCTACTAAACGTTTTGTGTTAAGAACATCTGATTTCCAACATTATTCCCAAGTGCGCCAATCCAAAGACACTCATGATCAGTTAGGAGCGGCACACATACACTCTCGAAATTACGTAGAAGCTTTCGTACTCAAAAGAGCTTCACTTTCTACGTCAAATACCTCATTCAAAAGCATGAACTAATACGCTTTTTGCTGAAGTGCGATTCCAGTTTTTCGCAAGGTGTTTCATATGTTTGCGTGCTTATAATTGGTTTATCGTCGCTTCAGACAGCCATTTGGAGTGGATCGTTTTGGTCTTGGCAGATGGTGACTCCTGTTGCATTCTTTTTCTTCTTAGCTCCAATATTTTTCATGGTTTTGTGCCGAGTTCGGGTTTTGCAGTCATGCCGCGCTAAGGTTTGTTTGCCTTCATCTCATGGCTTCCTAATCTCTTTAATCGTTCCGTTTTCTATACTATGTGATCACTTCATAAGGTTCGAGGTCTTTTTGGGTGTTTCTTGGTGATGTTTGCTGTAATCTATTACCTGACAATCAGGGATGAGCGGAGTTCCGCGTCTCGCGTTCCGAAACCCGCAGTTTCGTGCATTTTCGGCATTCCGGGTTCCGCATTCCGAAAACCGCAGAAAACGCCGCGGAATGCGAAAATATCGGGTCGTCTGGGAGGTAAGAAAACATTAGCTGATTTCTGAATTCTTCCGCGTTTCGCGTTCCGAAAACCGCATTTCCGCGCATTTTCATGCGTTTCGCGCCCGATTTCCGAAACCCGAGAAAAAAATTCTGTTCCGGAACCCGAAAACCGATTTCCGAAATTTCATACTTTTGTTCCGCTCATTCCTGCTGACAATCGGTTGTCACTAATGAACGCTGTCAACCAAATCATCGTCGAGGAGTCTTAGCAGTAAGGCCGTAGACATACACCGGCGGGATTCTCCAGAAATAGCAAGACAACTACCACTTATGAGCGTTCTAAATGTGCTGAGGCATGCCAAAAGGAAGAGTTGTCCCAGAAAAACGCGCAGGAAGCCCGCACCGAGCAGTTATCCACTCCAAGGCACTGTATACCGTATCCTTGTGGGACATACCCTGTTGGAAATTTGCCAGTTTCCATCAGCTGATTACTAAACTTGTTAAAATATCACCAAAACGTTATAACGAGCACTGTTATGGCCAGAGCAATAGATTTCTATTGATTTTCTGCAATAAACAAGTGATAGGGGCGTGAAATGTCTATGAAATACAATTGAAACCCCCGAGAATTTTTCGTCTGCAACATCGCGTCATAGAAGGCAAGGACGCAACATTGCAGACGAGTCCCTGATTCACGCAGCAAGCAGCGGCAATGTCATCGCAGGACGTTTTCATTCCGCTGGTGTATAACTAGAGCCTAGCCCGTACCATAGTGCTCCGGGGGCGGCATGCATGAACGCGGCGAAGGAGGTCAGGGAGTCGCTCCGCGTCCTATGCGCACAGCGTCGAGCCACGGGATGGCCCCGAAGTTAATGGCGTGTGTTTATGTGTAGCGGATGTAAATGCACTACCCACAGCAAAGCCTACGCGCGCATTTTTGTCATCTCTAATTCAATCAGGAGGATTTGTGAGAATAATGAAAACTCGAAACATCCGAAGATGAGAAGCGAAAGGGTCCCATACATGATCGGAATGATAAAATCGACTGTGATGACAAAAAGTGCGCGCGTAGGCTCTGCTGTGGGTTGTGCGTTTAAGTCCGCGGCACATCAATACACGTCATGAACTTCGGACCGTCCCGTGGCTCGACGCTGCGCGCATAGCACGCGGAGCGGCTCCCTGACCTCCTTGGCTGCGTTCATGCATGCCGCCCCGGAAGGAATTGCCTGGATTTAACCGAGGATTTCATGAGCAGGGCTGGGCACACGTCCCGGAATGGCGATTTTAAAAATGCATTCCCCCCCCACCTTAGCTCTGTACTTTTTTAGGCACCATCCTTTGTAAAATAAAAAATCGGCTGTTTTATTGGGAGTCTATCACAGCAGCCAGGATTTTGGCTTCCTGATTTGGATAAGCAAGTGACCGGAAAAGTATTTAATAGGGAAAATTGTGAAAATGTCAACAAAAAAGGTAGTGTAATTTCCAAACTTCAAAACAATCACATCAAGAAGAATTGGTAGTAAGACGGTAAGTTATGACAGAGATGAAACAATTTTGATTTCAAAACAATTTAACAACAGAACTATGCACTACTATCGCAGTAATTATTGTTTTCTGTCCAATGTTTTCATGAACCTATGAAGGATCAATATTTAACTGTTCTGGTTAAGAAATCAGAATTATTCTGTGTTGTGGAAACATGCTAGGGTAATTGTGATGCTTGGGGACTTGGAAAAACTGAGTTGTATTCACCTAGAATGCCACTGTCTGCTGAAACCTAACTTGCCGTGCGGTATGGAACTTTTCCGCACCTACACAACATACCCTGAAATGGACGCGCTCACAATAATAATCGAAAAATGAAATTAATTGGAGAACGAAGAGGAGAAAAGGGATGAAACTAAAGGGAACGGTATACGGTAAAGATAGGCTACTTTTGATGTAACCGTTGTAAAAATTTACCACTTAATGGACCGCGTGTACACACTACGCACCCACGCCAAGAACTCGATTTTTTTCACATTACTTCATGAGAAACGGATTCCTCCTGATTACTGCTTTCATATCTCTGCTTAATACAACTTCCATAACCGGTATGCAGATAATAAGCGCCGAATTGTGGTGTGCGCGAGGCGCGCACCAGATTTGGTTTTGAATCGGCCCCGCGCGCAACCCCTTTTTCGAAATCTCAGTTCAGAGTGAACGTAGAAATAAGAGCTAAATTGCATTGAAAAGAGCGCAAAAAGTTTGGTAAACCACCCAAAAATGGTTTGGAATGGTTCACTGGTTTTCGAGTAAAAAGTGAAAGACCGCGCGTTTTTGTTGTTAATCTCCTTTTTTTCAGACGGCGTACACGATCTTGTTGGTACACTTAAAATTGAGCTAGGGAGCTCATTTTTGGACAGGAGGTCGGAAATGGATGCAGGTCGCTCCTATTCCAATTTGAGCCTGATACCTTAACTTTGAAGGGTACCTCAAAATCGTGGGTTTACATACTGAATGAGCCATGGAGCACGAAAACTACTTTTTCCTGCTACGGCTGTGGAGACCTGAGTGTGTAGGTGAATCTGCATCTAATCAACACAGGTCGTCGTAGGTAAGTACTGAACTTTTCAGAATTCGTACTCATGACACGTCATCGATCGATAATCAATATTCTCGATTTTCGCGCTTTTTGCGCAAAATGCGGCAAGGAGTGGTGATTGCTGGTGGGATTGGTTCTTGGTTGAGGAAATTTGCTCATCAGTCAATGTCGATAAATACCAAATACCAAGATCAAATATTAGTGATCAATAATATCGAGTTCTCACATGTTGAACAAAATGCGGCGATGAGTGCTAATTTTTGTGGTTTTGGGTTATAAGTTTTAAAAATTGTACTCATACGACAATATGGTCTGTTAGATGTTTCATCATTCCGAAATGGAAATCGTTGAGCAAAATTGAAGTCATAAAGGGAACCTCTTGGAAAAACATGTGGAAATTCTGAAAATTTAGCTTCCTGGCGAAAGCAAAGATTTGGTAGTGGTCAAAAAAGTTTCAAAAATGTCCTGAAATACCTTTAAAACATGATTTGGCGTAAAATAGTCTGGAGTAATGAAAAAACTAGGAAAAGAAGCGAAATAACCTAAAATGCGATTTGGTGGTCGCATAGAAAAGGCCTGTTCTCTTGATTGTGAGTGTACTCGCCAATTCCCCACGCGGGACTTCTTGTCTCGACAGGCTCTTCTCGCAACGATGGACGACTTCTCGAATAGCCTCAAACTTGGGTAATTAAACTTTTATATATTCAACAACAAATAATACAACAACAAAAATTATACA
This sequence comes from Aplectana chamaeleonis, assembly GCA_029168955.1. Classification (NCBI taxonomy): domain Eukaryota; kingdom Metazoa; phylum Nematoda; class Chromadorea; order Rhabditida; family Cosmocercidae; genus Aplectana; species Aplectana chamaeleonis. The sequence continues at coordinate 90,878 of JAPDOI010000956.1, read as the reverse complement.
TATAGAGATATGCATTCAGAATTCTTGCGAATTCATCCTGCCAAAGTGAATTCAGGAACTCTTTCGAGTTCCTTCTAGTAAACAGAAACTCTTTCGAGTTTCTTCATGAAGAAAAAAAAAACAGAAACTCTTGCGAGTTTCTTCTACAGAAAGGGAGAATGGAGCAGCGGATTCGAAATTCTTTCGAATTTCTCGTCCGCTGCTCGGAGACGATGAAACAGCACTTTTGCCTCCACCGCGCGCTTCTTATACCAGAAGCCTCCGTTCTCAGCGATAAGTGCATTCTTGGCCTCTTTGTTTTTCTCCGATAAACGATTGACCACGCTGATAGGAGGCGAGAAAAGTTTCGAGGAGAAAGCCGCGGCAAAAGTGCCATTCCATTAGTCATATGAGAAACCTCTTATTCGAAACAGAAACATTATTCAAACAATAAGACGGATAAGGATAATATTGAGAGATCACTAGTCGCTTAGCGGCAGGTCGATGATTTCACAAGCTTCTCCGTTAAAATTATCAAAACAAAATCAAGCGCGCAACGGAAACATTAAGCCATTTTTGAAAGCTGTTATAAGGGAATCAGTACAGGTTAAGCTAGCTGAACACGATGCTCCATTCCGTATCTTGCTTGATTTCGCTTTGACAAGTTTAACGGAGAAGCTTGTGAAATGATCGACCACCAAATATCTCTTTTTGATTTAGGCAATTACAACAAAAAATCAATTTAAAAGCTCACCGAAAAGACTGGCCGTGGAGCGCGCGGTCTCCTAAGTGTTACTGGATATAAACAAAGTTGGCGCGGGGGTAATTATTTAGCCTTGAGAAGGTTCCTTCAAACAAACCTAGTCGCTCGAACGTAGCATTAAACATGAGAGTAAAGGTTATTGCGAGGAAAAGGAGAATCTCCTTAACATTTCAGTTTCAATAGGTTCTGTATTTAACGTGATTTGAGGACCTTGAATCTCGTCCAGGCTTTATCCCGGAAACCGGGGCAAAACCTGGACAAAATTTAAAGTCCTTAAATCACATTAAATTGACTTACTTTTGACTTGACTTAATCGGTTGGCTTTCGCCTGACGCGGTCGTAATCATATGTTTTCCCTCAGTGTCGAGCGATTCCGGTGTTCTCCTTCTATTCCTGGCTACTATTCCATATTCGATATTCTCTGCTTCTATTCGACCTCTGCCTACAATCAGGGTGAGTTTTTTTTCATTTCCACTGTTTATCAGAGTGATTAATTATTAATTATTTTAATCCATATACACATTCTTCATCAACATTCAACAGTTTAAAACTAGATGCTAAGGAAAAACATAATTAAGCAAATACGTTAATGAGTAAATAATTATTTATTTGATAAAAATCTTCAGTGAAGAGGGCAAATAGTGTTAAAATGATATTCAAGAATTTTGTTTTGAATAAATAATGGCTTACTTGTTAATGCATTTGCCCAATTATGTTTTTTCCTTAGCATTCAGTTTTAAATTGTTGAATGTTGATGAAGAATGGTAATATGGATAAAAATAAATAAATAATTAATTAATCACTCCGATAAACAATGAAACTGAAAAAAATTCGGTGCTATGTGGGAAGGGGGGGGGCACTATGGCGCAATGGACTTGGCCACGCCCATTTTACTGTGCCGCACTAAATTTGAGCACCTACCCGGGGTTCCCCTCCCTGCCAAAATCAGGAGAGTCATTGCGGCACGGAAAAATGGGCGTGGCCAAGTGCGATACAACAGTGCCCCCCCCCTTCCCATATAGCACCAAAAATTCACCCAGATTGTAGGCAGAGGTCGAATAGAAGCAGAGAATATCGAATATGGAGTAGTAGCCAGGAATAGAGGAAGGAGGACACCGGAATCGGTCGACACTGGGGGAAAACATATGATTACGACGACCGATAAGTCCCATTACATCGATTGACCGGCACCTGGCTGCCGCCCTTGAACGGCCACCCTCAGCACAAAGCGTTCCGCGAACCGCAGCGCACACACGGAACGCATTCCAAACTGCTGCCGAACTTAGTGCGAGCTGTGGGGAAGCAGAGGTTGGGAAGTCTGTGGTCAGACTTCAATATTATCAGATATTGCCAAACCTCTACCGACGAACATCGCTGTCGTTGACCTTTATCAGTTGCTGCAAAAAGCCAAATTTGATCACTGAATCCCTTCTGTAAAAAGTAACTCTCCACCAGACCGCAAGGGGTGACCCTTGAGATACAGAAGTTTGAGATGAATAGCGCTGAGAGTTCCAGAGTATCGACAAGGCATTTGGACCCATTTAGCAAGACCGGTTGGACCGACGGCGCTAAAAGACCATTCCGAGTGGATAGCGGGAGCATGGCAGGCAAATGGGCGTTAAGCAAAACGCTCTTGGGCCTATGCTTAAATCGTCGGTCGGATCGCTGACAGTACTAGAGTAGTGTCCCTATACCGGCTTCATCCCAGAACGATAGCGGTCGTATAGCGGGATGGGATTTGTTCGGCCCGCCACGCGCCAGCGATTCCATCGGTGTTACTGTCCGAGTTTTATTTGTTTTTTATTTATTTATTTTATTTATTTCAATACGATGTGTAAGGCAATCGTGCGAAAACATGATAGAGAGAACATACAAGCTGCCCGCGTACTGGGGAGAATTCCTTATCACTTGGACTTGATTGAATTGCTATATCAAACAACAACATAGCTGCATAGATACTTATGGCCTTAGTACCTTTCTCTCAATGCGGCGCTCGAAAGCGGTTGTTCTACACGACGCGTCTACTGTTTTGCTCAAAGTGATAAAAAGTGATCCGGCTCGGGCTGTGAAACTAACGGCTCTATATCTGGATTAAGGTTTACGGTAGGAGATTTTCAATTGTCCTCCTCGGGTGACCGAAGGGACAAACATGTAAAACTCGGTAGCATCAACACTGAACATGTGATGAATGATTTGGTGAACCTTAAAAGCATCGTATACCCTCCTTCCTGATTCGAACGATGGTAATCCCAGAATAGAGATCCTGTCCGTAGATGGTGGGATACTAGAGTATTGATAGCTTTCAGATCTGACAAAAAGCTTTCTTGAGAAGTTGCTTTGTATTTTCTCGATTCTGTTGATATCTCTTTTCCTAGATGGATTGAACACCGTTCCACCCCATTCGACTAGTGGTCGGATATAAGTTTTATACGCCTTGATAAGAACATTTTTATCATTTGTGTATAACGCCTTGAATATGTGAAACGTTCGAATCATAGCCTTTTTACAGGCCATAAAACGGCCAATGTCTCACCGTCGACTGCGTACCACGCGCTGCGCGACCGCACGTGCGTCGGAAGCAGACGAGTTTCGGCCGCCGCGCGGCGGACGAAACGTCGCGCGGCAGCCAAAACTCGTCACGCGGCGGCCAAAACCCGTCTGCTTCCGACGCGCGTGCGGTCGCGCAGCGCGTGGTACGCAGTCGACGGTGAGACATTGGCCGTTTTATGGCCTGTACACATTATCTCATAGTGGGCTAAAAAATCCAACTCGTTCGTGTAAACAAATCATAGATCCCTGACTGAATTGATCGGATTAATAGTACTAGTATTCAAATGGTATGTCGGTGGTGTTTCAGAAGATCCTATTCTTAGATGCAGTGTTTTCTCTGGAGACAATGGGAGTTCCCACTCTCGAGACCATGTAACCAAGTGATCAACCGCTGACTGCATAACCGTTGTGCCGTCGACCCGTGAGACATTGCCGTAAATTTTCACGTCGTCTGCATACTGTTCACAACGTATACCATCTTTTTTTAGCAGCTTTGGTACTTCTGCTGAATAGATGTTGAGAAGTATTGGTGATAGGACTCCTCCCTGCACCGCTGGTGACACTCTTGACACTAGAGAGTAGTCCGTTAATGTTCACCTGAATTGTTCTACCAATGAGGTACCCCCTCAACCATGACTTTATCGTTGGATGGAAACCAATAACATCTAACCGATGCAAAAGTTTGGCAGTACTCACTAGAACAAAAGCTTTTTGGAAGTCAAAGTATGTAACATCGCAACCCATTTTGTCGTCTAGAAAGTTCGTCCAATCGTTTAGGCTTTCTGAGAGATTCGTTACAGCAGACTTGCCCTTAACGAAGCCATGCTGACTTTTCGGAAAAAATTTATTTTCATTGAGGTGGCCTACTATGTGTTTCTTTATAGTTTTCTCGAAGAGACTGCAGAAAATTGACGTGATACTAATTGGTCTGTAATTTTTGGGATCAGACGCAGGTTGTTTTTTTCAAATTGGCGTAACATAAGAATGTTTCCCCCGATTCGGCACTTGCGGCAGTAATAGCGATTGATTATACAAAAACGATAACGGGCCTGAAATTGTGTGTGCGACATTTCGTATGAACTGGAAAGGGATCTCATCAGGTGTTAGAGAATTAGAACACGGCCATGCAGTCAGGTAATCATAAATGGTTATTGGGTCAATGCGTGGATAATATTTAAGGCGTTCAATGTCGAAATCGATGATTGGTTTATCACCATTATCTAGTGAAAATACTTGTGAGAATTCGCCTGCAAAGACATTCGCTTTCTCAGTATCCGTCACCACACTCTTTCCGTTAATAACTTAACCTCCGGGGCTTTTCTTACGAAACAATTTCCTTCTCAGATACTTGGGTGTTGCAAAGTGGAAACTTTAAAAAATTGGAGAAAACTGTATAAAAAAGCCGAATCGAGTCGGCTTTGGCGCTGGAAACCCGACTGACTTGAGCGCGTGCGGCCGCAAAGCGTGTCGAGACGCAATTGCGGACCGGAATTTGGCCCAGATAAGCACAGTGGACGATTTAGCCGAAATTTCAACCTTTCGAATAATCGAATTTTTCGGAACAGTCGGAAATCACACTTTTCCGAATGATCGATTTCCCAAATGGATAGACATTCCTAAAAGACTTTTGGAAATCATCTGTAAATCTCTGAGGCATTTAGGGGATTTGGAAAAAGGATTATCGATGCTGTGTCCCATACCCTCAACTATCAACACATGGTTTTGTTAAAGGCAGTGGTCGCGCTCAAATATGCTCGTCTTCTTTTCCTTTCTGAACCCTTTTCTGGGTATAGAGTAGTAGAACCTATAAGAAAAAATCGCGAAAAAATAGCTGTTTTGGGCCGATTTCAAAGCCTGAACTTTCTTGTCTTTTGATGGTGGACGAGTCCACCCCACATCATCGGCATCGATGATCTCTAATATCAAGAACATCAGCTGGCTTGAACTTGAATTTCAATCAATGAACTTTTGGATTTATGTAAACATCTAGTCAAAAACATTGGTTGAAGTGCTTGCTTTCATTGTTCAACTGTTTTATTAGGTAAATTTGCAATTATTTCTTCCTCTGAGTGTCGATGATTTTTGATTGCTTGGCATAAGACTGTGATCTTTCTGTGCACGTGTGCACGAACTGGAAATTTAGGGTCTTAATAACTCTTAATGTAGCCCGTTTTTCACCGCGCTACCTTCATAGCTTTTGAGCTGTTTTATATCTAAGGTGATTTTCGTGGTTTTTTCAATAACATTTTTCATTGTGACCACTGCCTTTAAAGCCCATCGCAATTATAAGGCAAGCCCTAGTAAGATGTGGCGGTCTAATTGAGTTTTTCGTTTTGGTAACAGCTCCATAACTCATTTTTACGCATATTCGTGACACTGGAATGCAAAAAACTAATAACTTACGCAGAATAAATTTATAGGGATCCTCTAGGAATTACTGGCCACTTAAAGGCACAGTCCAACCTCGGAAACGCTTTTCTATCTTTCTGCCTTTCATAAAAACGGTCCCACGCTGATTCCAATGATGTCCCTGAATTCGCACAAGACCCCTTAGGAGCGGATTTATGGACCCTCAAAAATTGAGCTACGGAAGCATGTTGGGCGAGTTGTCCGTGCAACCGATAGAGGCGAACCGACCTGAGCAGAGAGGCTGAGAATGATGGGAAGAACGGGGCTAGTGATCGGAGACCGTTGCTTATCTCGCCACTGTTGAGCTCGGAAGATCGAAAAAGGGGCGTGCCAAAGTGGCTCCCGATGTGTGCGCCCCAGGGTGGCTTCCTCCTATATTTCGATTATTCGGAGGAATTGAGAGCTCGCACTTGACACCTGCCACACACGGTGGGTCTACTTTTTATTTATGTAGAAATCTCAGTTTTCGTCCCTGAGCTTGGACTGTGCCTTTAAAGGCAGTGGTCGCGATGAGAAACGTTATCGAAAAAATTACAAAAATCAGCTTAGATCAAAAACAGCTGAAAGACTATGAAGGTAGCGCGGTGGAAAACGGGCTAGAATTAGAGTTTCTAGGGCCCAAAGAAGCCAGTTGGTGCAAACGTGCACAGCGCCGACCAAAAAGATCGCAGTCTCATGCCGAGTAGTCAAAAATCATCGACAATCAGAGGAAGAAATAAATGCAAATTTACCTATTAAAAACAGTTGAACAATTAAAGAAAGCACTACAGTCAATGTTTTTGACTAGATGTGTACATAAATCCAGAGGTTCATTGATTGAAATCCAATTTCAAGCCAGCCGATGTTCTTGATAAAAGAGGTCATCGATGCCGATGATGTGGAGTGGGCTCGTCTACCATAGAAGACTTCAAATTTGGCCCAAAACAGTGGTTTTTTTCGCGATTTTTTGTCATAGGCCCTTCTACTCGAAACCCATAAAAGGGTTTAGAGAGAAAAAGACGACAAACATATTTGATCGCGACCACTGCCTTCTAGAGAAATTTTGGATAAAAACAAAAGAATCGATGGTTTCGGAAGCTGGCTTCGTGGTCTAGCGACTACTGGTCAGCGAGACAAAGGTGGGCACCTAAAACTTGGAAGGTAAAGCGAGTCTCTCAAATTCGTCGGAGTGCGGGGCAACAACGGATTTGCCCGCAAGGATCGTGCTGATACCTAGCGTTCCCTATCGAAGGTTGGCGAAAACTAGGTGTCACATGGAACAGCATGCGGGCACCGAGCTTGCACCAACGCACAGCAAGAAACGCAAAGCATCAGCGCATTGGTATACTTCCTCGTCGCTGTTGTGGCAGGCTTCGACAACTATCATTGATCGTGTCGGGACCCGGGACGTACGAAAAAAAATTGAAAGAAAACGGAAAATCCAGCTTGACAGAAAACAGAAAGAAAAGTCTTCGATAATGGGCGGAAAGGAGAAAATAGAAAACAGAATTTGTTCTCAATGATCAATAAAGAGTATTCAACGTAAAATAATAGAGATTTTTCCACAGCATCAAAGTTTTTATACACTTTTCCGTAATGGATGCTTCTGTTGCACAACATCTGAAAGCCATCAATTGGCCGGAGCAAGAAGCGTAGACGCCAAAAAAAAAACAGATTACAAATGCAAAATGTCCTTCTATCCATGCTTTTCCCCAGGCAGCAACACTAGTCTCAGTCCAATATGTGCACCTAGTACATAGATTCATATGGAGCAAACCCTAGTAAGCATAATTTTCAATTTAAAATCAAATGTATGTACTAAAAAAACAGCACTGGCTTTGATATAAATCGCAGCTGACCTTACAACATACTGGGATTAATGCATATGAGAGTAACTGGGTAGCAATAGACGAAGGGTATAAAAAGAAAAACGCAACGCATGAAATCATAGAAATGACGAAAAGATTACGTACATACAAACAACACGCACCCGCACTTTGGTGATAACATGAGAGGAGGAGGAGAACAGAAGGTATTCACAAAGTATAAAGTCGACAAGCAACAAAGACAATCGGTATTTGCTCCTCTGACGGTAGGCAATTTTTCGATACCTCTGGAAAAATTGCTGCTTTGAACACTGTTCTGTTACTCAGTTCCTGAAAGTGAAGCCCTAACCCCGCAGGTGTGCCGTTCGAGTATAAATGAACTAACGCGCAGCTCGCTCCATCATGGCGGAGTCGATCATCTCTCTATGACAGTTTCATGCCTCACATCATATGGTTTACGTATTCGATTTAGTCTGACGCATGGACTAGGTGGGTGGTCGTGCGGTGTTGGCGACATCACAGGCCAAGGGATAGGGACTCTCTACATACACAACAAAGGGGAAGTTGTCCCGCTTTCTGTGGATCTAATTCCACTCAGGACCACTTCGCTTGAATTGAGTAGCGTGACGTTTCGAACTGCAAAAACGGGACAACTCCTCCATCTGTGTGTAGAGAGCCCCTATACCCAGGCCAATGGGCATCCGATCGATCGCGCGCGGTGTGATCTACCGTCGCAGCCCCCTCAATTCATCAGACTGAAATTATAACGCTAACTCTAGCTCCACCATCTGTTTGATGCATTTCATCTTATTTAAATTAATTATCATCTTGCACAGGCATGAGTTTAGAACACATTTAGAAATTGCGTGAATGCTACAGTTGGGGCAAAACTTCACTCCGCTCTTTAAAAATGATGGCCCTTGACAGTGAGTATTCTCAGTTTCTGCCCACGTGTAGAAAGTATTCATAGTCGAACGCCACGTGTATCCGGGTAGGGATAACGGGCGTTAGAGGCAGCATACACGCTCGGAATCGGTATCAATTGTATGGCATGAATCGAAAGCTTGGCGCTGTGTTGAGAAATGACGAAAACACCCAAAAAATCGATTGAAAGGAAGAAATAATGGTTCTGCCTGTAATGGTTCGAAAGTACACGATTTTCACCGCAGTGGCTGGAAAAGAGAAGCTAGAGGCAAATTGATTCAAACGACGCCGCTAATACAGTCGTACGGCCTCTACTGGTACTCCGTAAGAAGCGTAAAAAAAACAGCTAAAATCACCGTACTCGAGCAACAAATATTGAGAGGGACTTGTGCCGAGGGGTGGAGCCGGTACTGGAAGGTCGGAGAAAGGTTCTATTCGGTGACTCAATAGGGCTTAAATACGGTCATTTAAATTCGTTTTTTTTGGCGCCTGCAACTGCGTGAGTGTTCTTCTAGTATCCGTACGGCTCCATTAACATAGCTATCTTGGAACTTTTGAGAGCGGGTATGCTGGTTTCAAGTAGTATTAATACCTCATTCTCGTTTTCATGCAACATTGTAATTTTCGCGTCATTTGACTGCAACGCATATCTTCTGGGGGAGTCATAAAAATGGAACCTCTGAGTAAGGGTAACCACTACAAGATAAAGATGAAAATTCGACTTCTTCGATCCCTATTGGGACACGTGAAGCATTCAATGTCTATTCCGTAGAGGCTCGTATGATTGTCAGGTGTATGCAACGGGTTCAGAGGGTAATCCAACTTTCAGTTCAGTGCCTTTATCTCGTTTCAAAAATCTGTTATCAATTTGAGGACCCCGGAGGGATAGCATGCGCGGTTGACTTACAGTTGACCGCAATGTTAATAGGACATGGTGCGGTTGCGGACTCGCACTAAAACTACGGTAGAATCTGGCACTTTGTCAGATTTCGTCATCGATCAGCGCCACAGCTGATATTCTCGTGAGCAGAGAGACGACGGTTGGCGCCGATCGATGACGAAATCTGGCAAAGTGCCAGATTCTACCGTAATTTAGTGCGAGTCCGCAACCGCACCATGTCCTATTAACATTGCGGTCAACTGTAGAACGAGGACCCAACCCGACCGTGTACAGCGAACAGCAGCGCTGCCTGCCACTACACTACACCAGCTCGAGTAACCTCCATAGCGAGATACACGTATTTACTATAGGAAACTGCAGAGAATGCGAGTTAGGTTCTCTAAATCTATGGGTTTATATGTTACTTGAAGCCATCTTACTAGGGAGGATCGCATGGCTTTTTTTCGAACCTTAGACAGCCGTTTAAAGCTTTCTGGTCACTTTTGATGCGCAGAATTCGAATCTGAAGTCGCATTTGGCTGCGAACAGCTTTTAGCAGAGCTGTGTGCGTTTTCAATCTTTGCAAAAAGGATAACATACCTACCGATTTGGCGATTTTGGAAGTGCTCCGAAAATTGTTTTTGACTTCATTCACAAATTCTGACAAAAGGTTATTGAAATTGCTGAATGCGAATCTACGGTGTGCTTGTCGATATTCGGAGGTTCATCGTAGGTTGCGGTACATAACCGTGGTTCACTAGGAATATTAATTTACTGAAAATAAATCTCTTAAATCTTCGAACACTGAATTCCAGTTGTTTTCGGAATGACTGTCTGTTGTTGAAGCTTGGTGTTTTCCATAAGAAAACAATTGATCCATCTCTATTGGGCTTCTAGTCACAGTACTCGACAGCTGCAATATTATTCAAAAGTTGTGAAACCTATGTTTTCGTTTATACTGCAGACGTGAAATTGTTCCTTAGTCTTATCCCTGAATCGAATGAAAGTTTTATTCAAGAATAGATAGGAAAGTTTCAAAGTAATTCTGCGTATGTACTCAGAAATCTTGAGTACTTGGTTCTCGAATCCAACCGAGCTGTTCTCTTTTTGTGTTTTGAAGAAATGGAAATCTACAACCGATGTGCCCTAATACAATCTGTGTACTATTAGGTAATACTGATGCGTCGAAGAGTAATGCGCGAGAGTGTTGATTCGCGAAGAACAAGCCGTGTCACTGAAGAAACTTTGCTAAGACTGGGTGGGTGATTCGCTTGATTTCATAATTTTTTAACAAGTTCGACGACCTACGATGTTTAGAGGAGCGTTCATCTCTTTCTTCCTCTGACTATTCCGGCCAAATTATACCGTTCATCGACATGGGATCTATCCAAATACACGAATGTATTGGAAAGGTAAATTGATTTTCTCAGACCAAAATCGAGAATATTGTTTGAATTCCTATCATGGTTTTGTTCTACGACGTGTGACCGCAGCAGTATCTGCATAGCAAATTGATTTTCGGTCGTTAGGGGTATGGCATGCTTCTGCGAAACTGAGTCGCTGTCTCTTAACACAATGACAGCGACAGCCTGTCTTAGGCCTTTGGTATGCTTGCGTCACAGAACCTGTCGCTGCCCTTGTTTTGATCACCGGTGGTTCTTCATAGAAACGTGGTAGACAATTAAGCAATCAACCGACTCATTACGACATTTCATAACAACAGATAGAAGAATAGTATTACGAAGGCACGAAGGCCGCCCTGAGGCGATTAGACCATCTGCCCCGCTAGCCCGCCGGAGGCGGTTTATATACCCATCCGGAATACCGTGAGTCACTCACGACACTCCGGCCTCACGAGAGTTCCGAGTCACTTACGAAGGTTCATTACGATAGATTATTACATCTAACCGAAAGTGAGTTAGTCACGATCATTAGTGTACTACCCTATGCTCTCCATTCTGCCGAGGAGCGACCTTCACAGTTGGCCTGGCACGAGTTTCTCGAAGTTGGGGACAGGATAAATATGTACGAACTCTCCGGCCCGAGCGTGTGCATCACTTCTGGCTCCCTCGCGGTTTTCCACAAAGTCAACCAGGTGGGGATAACACAAAACCCCCTAAAAAAATCGACAAAATTGAAATCAATCCGATTTCACAAAATCGACCAAATCAAAACAAAACAATAAACATTCGAATCAGTCTTGTGACAACTTTGCCACTGGCCCAGCTGTACCCGAACGAAGTGCATCATAGCCGTTGTCGCTGTAAGACAGATCATAAGTATTCGATGAACAGCGTCAATTTACGAGTTTCGAATTGCATTGCGACTTGCGAGGATGATCCACTTCACGGGTGGAACATATACGGGCAGAGCGCTGACGCGTGCGATCTGATTTCTCTTTTCGGTGCCGTGCAGTAGTAGCATGGCACCAGTTTACAGGGTTCACCTCCAGCAGACGTTGAGGGTGAATGCTGCTGAAAACAACTTGTGGAGATGTCGGTGGTTCACCGACATCTTCACACGTTGTTTGGTGGTTCAGTGGTAGAATGCTCGCCTGCCACGCGGGCGGCCAGGATTCGATTCCCGGCCGATGCACCATGTTTTGATCACCGGTGGTTCTTCATAGAAACGTGGAGGACAAATAAGCAATCAACCGATTCATAACGACATTTCATAACAACAGATAGAAGAATAGTATTACGAAGGCACGAAGGCCGCCCTGAGGCGATCTGACCATCTGACCCGCTAGCCCGCCGGGGGCGGTTTGTATACCCATCCGGAATACCGTGAGTCATTCACGACAGCCATTCACCCACAGGTCCGTGATGGGCTCGAATGCGAAATGGACCATTAGCGAACTTGCGTCCGAGGGCAGCGACAATCTCCGCAACAAAATATACCACTGGCATAAACTTGTCGCTGTCGCAGTGCGCTTTAGTATGTTATGGAGCATCACAGCTCTTGCTCTACACATACACTAAGGCAGTCGGATTTAGTACGTCGGCTTAATAGAGTCAGTAATTCGGCACAAAGGGATTAGCAGCACGCCTGCTGTAGCTACTGCTTACAGCAGGAGCTGCTGCCAACTAGCAGGAGCTGCTACCATTTGTGCTAGAATACAACCCCTTTGTTAACCCTGACACGCTCGAGATCGGCAGCCTCCTCTCCTAGTGTCTGCTGACACTCACCTCCATTGATTTTTCTGATACGAATGAACGTTGCAGCATCCTCTTGTACGACCGCGGCGGTTATATAAGGCGGCCAGTCTCACTGAGGGGCAGTTGGGCATTAGAGGCCGGTCCTAGAAAGTGACCTTGCGTCACTTTCTCGGCGTAAATTTTGCACGCTAAGGGGATCGTCTCCATGGCTCATCGCAAGGGAAGCCTTCTCGTTGTGGATCGTGACGAGGTTGGTCTCTTTGCTACTGGCCGTGACAAAGACCATACCCAACACGGCTAAAGAGGGTGGTTGTCCAAATTCCTTCTCCGTTTGCAGAAAAAGCTGTCGATAACCAGGGGTTTTATTCCAGCATACGCTAGCAGGACATGATGCCGTTAGCAGCAGCTACTGCTCATAACTAGGGGTTGTACTCCAGCATACGTTGGCAGGATATGCTGCCGTTAGCAGCAGCTCCTGCTCACAAATAGGGGCTGTTTTCAATGTTTGCCCTGGAGTACTAATCCTATTGTGCCGATGTACAACCACCCGACTGTCTGAGCACAAGATTAGGTTCTAAGGTTGCAGTTTTTAGATATGAACCTATTTATGATTCCGTGGTAATATATATGAGTGGAACTGTTCCGTCAAAACATGGGTACCACAATTCCTAACGCGCAGCAGTTATTTGTCATTCGGCGCTCTTTAGACCCATTGTATAACCTTGTAAAAAATCAAATTCTGGCGAAATTTTCTAAAAAATAAATTCGAAATAAGATTATGTGATATTGCACCTTTTAGATATCTCTCTTTGACGTTATCGAAAAAGAGCAAATTTCATATACCAGTTGTACTTTGTCAAAGCTCATAAAGCACATATTTTGCAGTGGCTCTATGGCGAATAATTTTATAGGGGTGAATTTCCAAAAAGTAACTCCAGCCTGTTCAACTTGCGGTCTTCAGAAAAAATTTGATAGGGACTGTTTTCTCACAAGGTTATACAACGGTTCAGAGCATCTTCGAATAGCGAATAACTTCCACGGGTATGGGAATTTTACAGCCATGTTTGAGGCAATGGTCTTACTTTGAAATACTGAAACGAAGTATTTGTAAGGTCAATCCAAGATATGCGTAAAAACATTAATCGCGAAAAGGCCATGTCAGTAGATTCATGACCGCTACTGCAAAGTGTGTCCGAATGAGAATGGCCGACCATGCGGCGGTCGTGCGTGGCAAGCGGCCGTCGCATGAGCCGCTCTCGGACGAGTGTTCAAACGGTTGCCCCCTCGGCTGCTGAGCTGATTGATCGCTTGCTGACAGCCGCTGTCGGCCCCGCTTCTAATGAATGGCTGTGGGGGAAGGCTCGCTGTCGTTTCGCATGCTCGTTCGAGAGCGGCGCACGCGAAAGCCGCCTGCCACCTACGACGGCCGCATGGTTGGCCAGTCTCATTCGGACACACCTCATATGGAGGGAGCCCTTTTGACATTGATGTTTTGTCGGTGAATGTGCGTTTTCTCCTGGGATTCTCATTGACCGCATGTCAAAACATGACTGATGTCTCCTATAATAGCCGTCTGATCAGTTGTTAGTGACGGATTTTGAGGCGGGAATATGCGATTTCCAATGAGTTTCTGGGGCTGGATCTACCATTTCGCAACACTATTGTACAAAACTCAATCAAAAGAAAAATAATAAAAGATCTCAAAATCGAAATCGGACCTTCGCGAGGCAAGTAATGTTGATGTGGCGCTTTGTGCCCACAAAAACCGCTGAAAACCGCCTTTGAGCAAAAAAAAATCTGCTCGGTAATGTATGAGGTTTGTTCCAGAATTTTTGCTGGTTTGTTTCAAATATGCTACCTGAGACTTTGCCAAGAGATGTCCTTCGGAGGATAGGGAGAGCGGGTGCTCATCTCAAATTCGATTCTGCGATTTTCGAATATGAACGGGGGCTTGCGGTCAGATTCAGGCAGGCCGTTGTGCAGAACTTCGACAAAGCTACGTACCAGGGGATTCGTTAATTTCGGGAAAAAACCGCGTTAACCCGGTTATGCGTTAACACGTTAATTTTGCTTTTCGTTAAAATATACAAAGAAAAACATTACCACGTCAAAAATCAATAAATTATAAGATGTCCCATATCAATCAGTGCTATGCTGGGCTCGGCGCTGGATAGGTCCCCACAGGGGGTTCTGAGCTCCGGAGGGGTCAAAGGGCTCCGGAGATGTGTGACCCCCGGAGGAAGACCCATAGACAATTGTGTATGTGAGTGAAAACCGCCCGGAGCAGTTTTTCACATGGAATTCAATTAATTCAACTATACATTGCGGTTTGGCTGAAATGCTGTTTGAACTGAGTTGATAGTGACGGTGTTCAATTAGTAAGTTCGGGGTAAAGTCATATTGAAGGTGTTCCCAAATGATGGGCAAGACATATGAATCCTCAATGTGAAGTGTCTAAAGCAGTTTGCCGATTAAATGCTGAATGATTTCTGCGAAAGATTTCTCTGAGTTAGTAGAGTTGATATTTGAGTTGAGCGTGGTAGATTTACCCTCTACAAAAACTCTCCTCGTTTGAGATTGACGCCGAACACCGCTACAATATAAGGGCCAACACCTCTCTCATTGGTGGTCCCGCCGGAAGTCAGCAATTTTGAGAAGTAGGAGTCACGGGAGTATATTTGAGTCCAGCGTGGTAGATTTACTCTATGCCGTGTTTCAGCGTCTCAAATGAACGTTGAAGAGCGCTACACTGATAGAGAGAAAAGACAAAAAACATCCAAGTTGACGAATTTATGTAACCTAGGGTTTTTAAACTGTTGTAACTCAAGTTCTAAATGAGGTACCTGGAAAAAAATCTAGCTATAGGAAACTACACTCTGTAGTCTATTGTTTGAAGCCTACCGCACCTCTGGAGTGAGCCCTTCGCGAAAATCTTCCTGGTGTGGGTTCTGCGTCAACATTTGCGTTTTCTCAATACTTACTTTGTTAGTTGTGGGCCCACAGTTCATTTTAGAGAAGAACCCACAACAGGTAATTGAAAGCCTAGTTTCTCAAAGCCAGGATTTTTTAGGCCAGCTCATTTACTATTTGACTTATAACCTTTTAAAAACCTACTTCTTTCGAGGACTTGCACGTTTTTTTCTTCGACGTTTATGAGTACAGTGTAGCGCCCTTCAGCGTTGATCCCAGACGGTGAAATTTCGTATGCAGGGTAAATCAACCACTCTTGACTCAAATACCGTATTTTCTCTATTAGAAGAACACTCTATTTGAAGTACACCCCTATTAGTAGTACACTACTAAATAAGATTAGGAATAAAACTTCAGACTCTAAAACAGTGTTACGGCTTAGAAAAGGACGATAATATCAATGAGTGTGCAAGCCATGACTCATCCGAAATTGACTAGCTGACTTCTCATGGTTGTTGATGGCGAAAGTTGTGGTGCGCGCGAAGCGCGCACCAGATTTGGTTCTGAATCGGCCCCGCGCGCAACCCCTTTTTCGAAATCTCAGTTGAGAGTGAACGTAGAAATTAGAGCTAAATTGCATTTAAAAGAGCGCAAAAAGTTGGAATATGTACCCAAAAATGGCTTAGAACGGTTCACTGGTTTTTGAGTAAAAAATGAAAGACCGCGCGTTTTTGTTGTTAATCTACTTTTTTTCAGGCGGCGTACACGATCTTGTTGGCACACTTAAAATTGAGCTAGGGAGCTCATTTTTGGACAGGAGGCTGGAAATGTCGTCATCGATCGATAATCAATATTATCGATTTTCGCGCTTTTTGCACCAAATGCGGCTTGGAGTGGGGATTGCTGATGGGATTGGTTTTCTTTGTTTTAGAATTTCGCTCATCAGTCATTATCGATAAATACCGATCAATAATATTGATTTTTTCGACTGTTGCATAAAATGCCGCAATGATTTTCGATTGTTGATGGCTTTAAGTCACTTGTTTGGGAAATTCTTCTCATCATGCAAGATCAAATATTAATGATCAATAATATCGAGTTCTCACATGATGCACAAAATGCGGCAATGAGTGGTATGTTTATGGTTTTGGGTAATAAGTTTCAAAAATTGTACTCATTCGACAATCTCGTTGTTAGATGTTTCATGATTCCGAAATGGAAATCGTTGAGCAAAATTGAAGTCAGAAAGGGAACCTCCGGGAAAAATATGTGAAATTTCTGAAAGTTTAGCTTCCTGGCAAAAATAACGATTTGGTAATGATAAAAAAAGTTTCAAAAATGTCTTGAAATATCTTCAAAAAATGATTTAACGTAAAATAGCCTGGAAAAATAAAAAAGTTAGGAAATGAAGTGAAATAAACGAAAATTCGATTTGGTGATCGATCATTTCACTAGCTTCTCCGTTGAACTTACCAAAACGAAATCAAGCGCGAAACGGAAACATTAAGCCGTTTTTGAAAGCTGTAATAGGGGAATTAGCATAGGTCAAGCTAGGTGAACGCAAAGCTCCAAATCTGTATCGTACTTGATTTCGTTTTATTAGGTTTAACGGAGAAGCTTGTGAAGTGGTCGACCACCAAAACGCATTTTTCATTTCCTAACTTTTTTATTTTTCCAGGCTATTTTACGCCAGATCATTTTTTCAGAGATATTTCAAGACATTTTTGAAACTTTTTTTATCAATACCAAATCGTTGCTTTTACCAGGAAGCTAAATCACAGTTTTGTTGTTAAAATTTTCATGATGAAAATTTCAAGAAAAACAAGGCTTGATAAATAAAAGTGCATCCTTTATTGAAGTACACCTATATTAGAAGAGAAGTACATGCACTTCTTGAAGAGAAATTACGGTATCCTACTTTCGCGACTTTAAGTTTTCAAAATTTCAACTTCCGGCGGAACCACGCCTAAGAAATAGTGAGCCCATATACTGTAGCAGTATTCAACCTCCATTTTAGACGATGAAACTGTATACAAAGTGTAAATCGACCCTGCTTGACTCAAATATCCCTCTCTCATGATTCGTACTTCGCATAAATACGAACTTCATTTCATTTCATTTATTACGCTGTAAAAGAAAAGGCGTGTGATAGTAAACTACAATAATGGTGTAAAACTAGAACTAAAACACATCTAGAAAGCCAATAATTTTGCACCAGCCATACGCTTGAACGAACCGTATGTAAATATGCTTGGTGAGGCGGTGTACTTAGGCTTAAAAAGTTTAAGCCTGCTCTGCATGTAAACATATACCTCCTCAAGTTGGTCTTAGGCATTGATAAAGATATCTTGATCTGTCATCCCCTGGTTTTCCGATTGTATCAAACTGTAGAATCGGGACACCCTAACACTAAGCTGGCCCGATAGCAGTTTGAACACCATACACGCGTCTCTTAGCTTTCCACGAGATTCCAACGAGTTCAGATTGAGAATCGTGATCGAACTCCCCCCCCCCCCCTCAAACATCCGCATTTTATTGCACAGCACAGACTGTTAGCAGTTATACCGCAGTCCACCAATTAATTGCACATCTAATTACCAATGAGAAGCGGTTGGCCGAAGATCAATGTGTTTGAAACTTACAGCAGCACAACCGCTCCCGCTCAAAAGGTGGTAAGCGTTCTGCATAAGAATTCATGCATGTTGATCTTCTGTCGACCGCTTCTCATTGATAGGTAGATGTGCAAAATTTGGTGGACTGGACTATACATACACTTTTGAACTTTCAGCTTCTCTCTACATAAATGCGATAGGCGCTGTTCTGTGCTCTCGTCCTCGCAAACATCCGCATTTTTTCGCGTAGCACTGGCTTCATGATTTTAGTGCGACAAGAGTAATTTTACTGTAAACGAAGATCAGAGGCAAACCTGCTGGATAAACACTGTTCGAACAGATCAGCTCTAGGCGAGGAGGGGGAGGGGTGAAACACGGTCAAAAATCGACCTACACACGCTACTGGGGGGTTCTTAGCGAAATCGGCACTGGAGTGGGGGTCGGGCAGAACTGGCCGACCCGCCCTTCGTGCAGTACCCTGGACCATAATCCCACAACAATTAACGAACTATAAATTAACGTAATTTCAAGACTTTTTCGTTAAGCGTTAATCGTTAATTTTCGAGAAAAAACCGCGTTAACCCGTTAAGGCGTTAACACGTTAAAGGCATCGTACGCGCAGAAAACCGTGTATTATTTTTTCATGTTTTTGTGTAGCTTGGCCTCTCTAGTGAACGAAAATGTCGAAAGGGCCCATGGAAAACCTTCATTTGTGAAGAAAAATCAATCGGAACACATTGTAAATACGAATTTGAATTTCGCGCCGAAATTCTCCTTGGAGTTTTTCTGCTTTTGGAAGCCTCATCACTGACATTTTCGGAGTTTTTCTGCATGTGGAGTTCGTGCCGTAACTACTTTTCATGTTGTCTTACGATCGCGCCAACATGTTCGGAAAAAGTGCTAGATGACTGGTGAGAATTGGTGGCGGATCTTCATCTTTGACGCCTTCCAACTTCATTGCCTAACGTTTTTGACATGCCAAAATTTACCAGCGTAGTCTACCGGGCTCAAGCATGAAATTGAGCCTGAAAATGAGAATTGATTTTCAGCGCGAACGATGCCTTTAACGTTATAACGCACAGCCCTGCTACGTACCCTCTTGGAGATCAAAATTTTTGAAAAATTTGCGAAATTCTCACGTTACCCCAGGATCTAAAAATATTGTTTAGTAGTTTTTGCAGTGAGATTTTTCTAAAAAGTTTTTTCAACTTAAATGTTTTTCAATAATCACTGCACTCCCTATCTGACTGATTAGCCTCGGGAAGTTTAGTTTTAAAGGCACTGTTCGCGATAAACTTCATCATCAAATTTTCCATGACAAACGCTTCTCGTGGCTCTCAGAAGCAGAACAGCGTCGAAAAAAACGGGACGAAAAGCTACCCAGGAGCCGCGAAACGGCTTAGAAAAGTGGGCAAACCCCGCCGCTGTGGGCAGGTCCCGCCCCTTTGCGCCCCTCGACGCGAACATAGGAACACTCGAAATCGTGAGTTGAGCGATGGTTTCCGATCAAAAGCCCCGTTCTTCCCTTCATTCTCAACTTCTCTCTTCACTCAGGTCAGCTCGCATACATTGGCTGCAAAAGACGGAAGTTACAAGCCTCGGATAACTCGTCCACCATTTTCCCTAGCTCAATTTTTGAGGGACCATAACTCCATTCCCAGAAGGTCTTGTATGATTCCAAAAGCATTATTGAAATCAGAATGGGACCGGTTTCAAGATAGGCAAAAAAAAACAGAAAAGCGATTTTCATTGCGAACAGTGCCTTTAACTTGCTCTTCAAAATAGGGTAACAATATCTGTGTTGGAAAACAAGCAATTGAATTTCTGACACTGATCGCCTCACAATCTCATTATGGTACAACGGGTACAGAAGATGATGGCAAATTAAAATAGAAATCGAAGAGATCACTGGATACTTTCCTTTGCTTGCGCACACTTTCGGCCTAATCGTTATTGTGCTGTTAGCTAGCAAAAGGTCAGGAACACTTCAAAAAAAAATGGCGAAATAGACGAGCTTGAGCTGATAGGACATTTCTGTAGTGGAGGAAATTACGATATGGATGCAGAACGTTTCCTAATTTTCAATAAATTTAAACCTTGCAAAGAGCGAAATTCTGGTGTATGCCGAGCGTTATTGCGTGAAGTTTTGGACTCTCAATAACAGCTCACTAATCACAAGGCTTAACGACACCTCGGTGCAAACTTAGTTGGAGGGGGTCAAACAAGGGTTCGAGCTAGGGATGGATGACACACTATCAGGAATCGAAGCATTTTGATGGGGTTACTGTTGAAACAATGACTAATAACGCTAGAAGAGAGCAGATATCGGTAGAATTCTTCAATGTGATGTATAAGATTTTAAAGGTTCCTCTAACTAGGTTTGTATCAAGACCTCCGGGTTTGTGAAACCCTGTTAGGGTGTCCAAGCCTTCATAGGTTCAAAAGCGTCCTAAAGCCAAACTGACATTGATCGGTTTGGGTTTTTTTTTAATTTTTCGGCGGCTCGCCGCATTGCAATTTGAAATATTAATTTTAAATACTTCAAGTTGCGTAGTGTCCGAGCGATCTCGCCGCAGTTTGTAGAGGATAGGCTTAGAATGAAAACAGTACTTCCGGAACTTTAGGATTGTCTTTTTGGAAGAAAAGTCTGCGTTGTCCAATTTCGGCCAAAGGCGCTGTTCTTGACAACGGTGATGGACAACGAGAAATCGTGTTAAGGCAAATGTCATAGTGATTTTAAGGTCATGGGAGGGGTGTTAGGTATCAGTTTGTCGTGAATTCCATGGAAATTCTGAATCCTTTTCCAGAATTTTAAAAATTTGAATTTTCAGGGGGAACGTACGTTGTCCAATTTGCGAAGTGAAAAATTAAAGCGGTAATGGGCCCAATGAATGTAACTCGTCTAAAAATTGTCTTATGGGCTGAAAACTTGGCTACTGCCTAAAACAAGGTTGCTACATAGTTATTCGTAGATACTTTCCTCACATGTACTGTTGTGGAATTTTCCCGAAAATTTCACGCCCCTTCCCCTAAAAAAAGTCCAAACTTCGTAAATTTTTACGTCCCCCCTGCCGCATAGCGGAACGAAACTTGCATATTTGTTCAGCAATGCGAACAACGTCCTGGACGTATATGGTCACAACTTTTTTGACTTTCGGAGCTCAAAAAATATATAATGCCAAGTTTAATTTCAGGGTGCATTTGGAGAAGTATATTGTGGATCATGGGAAAAGATCGGTGAGCGTTCCGTGGCCATAAAAGCCATCAAGGCAGACGATGACGTTGAAAAAGAGGTGATGTATTTGAATGCGTAGACTAACTTGTAAACCTTAAGCGGTGAACAGAGCACGCGCTCAGCTTAAAGGCATCGTACGCGCTAAAAGTCACTCACCGTTTTTTGAGTTTGAATCATTGGTTGAGCCCGTCAGACAACGTAGATAGAGTTTGTGGGGTCACCTACGCATTATTGGGAAGATATGGGAGATCGAATGCCTCTAATTCCGTCAAAAGATCCCGACCTTCCGACAGCCATGTGGCAAAAATACAGGGCGGCAAGTAGCTTATGAACAAGTTATATCGCGTAAATTAGTGGAACTTGACGTGTATCTTCTTGTTAAGCTACTTTCCTTTCTCTATTTATGCCACATGGCAGTCGGAAGGCCGGCCTCTTTTGGCGGAACTCGAAGCATTCAATCTTCAATATCTTCACAATAATGCTTCGGTGACTCAAAAAACTCTTCCTACGTTCTCTGGCGGACCCAACCAATGACTCAAACTCAAAAAAACGGTAGGTAGTTTTTAGCGCGTACGATGCCTTAAACCTCAGGGGGGGGGGTTGCGTATCGGTCACTGCAGACAGGGCAAAAGGGGTGCCTAAACAGATTACCCAAAAAAAAAGAAACGAAGTGCCTGTTCCACTGATTTTTGGCAAAAAAAAAACTGATAGACATGTATTTCTTTTGATTTATCGTATATTCTTCTCCGCTTTCCAAGGCGAGCACCCATAGAATATAGATTTTTGACAGATGTGCGGGTTGTTTTTGCGAAAATTATTGGCTTCTGTTGGACATTCGAACAAAAACCTGAGTTATCCCCACCAGGGATGTGCAGAAAAAAATTGGAAAGAGAAAACAGCGAAAAATCTTCGAAACGGGCAGATAACAGGAAACGGAAAACAGAAAGTTCTCAAGAATCAATAAAAAATACACTTAGAACAGCTGGATTTCTGAGCTTCATAGCTATCGTGTCGCATGTAGAATAGTTGAAGCTCTGTTTCCTTGCGCTTCATTCAGGCAACGTTTCGAGGTTTTTACCCTCTTCTTCAGGCCAACTGTAAACAATCAGGCATACAATCAGATGACGAAGGCCTAGGAAGTTAACAAAGTTGAGAGACTATTCATATTAACGACTGACCGGTCTCTATGCGTTAGTGGGACGAACCAGGTGAGGGAGTGCTGTTCACGCTTAGCGGGAAATGGGTGATAAGGCGTGTAAAAGGGTTCTTCCAAAATTGCAGGACTGACCTCACAGCAGAAACATGATGGGGAAATGGATCTGAGGAGGGAGTGGTGGGCAGAGGTAGGGTAGCGAAAGGATATGTTATCTTCGTGATACTCTGCAATTGCATTTTTGTACTGAATGGCCGCTATTACACAATGCTAAACGGGAATGAGTTCCATAGTAGACCTTAGTTCATCTCTGTTGTTTATGGAAGGGTTCAGTCTTCGGATTTCCAAAACTTCTTTGATTTTCCTGTCGATGGTATCTGATATATTCTTATGTGGAACATAGACCTTCACCTCTGGAGGGCTTTCCTGTGCATGGTACGAGGTGCGATGTCGGGAAAAAGGGTTCTCGGGGTATGAAGGAGGGTTGCGGAGAGCCCTTACGTGCTCGTCTAGTCTCCTGTAAAGTGATCGTCCACTTTCTCCTACATAGGACTCTGAGCATGACATACAGACCACTTTGTAAACGGTGTTCTTCAGGAGACAGATCTTCCTCTCCTCATCACAATACAAACAGTTGTCACGTCCACAGAGGCTTTCGTATAACCGAGACGAAGTGAGAAGGCGTCGCAATGTTACAGGCGGTCGGAGTACGTATCGGTATTCTTAACCTCTTCACCAGAAGATTGACGTCTTTCGCAAATGGTTCGGATAGGTAAGGAACGACGAGAGGAGTTCCACCTGGTGTCTGATGAGGATGCCAACATCGGATATCGCTATTCTCATAACCATTTTCAAGTAATATTTGTGTCACTTTGTCCAACACTTTGGAGACATTTGTCGACGATGTTCTCTGAGCTGTAGTTATGAAGTTTCGAACGATGTTCCTTTTCATAAAAAGAGGATGCCAGCTTCTCGAATAAACTAAAATGTTCTTTGATGCAGACTTTTTGTACCACATTGAATGTACTTGATTTTCGAACAATTTCACCTTTGCGTTTAGAAAAGGGAGAAACCCTTCAGAATCAGAATCTTCGGTTGTCAGTGTGATATTCGGGTCTGCTGAATTTAGCATCAAAAATGTTCGACGAAGTGCTGCTCTTGATCTTCCGACCACAAAGATATCATCTACATAGCGTCCGAAGAACATCACTCCTGAGGATATTGACCGTCGTTCCATGAATATTATTGCTAGAAGCGGAGCGATACGGCTGCCCATTGCTAGCCCACGTGTTTGCATGTAGATCTTGTTTCGAAAACGAAACATGTTGAAGTTAACGACAACTTGCAAAGGACTGCTAGAAGCGGAGCGATACGGCTGCCCATTGCTAGCCCACGTGTTTGCATGTAGATCTGGTTTCGAAAACATTCAGCACATGCTTTCACCGCTGCTTGACAATGTACCATCTCATCTCAAAAACGTGGAACATTTCTTGAACACACTAAGAGAAACACGCAACCAACTCGGTCCAAGGATGGCTTATCAAAGTTTTAATGTGTCTGCACTATACACCAATGTAGATACTAGGACAGCGATAGAAGCCTGTGTAAATCTTCTTCGTCAATATCAGAACGATGTCCAACTTTACGGGCTGTCCATAAGAGATATTGAAGATCTTTTGCAAGTTGTCGTTAACTTCAACATGTTTCGTTTTCGAAACCAGATCTACATGCAAACACGTGGGCTAGCAATGGGCAGCCGTATCGCTCCGCTTCTATCAATAATATTCATGGATCGATTGGAACGACGGTCAATATCCTCAGAAATGATGTTCTTCGGACGCTATGTAGATGATATCTTTGTGGTCGGAAGATCAAGAGCAGCACTTCGTCGAACATTTTTGATGCTAAGTTCAGCAGACCCAAGTATCACACTGACAACCGAAGATCCTGATTCTGAAGGGTTTCTCCCTTTTCTAAACGCAAAGGTGAAAATGTTCGAAAATCAAGTACATTCAATGTGGTACAAAAAGTCTGCATCAAAGAACATTTTAGTTCATTCGAGAAGCTGGCATCCTCTTTTTATGAAAAGGAACATCGTTCGAAACTTCATAACTACAGCTCAGAGAACATCGTCGACAAATGTCTCCAAAGTGTTGGACAAAGTGACTTAAATATTACTTGAAAATGGTTATGAGAATAGCGATGTCCGATGTTGGCATCCTCATCAGACACCAGGTGGAAAACCTCTCGTCGTTCCTTACCTATCCGAACCATTTGCGAAAGACGTCAATCTTCTGGTGAAGAGGTTAAGAATACCGATACGTTTGATACTCCGACCGCCTGTAACATTGCGACGCCTTCTCACTTCGTCTCGGTTATACGAAAGCCTCTGTGGACGTGACAACTGTTTGTATTGTGATGAGGAGAGAAAGATCTGTCTCCTGAAGAACACCGTTTACAAAGTGGTCTGTATGTCATGCTCAGAGTCCTATGTAGGAGAAAGTGGACGACCACTTTACAGGAGACTAGACGAGCACGTAAGGACTCTCCGCAACCCTCCTTCATACCCCGAGAACCCTTTTTCCCGACATCGCACCTCGTACCATGCACAGGAAAGCCCTCCAGAGGTGAAGGTCTATGTTCCACATAAGAATATATCAGATACCATCGACAGGAAAATCAAAGAAGCTTTGGAAATCCGAAGACTGAACCCTTCCATAAACAACAGAGATGAACTAAGGTCTACTATGGAACTCATTCCCGTTAAGCACTGTGTAATAGCGGCCATTCAGTACAAAAATGCAATTGCAGAGTATCACGAAGATAACATATCCTTTCGCTGCCCTACCTCTGCCCACCACTCCCTCCTCAGATCCATTTCCCCATCATGTTTCTGCTGTGAGGTCAGTCCTGCAATTTTGTAAGAACCCTTTTACATGCCTTATCACCCATTTCCAGCTAAGCGTGGACAGCACTCCCTCACCTGGTTCGTCCCACTAACGCATAGAGACCGGTCAGTCGTTAATATGAATAGTCTCTCAACTTTGTTAACTTCCTGGGCCTTCGTCATCTGATTGTATGCCTGATTGTTTACAGTTGGCCTGAAGAAGAGGGTAAAAACCTCGAAACGTTGCCTGAATAAAGCGCAAGAAAACAGAGCTTCAATCATTCGACTCAAAAAATACACTATATAAGTTTTTGCACAGCAATGAACTTCTATACATTTTCAGGTTATAAACGTTTTTCAGCTTAATTTTGAAAATTCAACAATTGGCCAGAGTGATGAATACAGATGCCCAAAAAACGCAGATTATCAGCCCGTAAACTAAAATTTTCTCTCTAACCATCCTTTCCTCATACAATAGCAGCTAGATTACTAGATCAGAAGCTCAATATGCAAGAATTACGTAGATACAGTGGCAGCGAGTTTACCCTTCCCTAGTTTACATATTGTTACACTGGTTTTGGGATAACTGCTGATTTGAACAGTGTACCTCAGTGCCCGAAAGTCACGCGCGTAGCGCGCGGCTGTGCTAGTCGAGTATAAGGGGTCGTTTATACTCCCGCTGCCGAGGGGCGCGGCACCGTGCATCTCTGTAATATTGATGACGCGGCGCGGCACGATCGATATCATAGGATTGCACTTCGCCGCGCCGCTCGGCGGCGGAAGTATAAACGGCGCCTAAATGGCCTGACACGCCGCTTGCTCCACCGTGGTGGAGTCGCTCGTACCTCTGTGAGAGTTTTTTGATCTGCTTCATAGCCCCCATAAATTTCATAGCGCTTCAACTTTTTAAAATTCCGCATCGTCCTGCGTTGCAATGAGTCAAAATACGCACTCGGAAATTGTGTGTATGGTACAGTTGGGGCCCAACTTTTCCCGGCTACACTAAAGCGGTGGCGCTGGAATTCCCATAGTCTGTGATCACGTGTAGAAGTAGTGATACTCGGATGCCGGGCCGGTGCGTTTTGAATAGCGGGCGTTAAGTAGGATTGATTGCTCATTATTGTTAGTACACATTAACATAATTTTCGCGCCTTTTGACTGCATCACATACCTTCTATAGGATTAATCAACGGCAAACCTCTTGATAACGGTAACCACTGTAAGATAAAGATAAGAGCTCGGTTTCCTAAATCTCTTTTGGATTGCGCAGCGCATTCATCGTCGTATTCGTAAAGGCTTGAATGTTTTTTGGGGCTATTTATTGACATGTTGGCAAGCCGACTTTCCAGTCAGTAGGTTCGTCTCCCCCGACATGAATCTGGTCTCTGCTCAAGGACCCCAGGGGGTCAGTAGGTTTGGCTGACCTTGGGCGAGTATCGAGTCCGACCGAGTATTGCTAGCAGCAGCGGCTCCTGCCACCACGCCATAAGCGTTAGGATAGATAAAAGTATAGCGAGTAAAAGTGTTTGGTGTGGGGGAACTGTAGAACACCCAGGTTACATTAACCTTCAATCTATTGGCTTACCTTTGATGAAATCGGCCTTTGGCCGCAAGGGCAATCCTGCTACGAATCGCGGTTCACGGCTTTTAATGTTTTCTGCCGAATTTTGCATATTTTTACAGAGAGCAGAAAAAAGGGTTCAAAAATGGGCAGAAAACAGAAAATTCCGCACATCCCTGATCCCTATCTGTAACGCCGCGATCCGTCGATCTTCCGTGCGTCATGAGATTTTTCCGCAGCTACACAGCGCACACTGTAATGGGCGCGCCCACAATAGTGATAAAAATGGTGACGCGCAAAGACAAGACGTATTATTTGCACACCCGTATATTTCTGCAGCTACCGTCTGGCGCCGCTCACATCTCGCTCACCCTCAAAATGGCCACCATTTAATAACTCTCAGCAGGGTGCGAGCTTTGTGAAACGAAGGTCCAACTTGGCCCTTTCCCCTTCCATCAACCATATGGTCTTCGTTTGGCTTCCCATACATGGAGGACGGCGCTGGTCACCATCCACTTAGTACTGATGGAGGGTGGCCGGCGAAACGCTTCGCTAAACGCTGGCTCCGCCGAACGATGGACCGTTTTGCCGGCCACCCTCCATCACAGTATTCGTTTGGTTTCGCCAGCCACCCTCCATCTAGTAACCGTTTGGCTTCGCCAAACGATGGGCCGGCATCGCCGGCTACGTTCCGTGTAGTATTCGTTTGGCTTCGCCAAACGATGGGCGGGCTTCACCGGCCACCTTCCATCCAGTATTCGTTCGGCGTCGCGAAACGATGGGCTGGCTCCGTCGGCCACTCTCCATCAGAGTATTCGTTTGGCTTCGCTCAACGATGGGCCGGCTTCGCCGGCCACTCTCTATCTAGTAATCGTTTGGCTTTGCCAAACGATGGGCTTGCCGGCTACCCTCTGTGTAGTATTCGTTTGGCTACGCCAAACGATGGGCTGGCTTCGCCGGCTACCCTCCATCAGAGTATTCGTTTGGCTTCGCTAAACGATGTGCCGGTTTCGCCGGCCTCCCTCCGTCTACTATTTGTTTGATTTCGTCGAACAACGGGCCGGCTTCGTTGGCTCCCCTTCATGTGGTATGCATTCGGCTCCGTCAAACGATGGGCCGGCTTCGCCGACCGCCCTCCATCTAATAATCGTTTGACTTCGCCAAACGATGGGCCGGCTTTGGCGGCCACCGTCTATGTAGTACTCATTTGGCTTCGCCGAACGGTGGGCCGGCTTAGACGACCGTCTTCCATCAGAGTAATCGTTTGGCTTCGCCAAACGATAGGCTGGCTTCCGCGGCCACCCTCCATCAGAGTATTCGTTTGGCTTCGCCATACGATGGGCTGGCTTCGCCGGCCACCCTCCTTCTAGTGATAGCTTTGGCGGCCACCGTCTCTGTAGTATTCGTTTGGTTTCGCCGAACAATGGGCCGGCTTGGTCGGCTACCCTTCGTGGAGTATGCACTCGGCTTCGCCAAACGATGAGCCTACTTCGCCGACCACCCTCCACATAGTAATCGTTTGGCTTCGCCAAACGATGGGCTGGCTTCGCCGGCCAAGCTCCATCTAGTGATAGCTTTGGCGGTCACCGTCTCTGTAGTACTCATTTGGCTTCGCCGGACGATGGGCCGGCTTCGCCGACCACCCTCCACCTAGTAATCGTTTGGCTTCGACAAACGATGGGCCGGCTACCTTCTGTGTTGCTTTCGTTTAGCTTTGCAAAACGATGAGCCGTTCCGCCGGCCACCCTCCGTAAAGTATTTGTTTGGTTTCGCCGAACAATGGGCCGGCTTCGTTGGATACCCTTTGTGGAGTACGCACTCGGCTTCGCCGAACGATGGGCCAGCTTCGCCGACCACCCTCCACCTAGTAATCGCTTGGCTTCGCCGAACGATGGGCCGGCTTCACCGGCCACCTTCCATCCAGTATGCGTTTGGCGTCGCGAAACGATGGGCTGCCTTCGCTGGCCACCCTCCATCAGAGTATTCGTCTGGTTTCGCCGAACAACGGGCCGGTTTCGTTGGCTACCCTTCGTGGACTATGCATTCGGCTTCGCCAAACGATGGGCCGGCTTCGCGGGCCACCATCCATTTAGTGATCGTTTGGCTTCGCCAAACGATGGGCCGGCTTCACCGGCCACCTTCCATCTAGTATTCGTTTGGCCTCGCGAAACGTTGGGCTTGCTTCGCCGGCCACCCTCCATCTGGGCCACCCTCCATCTAGTGATAGCTATGGCGGCCACCGTCTCTGTAGTATTCATTTGGCTTCGCCAAACAGTGGGCCGGCTTAGACGGCTACCCTCCGTGAAGTATTCGTTTGGCTTCGCCAGATTATGGGCTTCGACAAACGGTGGGCCGGCTTTGCCGACCACCCTCTGTCTAGTATTCGTTTGGCTTTGCCAAACGATTGGCCGGCTACCCTCTTTGTTGTTTTCGTTTAGCTTTGCGAAACGATGAGCCGTTCCGCCGGCCACCCTCCGTCAAGTATTCGTTTGGTTTCGCCGAACAAGGAGCGGGCTTCGTTGGCTACCCTTCGTGGAGTATGCACTCGGCTTCGCCAAACGATGGGCTGGCTTCGCCGACCACCGTCCACCTAGTAATCGTTTGGCTTCGCCAAACGATGGGCTGGCTTCGCCGGCTACTTTCCATCAATGTTCTTATTAAGGCGTATTAAACTTTTATACGACCATCTAGGAAAAGAGATATTAACAAAATCGAGAAAATACAAAGCAACTTCGCAAGAAAGCTTATGGTCAGATCTGAAAACTATCATTACTCTAGTATCCCACCATCTACGGACAGGAACTCTACTCTGGGATTACCATCGTTGTCCCAGAAACTTTTACAATAGGTACATCAAAAGTAGCCTACCTTTACCGTCTACCGTTCCCTTTAGCTTCATCCCTTTTCTCCTCCTCGTTCTCTAATAAATTTCATCTTTCGATTATTGTAAGCGCGTCCATTTCAGGTGCGCAGAGTTCGCTTGTTTGGAAAAGTCAAGATCCACTCTTTTCGCTCCGCCATAACGTTTCCGCTGAAGTTTTCATGGTCTCCGCAAGCGCGTGACGCGCGTGACGTGCTGGCGTTGAAGTGTATGAATAGCGCCTCCTAACGACTTGTCGGAATATTGCTATCTACTATTGCTGCAGAGCTCTTTCAAACACTGACCCGACCAAACTTGTTGATGCCCTCGTGCTTGAACAAGAATGAGCCGTCTGCATCCCCGAAGCTCTGTATCAAATGTCCTTCGCCGGTTACCCTCCGTGTAGTGTTCGTGGGGCGGCTTTGGTGGCAACCCTTCATTCAAAATTGATTCGGCTTCGCCTAACATTTTCATAGGAGCCCTCACCAGCCAGATACTAGCCTTTAGCCTTTTCTGTTCCACTATCGTCTCCAAAGTTTTCGAGTTCACCTTCGCACGATCCACTAAGTCAAGAATGTGAACCAGCCTATAATCCTTTTATGTGTATCGGATTGCACAGTTGAAGGTATAGTAATTATTACCACATTATTGCAACCTTTAGGCTGTTGTTTTGTCAAGACTGGAACACTCTAATATTGTGAGACTCTATGGGATGACACGTGACGGGCCACGTCTACTGCTTGTGTTCGAGCGCATGAATCTGGGTAACGTTCATTTCATTGTACATCTCAGAACACTTGAAACAATCTGTTGAAACGGAATCTACTAGTAACGGATTCTCTCCGCACCGAACGGAGGAGGACAGTAGAACCTTACGCTAAGCGGGCGGAAGCTAACGAGAAGCAAGCAGAAGCGAACGCAAAGCAACAGAAGCTAACGCTGAGCTTCGGAAGCTATCTCGAAGCAAACAGAAACTAGCGTTAGCCAAACAAAACTTCAACTTTGGCGGAATGTAAAGAGTGAAACTAAGCTCGGAAACGAGTGGGAGCTAACCCAAAGCGTGCGGAACTTCACGTGAAGCGAGCGGAATCTCATTTCATGTAGAGGAAGCGAGTGAAATTCCGTAGTGCGGAGCGTAAAAGAGAGAACAATAGAAATTCTATCAAAAAGGGGTCTTCCAAGCGAAAGAGGTTTGGTTCGAGTCAGAAACGTTCCAACAAAAAGGGAACAATAGGAAAGTGAAATGAAGAGAGTGTACAAAAAGTGAACAATATAATTTCAAGGCGATATTCTTGGTCGACTCTTCCAAACAGCGAAAACAAACCGTTGTGGTGTTCTACACGGAAGCACTTTAGAAATTCGAAAATGGTTCTGACTACGCAAGAACCATTAAAATGTATATGCATGTAAACCTAATACTGTGCTTATATGGGTCAAATTCCGGTCCGCAATTGCGTCTCGACACGCTTTGCGGCCGGGCGCTTTCGAGTCGGAAGAGTTTCCAGCGACGCAGCTGCGGATCTGTTGACTCTAGGTGGGTTTTAGAAACTGGAAACTAAACAAAATTGAAGAAAACTGTCTAAAAAAAGCCATATCGTGTCGGCTTTGGAGCTGGAAACTCGATTGACTCGAGCGCGTGCGGCCCCAAAGCGTGTCGAGACGCAATTGCGGACTGGAATTTAACCTACATAAGCACAGTACTTACCATCAAAACAGAAGATGATTTCGAAAAGACCTACACTGATGGTTAGCTTCAGATGTAAGGAGAAGCGAATTTATAGTTATAGAAGTACAGCATCAAACGAGAATATTCCCATAAAATCTCATGGAACCAATAGAAGGCGTTTTCTGGAAAACACTAAACTCTTTCTCGTAAAAAACCACAACGGTTTGTTTTTGCTGTTTGGAAGAGTCGACCAAGAATATCGCCTTGAAATTATATTGTTCACTTTTTGTACACTCTCTTCATTTCACTTTCCTATTGTTCCCTTTTTGTTGGAACGTTTCTGACTCGAACCAAACCTCTTTCGCTTGGAAGACCCCTTTTTGATAGAATTGTTCACTTTTTATCGATATTACGCAGTAATATCCCATGTATGTAATTCATGCAAAACTAGCATACTTCATTACGCTTACTTATTTGGTGCATACATAGGCTGCTAATATACACCGACTTCTCGTCTTTGTGAAAGAGTTATAATTACAGAAATTTACATTAACCGCCTCTGGAGCACCTGAATAGTTCGATTCTTGATACATTATCGGCGATCCTTCTGCAACTGCAGTGAACGCAAATACTTTACTTACTGTCAATATCTGCGCGAAAGATTCATAAAGCCCAGCAGAAGTAAAGACGACGTCTCGAGGACGTCATCAGAAGCCAGAAGCACTTTTCACGACGTCCCGATGACGTCATCAGAAGCCAGAAGCACTTTTCACGACGTCCCGATGACGTTATCAGAAGCCAGAAGCACTCTTCACGACGTCCCGATGACGTCATCAGAAGCCAGAAGCACTCTTCACGACGTCCCGATGACGTCATCAGAAACCAGAAGCACTCTTCACGACGTCCCGATGACGTCATCAGAAGCCAGAAGCACTTTTCACGACGTCCCGATGACGTCATCAGAAGCCAGAAGCACTTTTCACGACGTCCCGATGACGTCATCAGAAGCCAGAAGCACTTTTCACGACGTCCCGATGACGTTATCAGAAGCCAGAAGCACTCTTCACGACGTCCCGATGACGTCATCAGAAGCCAGAAGCACTCTTCACGACGTCCCGATGACGTCATCAGAAACCAGAAGCACTCTTCACGACGTCCCGATGACGTCATCAGAAGCCAGAAGCACTTTCACGACGTCCCGATGACGTCATCAGAAGCCAGAAGCACTCTTCACGACGTCCCGATGACGTCATCAGAAGCCAGAAGCACTTTTCACGACATCCCGATGGCGTCATCAGAAGCCAGAAGCACTTTTCACGACAACCCGATGACGTCATCAGAAGCCAGAAGCACTTTTCACGACGTCCCGATGACGTCATCGAAAGCCAGAAGCACTTTTCACGACGTCCCGATGACGTCATCAGAAGCCAGAAGCACTTTTCACGACGTCCCGATGACGTCATCAGAAGCCAGAAGCACTTTTCACGACGTCCCGATGACGTCATCAGAAGCCAGAAGCACTTTTCACGACGTCCCGATGACGTCATCAGAAGCCAGAAGCACGTTTCACGACGTCCCCATGACGTCATCAGAAGCCAGAAGCACTTTTCATGACGTCCCGATGACGTCATCAGAAGCCAGAAGCACTTTTCACGACGTCCCGATGACGTCGTCAGAAGCCAGAAGCACTTTTCACGACGTCCCGATGACGTCATCAGAAGCCAGAAGCACTCTTCACGACGTCCCGATGACGTCATCAGAAGCCAGAAGCACTTTTCACGACGTCCCGATGACGTCATCAGAAGCCAGAAGCACTTTTCACGACGTCCCGATGACGTCATCGAAAGCCAGAAGCACTTTTCACGACGTCCCGATGACGTCATCAGAAGCCAGAAGCACTTTTCACGACGTCCCGATGACGTCGTCAGAAGCCAGAAGCACTTTTCACGACGTCCCGATGACGTCATCAGAAGCCAGAAGCACTTTTCACGACGTCCCGATGACGTCATCAGAAGCCAGAAGCACTCTTCACGACGTCCCGATGACGTCATCAGAAGCCAGAAGCACTTTTCACGACGTCCCGATGACGTCATCAGAAGCCAGAAGCACTCTTCACGACGTCCCGATGACGTCATCAGAAACCAGAAGCACTCTTCACGACGTCCCGATGACGTCATCAGAAGCCAGAAGCACTCTTCTCGACGTCCCGATGACGTCATCAGAAGCCAGAAGCACTTTTCACGACGTCCCGATGACGTCATCAGAAGCCAGAAGCACTTTTCACGACGTCCCGATGACGTCATCAGAAGCCAGAAGCACTTTTCATGACGTCCCGATGACGTCATCAGAAGCCAGAAGCACTTTTCACGACGTCCCGATGACGTCGTCAGAAGCCAGAAGCACTTTTCACGACGTCCCGATGACGTCATCAGAAGCCAGAAGCACTTTTCACGACATCCCGATGGCGTCATCAGAAGCCAGAAGCACTTTTCACGACAACCCGATGACGTCATCAGAAGCCAGAAGCACTTTTCATGACGTCCCGATGACGTCATCAGAAGCCAGAAGCACTTTTCACGACGTCCCGATGACGTCATCAGAAGCCAGAAGCACTTTTCACGACGTCCGGATGACGTCATCAGAAGCCAGAAGCACTTTTCACGACGTCCCGATGACGTCATCAGAAGCCAGAAGCACTTTTCACGACGTCCCGATGACGTCATCAGAAGCCAGAAGCACTTTTCATGACGTCCCGATGACGTCATCAGAAGCCAGAAGCACTTTTCACGACGTCCCGATGACGTCATCAGAAGCCAGAAGCACTTTTCATGACGTCCCGATGACGTCATCAGAAGCCAGAAGCACTTTTCACGACGTCCCGATGACGTCGTCAGAAGCTAGAAGCACTTTTCACGACGTCCCGATGACGTCATCAGAAGCCAGAAGCACTTTTCACGACGTCCCGATGACGTCATCAGAAGCCAGAAGCACTCTTCACGACGTCCCGATGACGTCATCAGAAGCCAGAAGCACTCTTCACGACGTCCCGATGACGTCATCAGAAGCCAGAAGCACTCTTCACGACGTCCCGATGACGTCATCAGAAGCCAGAAGCACTTTTCACGACGTCCCGATGACGTCATCAGAAGCCAGAAGCACTTTTCACGACGTCCCGATGACGTCATCAGAAGCCAGAAGCACTTTTCATGACGTCCCGATGACGTCATCAGAAGCCAGAAGCACTTTTCACGACGTCCCGATGACGTCGTCAGAAGCCAGAAGCACTTTTCACGACGTCCCGATGACGTCATCAGAAGCCAGAAGCACTTTTCACGACATCCCGATGGCGTCATCAGAAGCCAGAAGCACTTTTCACGACAACCCGATGACGTCATCAGAAGCCAGAAGCACTTTTCACGACGTCCCGATGACGTCATCGAAAGCCAGAAGCACTTTTCACGACGTCCCGATGACGTCATCAGAAGCCAGAAGCACTTTTCACGACGTCTCGATGACGTCATCAGAAGCCAGAAGCACTTTTCACGACGTCCCGATGACGTCATCAGAAGCCAGAAGCACTTTTCACGACGTCCCGATGACGTCATCAGAAGCCAGAAGCACTTTTCACGACGTCCCGATGACGTCATCAGAAGCCAGAAGCACTTTTCACGACGTCCCGATGACGTCATCAGAAGCCAGAAGCACTTTTCATGACGTCCCGATGACGTCATCAGAAGCCAGAAGCACTTTTCACGACGTCCCGATGACGTCGTCAGAAGCCAGAAGCACTTTTCACGACGTCCCGATGACGTCATCAGAAGCCAGAAGCACTTTTCACGACGTCCCGATGACGTCATCAGAAGCCAGAAGCACTCTTCACGACGTCCCGATGACGTCATCAGAAGCCAGAAGCACTTTTCACGACGTCCCGATGACGTCATCAGAAGCCAGAAGCACTTTTCACGACGTCCCGATGACGTCATCAGAAGCCAGAAGCACTTTTCACGACGTCCCGATGACGTCATCAGAAGCCAGAAGCACTTTTCACGACGTCCCGATGACGTCATCAGAAGCCAGAAGCACTTTTCACGACGTCCCGATGACGTCATCAGAAGCCAGAAGCACTTTTCATGACATCCCGATGACGTCATCAGAAGCCAGAAGCACTTTTCACGACGTCCCGATGACGTCGTCAGAAGCCAGAAGCACTTTTCACGACGTCCCGATGACGTCATCAGAAGCCAGAAGCACTTTTCACGACGTCCCGATGGCGTCATCAGAAGCCAGAAGCACTTTTCACGACAACCCGATGACGTCATCAGAAGTCAGAAGCACTTTTCACGACGTCCCGATGACGTCATCGAAAGCCAGAAGCACTTTTCACGACGTCCCGATGACGTCATCAGAAGCCAGAAGCACTTTTCACGACGTCCCGATGACGTCATCAGAAGCCAGAAGCACTTTTCACGACGTCCCGATGACGTCATCAGAAGCCAGAAGCACTTTTCACGACGTCCCGATGACGTCATCAGAAGCCAGAAGCACTTTTCACGACGTCCCGATGACGTCATCAGAAGCCAGAAGCACTTTTCACGACGTCCCGATGACGTCATCAGAAGCCAGAAGCACTTTTCATGACGTCCCGATGACGTCATCAGAAGCCAGAAGCACTTTTCACGACGTCCCGATGACGTCGTCAGAAGCCAGAAGCACTTTTCACGACGTCCCGATGACGTCATCAGAAGCCAGAAGCACTTTCACGACGTCCCGATGGCGTCATCAGAAGCCAGAAGCACTTTTCACGACAACCCGATGACGTCATCAGAAGCCAGAAGCACTTTTTCACGACGCCCCGATGACGCCACCAAAAGCCAGAACCACTTTTCACGACGTCCCGATGACGTCATCAGAAGCCAGAAGCACTTTTCACGACGTCCCGATGACGTCATCAGAAGCCAGAAGCACTTTTCACGACGTCCCGATGACGTCATCAGAAGCCAGAAGCACTTTTCACGACGTCCCGATGACGTCATCAGAAGCCAGAAGCACTCTTCACGACGTCCCGATGACGTCATCAGAAGCCAGAAGCACTTTTCACGACGTCCCGATGACGTCATCAGAAGCCAGAAGCACTTTTCACGACGTCCCGATGACGTCATCAGAAGCCAGAAGCACTTTCACGACGTCCCGATGACGTCATCAGAAGCCAGAAGCACTTTCACGACGTCCCGATGACGTCATCAGAAGCCAGAAGCACTTTCACCAGCCTGCGTCCCCTACCAACTTGCTTGCCTGAAATTGACCGCCTGTGATCATTGGCAGTGGGTACTAGCAGTGAGGAATGAAAAGCGTGACGGCCTACGGCCTACGGCCTACGGCCTACGGCCCACGGCCTACGGCGCACACCATGAATTTTTCCTAAGCTTTCGGGCTCACAACTTTGTTATTTGTGAACCGATTCGGCCCAAATTTCGACAGCTGGTGTCTTTTGGACCCCTTCACTTATATCCAGAAGAAAATCTGCAGACAATTTGTTTTAATGGTTTTATAAACTACTTTATAAAATTAGAAGTGATCACAAGGCCTAGGCAAAACCAAACCGCTGGTAGCACGAGATATCGCTCCAGCCGCGAAGCGGCTGGAGCGATATCTCGTGCTACCAGCGCAGAAAAATTTTGCAGCGATCTGTTACCGCAACACGAATGAATTCGATTCCACTAACCCACAAATCGCTATTTCGGGAGGAGGCTGCCATGTGACCTGCACGTCCAAGTTGGAGGTCGGACTGAGCACATTCGTTGGTGGGTGAAATTTTATGCACAGTGGACTCATAGAAAAGGCTTAGTTCTCGCTATTCAAGCCAATTGGGTGTTGAGATGCAGGGACGGCGGAAGAAAAGCGAACTGTGGTTGAGGCCGAGCTTTGGGGAGGGGGCTAGGCGAAATCTTATGGAGACGATCCTGTCACCATAGGATACCCGTTTTTGCGATAGGGTTCTTAGACCCCCTTCTTCTTTTCAGGCAGTCTCTTCGCTGATCTCTTCATAAGTTCTGCCACCAGCTATCCGTAATAGTCGGTCTGATTGATCACCGATTCCACCTTATCCAATGCACCCGTAAGCGTAAATATCGAACAGTTCGCATCGACACCAAGGAGAGTTGTCAGCCTCTTTCCACTGCTCCTAGAATTCTCGATTGTCTGCTTTTTCGCTTTCTCACACGGTTCGCCTTGAATCCATCTGACCAACAGTTCCGCTTGGGCCTTAAATCCAAAATGTGACAGTGACTGGCATAGGTACCCTTGAGGAACTGTGTGATGCTTATCCTTGAACTTCTTCTCAAACAGATCTAAAATCAACGGCCCAATGCCTTTGGCCAACGAAGTGATTGAAGCTTTAAAGGCAGGGGTCACGATGAAAAACGTTATCGAAAAAACTACAAAAATCAGCTTAGATATAAAACAGCTGAAAAACTATGAGGGTAGCGCGGTGAAAAACGGGCTAGAATTAGAGATATTAAGACCCTAAACTTCCAGTACGTGCACACGTGCACAGAAAGATCACAGTCGCATGTCAAGCAGTTAAAAATCATCGACACTCAACTTAGAGGAATAAATGCAAATTTTCCTAATAAAACAGTTGAACAATGAGCGCAAGCTCTTCAACCAATGTTTCTGACTAGATGTTTACATAATTCCGAAAGTTCATTGATTGAAATTCAATTTCAAGCCAGCTGATGTTCTTGATATTAGAGATCATCGATGCCGATGATGTTGGGTGGAATCGTCCATCATCAAAAGACAAGAAAGTTCAGGCTTCGAATTTTGCCCAGAACAGCTAATTTTTTTCGCGATTTTTTCCCATAGGTTCTACTACTCTATGCCCAGAAAAGGGTTTAGAGAGGAAAAGAAGACGAGCATATTTGAGCGCGACCGCTGCCTTTAAATTCAGTCCTCTCTGTCTCTACTAGATCGCTTATGTTGTTCTTCGAACTGATTTTTATTACTATATCGCTCCACCGTTTTAATCTCTTGCACTCTACTTTTCAATTCATATAACCCTATGAATGGAAGGTCACTAACCGAAAGTCAACATCAAACAAATTACAGTTTGACTAGAACTGCATCACCAAAATAGGAAACGCGATAGGGAAGGAAAAGGTCACAGCTAAACAGACTCAAAGCGGAGAAGAAAAAAATTGCAGAGACTAAGCTTCACCTTCTAGAAGGGTTCTAGCTATCAATTAACAAAAACCCGACTAGTGTCATCTCTAATATTTTCCTGAACTAGACCAGAGAACACGAAAACACTAACAAGGGAACTAGACCTGATTGCCAGAACTATCTATGAAACCAGGTTTTTCTTTTTGACCGCCTACTGGGTACCCATAAAAACCCTACCCGAGTAAAACAAAAAGTTATGAGCGTAGGAGTTGCGAGCTCGGTAAGTAAAATAAAATTTATCTGCCGTTAACTGTCTTTATTGTTCGAATTATCGAAAACGTGTCATATTCGGAGTCCGCTCCTCCAGGTTGGTGCCTTTGGAAACTCCTCGATTCTGTCGAGGTGAGCTGAGGTCTGACTTCCGTGTTCCAGCGACACGAGGGCGTTTTCCCCATGTAACAGGTCGGCCGATGGTTATCCATGTCACGCCAGATCCAATGGTGCTTAAAGGCAGTGTTCACGATGAAAATCGTTTTTCTGTTTTTTCGCCTATCTTGAAAACGGCCCCATGCTGATTCCAATGGTGTCTCTGAAATCATACAAGACCTTCTGTGAACGCAGGTATGGTCCCTCAAAGATTGAGCTATGGAAACATGGTGGACGAGTTGTCCGAGGCTTGTAACTTCCGTCTCTTGCAGCCGATGTATGCGAGCTGACCTGAGTAAAGAGAGAAGCTGAGAATGAAGGGAAGAACGGGGCTAATGATTGAAAATCATCGCTCATCTCACGATCTCGAGCATTCATTTGTTCACGTCGGTGGGCGTGTGATGCGCTTTTGGGGTTTTCAATGCGCTCGAAGTTGCAACTTCGGGCTCTTTTGGGGCTCTTCCTGGCTCGTTTTCATGCGTTCTTTCGAAGTTAACGTTACAGAGTGTCCCTCCACTACCCAATCCTAAAGGAATTTCGAAAACTTTTTTCATCGTGAACACTGCCTTTAAAGTTTCTGTAAAGGCTACGGCGTCCGCGGTAACCGACGCCCACCTACAGATTCCAGTTAGTCGGGAAAGTATGCTAAAGTATCCAGTGCAAGGTCGGTTCGGTGGATACCAATTGGTTACAGACACGTGTAATAATAGTCCTTTATTACAGCGAGTCTGGTCAGTAAACAAACGAACATAATTAATACATAAAGTCGCCTTTTACACAGGATAGGGAGGCAGTCCCACAAACAAACATCATACATCGCTGCTACCGCAGCGATGTTCAAAGATGTGCCGTACATACCTGAATGCGCGGGCCGCATCTATGTTGATCGGCTTATTACGACACTTGATAACCTACTCGATATACCGACGTATCGAAGGGTGAGAAATAGTTTGACGAGATACTCATCTTACGGTATATCGAGCAGAACTATTTCTACTATGACTTTGTACCATATCATTTATACACTTAAGGTTGTATGAGGATCGTTCTGTCCCGAAGTCTCGGGATAGTTCTTAAAACTTTATTACAAAAGTTTAAAAAATGAGGCTCCAAAAGTTTTCAAACGACTGCAAAAGCTCGTCGGCTAGCTTTCGGCGCGTAGCACCTCCTTCAGACCTGAACGAAAACATGCCAATGTTGCGCTTCGCGATGTTGAATCTATTTGGCTAACCAGAGTCTGCTTTCTGGTACCAATGTAGGATCCGTAACACAAAGCAGACTCTGGTTAGCCAAATAGATTCAACATCGCGAAGCGCAATACTGACATGTTTTCTTTCATTTCTGAAGAAGGTGCTACGCACCCAAACCTAGCCGACGAGCTTTTGCAGTCGTTTGAGAACTTTTGGAGCCTCATTTTTTGAAGTTTTGTAGTAAACATAAGGTTGTGACTACAGTTCACAACAGACGGCAGCGGAGGGTAACCAGGCTGGTCCGTGAGTGTTTCGACATTACCAATACTTGCGTCGCAATGCTGAATGTCGACAAGTTGTCAGGCTGCAAGAGATACCTCGCTGTCGCTGTGGAGCGTATACGTATTGATCTCTGTGCGGCTCAATAGACGTGATGGTCAAGTAGTAAGTCAAGGACATTGGCGAAGGCTTCAAAGTCCTGTATCATGGCAGCCTTTGAACTACCAAAGGCGTTGGTGTTGTCGTGTCTGAACGCTTCCGTGACGCGATTACCGAGGTTCATCGTTTCGACGATCGTTTGATGGAGATGAGGATCAACGAGACCGATTCTTATCGGTTTACGCCTCACAGACGGGTTGTTCTGAGCAAGTGAAAGTGATTTCTTTATGATGCTCGATGAAAAGACCGCCGAGGCGCCACCAGAAGATATTGTTGTTGTTGGGCGTTATATGAAAGGCCACGTTGGAGAAACGAGTCAAGGCTGTAGTTACCGCGGAGGGTTCAGTTACGGCCCAAGGAACACCGGTGGCGACCGCATTCTCGACTACGCCGACTCACATGACCTGGTCATTGTGAATACGAAGTTCCGAAAGCGGCAGTCCCACCTTGCTACATATTACAGTGGCAGCAGATTGACGCAAATCGACTTTGTGCTTGTTCGGCGTCGCGGCGAGAGGACAGTCACAGATGCGAAGGTCGTGCCATACGAGACAGTCGCCACGCAACATCGACTGCTGATCTGCACGATGGGCATTATGCCGCCAAAGCGTAAGATGCTAAACGGTGCGGACCACCGCAAATAAAGTGGTGGCGTCTGAAGGAGAGAGAAGCTCCGTCATTTCAAGTGTTTGGCTACCGCCAGTCACGACTGTGTGCGAATCTTGGCAGAGGGCAGTCAAATCGATGGGTTAAAGACGGAGAAATCTATATGAAATGCTCGCACCTGT
This sequence comes from Aplectana chamaeleonis, assembly GCA_029168955.1. Taxonomy (NCBI): domain Eukaryota; kingdom Metazoa; phylum Nematoda; class Chromadorea; order Rhabditida; family Cosmocercidae; genus Aplectana; species Aplectana chamaeleonis. The sequence continues at coordinate 49,523 of JAPDOI010000956.1, read as the reverse complement.
GCGGCTTTATGAATTTCCAGTTAAGTGTGCACACACGTAGATACACGTGCTAAGCAAATTTTACATAGTAGGATGTATCACTTTTCACAGACGCGCTTTCCACTTTATTCTCAGTGCCAATTTCAGGCGATTTGCGGACGTACTTGCGAGCACGTGCTCCAACCACGTCCAGCTATTCTCAGTTTCCTCCGGCTCTAATAGAGGAAGAGCTGACCCTAATTGTAAGACAGGTGAGTCTTGTTCACTAGTCTTTCAACCGCGAAGAGGCTTCATTCATGATTGAGGACTTCTTCAGTCATTTCTTGAAAGATTCTCGAGGGCATTATAGTTGTCACACAGGAAGTGTTAAGGGCGTTAAACGAATCTTTGATTACGAGTTTAATTGCTAGTATCTGCTGTGCATCCATAGTAAAACAACTCAGAATCACGCTTCGAGCTTTTGGTTCAAAGAAGTTAAAAGCTCATGACGGTCGTTTTCCATAACAGTAAATTCGGAAAAGAGTTTCTTATTTGTGTTCAGTTTCCCTTGTTCGGTCTTGTTCAAACCTGGGGATTTGTTCTGGGCGTTTCCCTTCCGTACCTTACATGTTGTCAGAGTGGAACTGTTTGCTGGCCGACGTTCCGACGATCCCGTCGTTTTTAATGCCTGAAATGTTCGAAGCAAATTAGCCTGAAACCCATTCAGTCCAGCTCTTAAAGGCAGTGTCCACGATAAAATCAGTCTCCGAGTTATCACCGGAAATCGAGAGGTTCGAGTCCTATTTAACCAGAAACGTTGAGAAAACGGCTAAGATAAGCATGAACCTATACGGCCCTAATTTGAGTGTTCCGCTCACGCAACGCCCACTCCCCCAACAGCTGCCGATGAAGTTGTTCAACTCAAAATTTCAATTTGAGAAGGTAATCGATCATCAAATGTGGTATGTTTTCTTAAGTGGAGTGGACTAAAGTCCCCTGAATATATATTGTTTCCTCAAAATGGGTTTTCCAGTTATTAACGGATCAGAGGCGGTTGAAAGGAGTGGGCGTTGCGTGAGCGGAACACTCAAGTTTAGGGCCGTATAGGGCTCTTCTGTGCTTCTTCCAAGCCATTTTTTTTTTTCAACATTATTGGTGAAGTTGAACCCGGACCTCTCGATTTCCGGTGTAAACTCAGAGACTGATTTTGTCGCGGACACTGCCTTTAAAGTCATCGTTCACGATGGATTTCGTTTCCGAGATTCGGATTAATTAGAATAGAGGCACACAGTGGTCTTCCGATTTGATGCTTCTTCACGACATGCCGTAGGTCACCGCAAAGTGGTATAGTGGAATCGTGCGCGCGAAAGGTTTGAACGCAGCTGGTATCCTCATCAAATAGCTCGATGTCCTGTATTACCTTGATTTATTTTTTTGCGGTTCCAAGGTTTCGAAACTATTTGAAAAAAAAGTCCAGCTGAAAGTGAGATACGTAAATTTCAACTGAAAACGGTTTGAAATCACCAAATACTCTTGGTTTGAATACAAGTGCTCACAATTTCAATTAGTGCGCACCATACTAACACAGGTACCATTTTCATCTATTGTATGCAAGTGTTCTCGGGTAAAAATGCAGAAACTTGTCGAAATTAACTCTTCTGTGTTCAATTATGTGCGCTTGAGTCAAACGCGCTCCGATGTGAACGGCTGGTTGGCTGACTGCCAGGCGAGAGACGCCAGACACGCTGCGAAATCTTGCGAAATGAGTCACCGAGGTGAGTCGGGGCGAGATGCCCGTATCCCGCGTGCATCGCTCAGTAAGCGAAGTACCCCTTTCCGGCAGCCGAAGTGAATTCGGGGTCCTAGCGGGAAGATGGCGTCGGTGGAAGCAGGAAGAGCGAGTGCGGGGTTGAAGGGATTTGGCAATATGGATGGTTCTTAGGTTACGAAGGACAAGAACTGGATCGGAGAGGAGTGAAACTTATGGGTGGTCTAATTGCTAAATATCGAGGGCTCGAATTTAATGAAATGTAGTGTACGGGTGGTTCTCAAACCTTCTCATCGATCTGACTGCCGCGTTGCATCACACGTTACGGTCGATGTCATGCAATGCCACTCCACGCGATGAGTCATTCACAGGCATTTATGAGCCACGCAAACGGAATCATTCAGGCTTTGATAGAATTCTATTTGAAATCCTTCTGAACCATTGTGAGAAATAACATAAATGGCTGAAATCTCGCAAAGGCCCGTTTTATCGTAGTAGCTGAGTCGTGGGCGGCTTCTTGCGAACGCGACGCCACCGCTAGTGCGGACTGCTGGGTCCAAAAGGGAGGATTTCTTCGTTTTTTTTTCTTCTTTAAACTCCAGTTCTCTGCTCCTTTGGACCGCCGCGCTGCAGCGCGGTCGAGCCTATGCAACAACGCTCCGCGCGATTTATCTTCTCAGTCGTGTATTAGTGGCCACTCAATTCAAGTCTAGCATACATCAGTCAACATTGAGACTGAGCCACACGCGGCTTATCTCACACGCGACGCAACCGCTCGCGCGGACTTCCTGGTTCAAAAGAGAAAGCGCTAAGCGGGAAATGCCTCCAGACCGGTTGTTTCTGTTTTATGGGAGTCTGTCTTGAGCGCAGTTGAAATCCCGTACCTTTTGCGCCCGAGCTAGAGACTATTAGGGTGTAGCCGCAGCGACAAAACTGCTAAAAAGCGCTGTCAGTTCTTAGGGTTGTGAAAAATCGAGTTTTCCGGATTGGGCTGCCGCAGTGTTTATTCGAAGAAGGAAAAGAAAGTAAAGTCGTAGGCCGAGTCTCAGGTCGATTGGTCCTGTTTGAGCTGAGAAAGTGACGTCAGTGGTCTGAGACGTTTTTCAAAGCCAAATTCACCTAGGTGGCGCTAGGCGGGAAATGCCTTAAGACAGGTTGTTTCTGTTTTAGAAAAGTCTACACTGAGCTTAATTGAGATCGCGGGCAACTTGAGCCCGAGCGAAGGACGATGACTGTGTCTGCAGAGGCGAAGAAACGGCTAAAAAACATTAGTTTTCACTATCGACACCTCCCTAAATTGGTCTCACATACTTGTATATGACTCGTCCTTAATCTTTACGGTCGATATGGAGTCAAGTATTAGCACTAGTTTGATATCTAGCTTCAGTTTTCGTACACTCGATTGATTCTGTTAACCCTATATGCCTTGTTTGCAGGGTGAGACATATGTGAGCTCAAAATGAAGAGCTCTCGATACTGATTCTAAATATGCCCCTAGCAACCCAAACGGACCACTTTGAACGAAGTTATGACAAAGCGGCTGTTTCCGGCGGAAAAAAGCGCCGAAAACGCCGTTTTTCCCAAAGTCGCGGGCGGTATTGTACCACGCCTCAAGCTGCTGGTTTCAAAAAATTCTTTCATTCATTGTGTACGTCGTATAAGACAGGCGCTAGAAAAAGTCGCAAAACTTCAGAAAACATCGCGAATTACAAAGATATCTAAGACTTCAGTAACATTTTAGCCATTCTCCGCTTGAATGACATCGTGGACCTGGCAGTGAGGGTGGTTTTCCCCACGCGCAGAAACGCTGACCCCGCTGAGTCACGAGTTTTGCTAAAATTTCACGATAAGGTAAGGGTATTATCAGGAGTTGATTGGAATGTTTTGAAAAAGAAATCGGATTCACTTAAAACTTGTATGTAAGGGTATTCTAGGGTGTTGAAAACGAACCTGGGGTCTGTTTGTCGCAATGCTACAAGTACACCTCCTATTAGAAGTACACCTGTCATAGAGGTACACCAAAAAGACGGGTCTCAGAGAATTAGAAGTACACCCTCTATTTGAAGTACACCTCTAATTGAAGTACATCTTAAATAGAGGCCTGAGGATTAGAAGTGCATGTATCTCTAAGTGAGAAAATCCGGTATATTAATTAGGTGTTGCAAGCGAAAGGTTTACCCTTCTTCGGTTGCTACTCCCCTAAGTTGCCTTCACTAAGTTGAATATTCACTCCACTAAGATGATACCAAGTCTATTGACTCTCTGGTCTCTTACCAAAGCTTTCTCATTCTGAGACGACACCCATTGATTACCTAAAGCCTGTCCGAAAGAGACTCTCCACCCACGCGGTCAGCCTGCGCAACGAGCACACGTCAAACCCAGTGCATACTTCCTGCGTTGCGCGATCGCGACAGTGCATATCAGATATATCGATTTTCGGTCGATAAAGATGACAAGCATTATGTAGCGTCGCTCGTTGCTATAAGTATGCATTAGGCCTCACGAAGGCATTTTTCAGACGAGTTGACCGACGACTGAGATACGGCTAACTGGAATATTGTTCCCACTTTGTCTGATATTCGTGGTAATCTATTCACGAATCCAAAAAAAAACCTTCGAAGCGGCCGGTCGACATGCCCACCGGCCGCTTGGGCGAGCAGTCTCATTCGGATAGACCTATATTACTCTGTGGAAGTGATAAAATTTTTATTTATTCTACTGTGACAAAAAAAATGAGTGTAATCGTTTCATACCAAAAGTAAATAGACTTTCAAGATAGCAACAAGTTTATCGGAGAAGAGATATGTTGGGGGAAATAGCTGCGTGAAGTACCATGTAGCTGTGCTTTCTCGTGAAGTATAGTGCCAACGTAACTACATGCATGGCACGTATTCGTTGTTTAAGCAGCTGATTCTTTTTCGTCCAGTGTGTGGATAATGCTACTCTGAAAGTGAATTAAATCTATGGGCCACGGGAAGATACTTTGTTCAGTAGAGATTGTGTATGAATCAAGAAGACGTGGCCAATAATGACTTGGTGATAGCAGAAATGACTTGGAAACAAAATTATATGTTCAGCAGGAGCGCCAAAGCTGAGACGAAAGCGATATTGCGGTACGATTGATGGGCTATTGCGGCAAGGTCGTGGCTGCCCGCAATCGCCCCGCAGTCGAATCGCAATCGTGCCTCTGCGGCTCCGGCCGGAGCCGCTGAGGCACGATTGCGCTACGATTGCGGGGCGATTGCGGCCAGTTCTCTCAGAGTAGAGTGGGCGAAAGTTGTCCTGCATTCGTACGCGTGCAGGACAACTCTTCCTCCGATTCTGGACAACTAGTTTTACCCGAGTACCATGTTGGAATCAACAATCTGGAACGGGATACCACTCTTCTTTACCATGGAGACACAAGTACTAGCAACGATGTGGTTTGTTTTCACGAGTGCGTTTAACGCTCTAAACACTTTTTTTGTTCAAAAGACATCAATGGGCAGCAAGCCTCGGAAATTTCGGAAAATGAAAGATCGAAGACTGTGCGATTCCCTCCGATTAAGATGACTAGAGATTTCCTCATAGTATTATTCTAAACCACGATTATTGGTGAGTTCATGTCTTTCGATAAGGAGGAAATTGCAGAAGTCGCAATTTTTGAAAAAAAAAATCGATCCCATTGGAAGTATTATGCAACCATGTCTTATTGCTCTTATTAGTTTCCAAAAAGACCTAGTGCTCTATCAACGATGACTAGTTTGTGAATGAATTCGAATGTGAATTTCTAAACTGACTGAATTTTTAGCTAGAGAATAAGAAATGTTCTTCCAAACGCCTGATTTTCACATAGCCAAATAAGACAAGAATCAAAGCGAAAAAATGGCGAGAACAGTTTTCCCCCCTAACTCAGTATTTAGTTGCGCGATATCCTTTCGAGTGTCACCACTTCAGGTTCGTCCGCACTGAGTTATTCCTATTATTTCCAGATTCTGCTCGGGTTATGCTATTTAACCTCCCAACAGATCGTACATAGAGATCTTGCTGCTAGAAATTGTCTCGTGAGTGGAGAAAGTGACCTCCGTTGTTGTTTGCCTTCACAGAGACCCCCAATTGTAGTAAAGGTATCAAGCAAAACAGTTTTTGCTAGTCTTAAGATGAAACATAGTTTTACGTATCAGATCTCGGACTTTGGAATGTCTCGACGGTTGTATGGCGAGACAGACTACTATAGAATGCAGAATCATGCCCTATTACCTGTTCGTTGGTTACCTCCAGAAGCAATAAACGACTGCAAGTTCAGTACAAGCAGTGATGTATGGTGAGTTGATTTTTTGTGAAACCCTGATCGGATTTTAATACCAGAATAAAGCTTCTGCCCCCAACCTCAGAATACGACCTGTGGAGTCGATTGTCCATCTCATCTCTGAAGTTACAATACAAAAGAAGCCGTTTGAGCTTAGTTTAAAATGAGCAAATTTAAATCATCGCGCGGCTCATGGTAGTACTAGAAATTGAATAAGGATTTGTGACTTGAGCATAGACATCAGTCTCCAAGAGTTGTGGATTTGAAGTGATAGATAACAATAGTTCAATTACTGATGCTTCAGAAGGGCTGGAAGTCGGCACAGAAGCGAGCCAACGGGCGACCGAAGAAACTCGCAGCACATTAGCACTAAATATCACATAAAGAGGGGTGACCTAAGCTTGGACCTTAGCTGGGCCAGGCAGACCCTTGTCCAGGACCTCGATGAAGCTACGACCCCCCCTCCCACTTGAAGCTCGAATTTTTTGAAAAATGTTCAAAACTTTTACGTCCCCCCAGGTTCCAAAAAATTGTTAGTTTTTGTAGTAAAGTTTTTTTAAGTTTATTTTTTCTTTTAATAATTAACGAACTCCTTGTCCTACCAGTGGGCCTCGGGGAGTGTGGTTTTGGCTTGCCCTTTTTTAAGGTTCTGCGGCTTCCGTGGCTTGAATCAACCCACGTATGTACTCAGGCAGAAAATGGTCACTCAACCGGTCACTTTTTGGATGCATTCAGTGCAAATCATAGCGACCGGTTGTGTCCCCGACAACTTTTGGGGGCGGGGCTCAGTTTTAGCCATCCGGTCAGCCTAATCGAGATTCGAAACGCAGTTCCTTATGACCCGGGCAACCTCTAGCCACGGTACAGTGAATCCTCAATCAAACCCGCGCCGTATGCGGCGCACAATCTTGCATCGAGTAACTACGCCGCCGGCTGGAGTGATCAAGTGGACTTGCACTCGCTCAAGTCCTCGGATCATGAAAGCGAGGGGTTCCCATGTCAATCGTTAAGGCTTGGAAGAAACACACGCTGGATCTCTACCCATAGCTCAATTTTTGTGAGAGGGTCCACAATCTAGCCGGGTGATGGACCCGAATTAGACTCAAGGTAATCGATAGAGCGCATCCAAGTAGAGTTTGGAGCAGAACCGGGCGCGTTGCCACGTCATCACTGGTCTGAGCACCCTCGCACCTCGGCGTCACTGGCCCCCGCTTCTATGCTATTGGTGAGTGACTATGACGTCGCCCAGTTGGGTTCCCCTTTCTGCCTGAGTAGCTCGGTTTGGCTCTGGAGCGCGGTATTTTTCGACGGATCGCCGCAGTGCAATTTGGAACATTGGTCTTAGAGGCAGCGTCCGCGCAGAAAACCGCACTTGGTTTTTCCTTCTCAATCCAATGTTTGAATGAAGTGGATATAGTTCAAGAAGCTTGAGACCTCTCTGCTGTGTATTCATAATGCTTAAGCCTCTTGAAAACCGCTGCGTGGTCTGAAAAGGCGTTTTCTCAGAAAAATCAAAACCAGTTTTTTGTAATATAAATGTAACTTACTTGAATGGCTTAAGTAACTTGCATTTATATTACATATAACATACATTTATATTACATGTAACTTGAATTTATATTGCATGTAAGTTACACTTATGTTACATGTAACTTACATTTTAATTTTCACTATGGGTGGCCATCACATGACGCAGACGACACATGACGAAGAGAGCGCATCCCAGACCACCCACTACGCAAAAAAATGCTGTGCTGGGCCTCCCCTGCTGGTGTGGGGTCAAGGGCCTTAAACTTGGGTAATTGAACCAACAGCAACACCAGTCGTAAGCCTGACCCGGTGAGTGCGTCGTACATCCCCCTTGAAAATGTCTTCTCGGCCGATTTAAGTTACTTGCGACTTATACTGTGCCATTTAAGTTACATGTAACATATCGGAGGCGCACTGCACACAATGACCTGTTAGAAATCCAAAACAACTTACTTGTAACATATCTGAGCCGACGTAAGTTACTTGCGACTTATCTCAAGTCATTTAAGATACATGTAGCATATCGGAGGCGCACCGCACGCAGTATCCGGCCGCTATGTTACATGTAACTTAAATGAGCTGCGATAAGTCGCAAGTATATTACATAGGCTCAGATATGTTACAAGTAACTTGTTTTCGGCCTTTTATGTTACAAATAACTTGTTTTCATTTGTCTGAGTTGCCGGTCGATCATCTAGCACGAGGAGCAAAACCGCCACAACAGGTTCCGACAGACCGGGAAAATTCAAAATTCCATACTCTTTATTTCGAGAAATCCTCGCGTTCAAACGTGTGTATTGGAGCTAACCCCATTCAGACGTCCAGCATTTCTGATATTTGTGTATTACATAAGACACACCGGACAGACGTGGAAAAAGGAAGCTCAATGCTTCGGAATGTTCGAACGGGTTTTTCTTCGAAATTTGAGTGTTTTGGGTGGCCATTTTGCGATATATCACAACCTGGTAAGCCTACCTGCGCAAAATAGTGAAAAACTTCACCCGTGTTTTTTTTTCGCGCGTACGCTGCCTTGAAATATTTTCAGCTGCAGGGTATCGAGGCGATTTTACTATAGTTTGTAGAGGGTGGGCCTAGAATGGAATTAAAACCTTTAGCACCTCATGCTTTCCTTTTTAAAAGAAAAATCAACTTTGTCTTCGTAATTTTGAGGTTCGATTACCGAGTGTATTTCGTCTAAAAGTTCGTGTTTCGGGCTGGAGATTTGGCTACTGCATAAAATTCGCCTGTTACATCGTTATGTATAGATACTTCCCCCACGTGTACTATTGTGGAATTTTCCCGGAAGTTTCACGCCCCCAGGAAAAAGTCGTGATTTCGAAAATTGTTATGTTCCCCCCCCCCGTTGTCCAGGTGGACAACGCCCGTCCGACCCTGGACCTTAGTTTTCAGTTGTAGTATGCTCGAAGCGGCGGTAGATATCTGCAGTTGGCACTGATTGTACTGTAAATTAATCTGTTCGGGCCAGGGTTCGGCGTGAGGTGTGATGTATCATAGAGGGGGGGGAGGGGTCGGACCCGTCGACATCTGGTGGGATGGGGGGTCGGACCTTCGGTCAACCAAGAACCAAGATGGGCTTCTATCAGGGCCATACCGTTAGTATAAAAAATGACGGCAAAATGAGATTACGATAAGAGGTCAAAATAAAACTGGAGATCATACTAAGAGAACAAAATGAGACAGGAGATTAAAAAAGAAATCGAATAGTGAGAAGCAACTGAGAAAAAACAAATGAGGCAAGCTATGAAACGGAGATCTGAAAATAAGGCAGGAACACACAAGAAAAGCTTACAATTCAGTGGTGATGACGCATGCAAGACAATAGACGACAGTAGCATGGCCATCGTTAATGACTCTAGCATGGAGAAGGAGTCGTGGCCAGGTAAAGTGTGTCACCAAAGCGGTCCTGGATATGTCAGCAGCGGTGATGTTGAGTACTCGCTGTCATCGAGGTCATCACAAGCGGACTATCCGGCCAACGAAATGACACAGATGTTCAGGAATTTCGTAATCTAAGATGCATTTTTTTGGCGATTTAGGATTCACAGGTTCGATCCCGCTGAAGTTAAAAAATTTCGCAATTCTGAGAAATAATGGATTGTTCATTGTTTGAGAAGAGGATTGTTCACTGTTATAACTCCTGCAATTTACTCCACGAAATTGACTCGTGTCCAAGATGCGATATCGCCTGAAGCATAGGATTTTTACGCCCTGAGGGCACATAGGTGCGGCTGCGGGCGCGGAGCCCACATTTTGAATATGAATGCCCGCATGTGAAAACGCGCCCGAAATTTCATGAACGTAGCTTCAAGCCCAAGAGCGCTACATAAGGTGGGTGAAGCCTGTTTTCATGCCCTGAGGACACATAGGTGCGGTTTCACGCATGAGAACCACGTATTATAATCAGATATCCGGACTCGAAAACGCACTCGAAATTGCATGGCCACAGCTTGAAGCCGAACAGCGCTACATAAGGTGGGCGGAGCGTGTTTTCATGCCCTGAGGGCACATAGGTGCGGTTCCGGGCAAGAAAGCAACGTGTAATAATTGGCTATTCGGATTTGAAAACGCACCCAAAGTTTTATGAACGCAGCTTTAAGGCGAACAGCGCTACATAGGACGGGGTCCATGAGAAATTCGATAGCTGTGAAATATGTATTTGCAAGTATTCAACGAAATTTGAATTAGAGAGTTTCGGGCTGCTACAGGTCTTCGAAGAACCATTTTCAGGTGTGATACAATCGATTGTATCACACCTAAATTGTATGGATTTAGGTGTGACACAATTGATTGTATCGCACCTAAAAATGGGTCTTCAAACACCGTTTCTAACCGGTTAAAAGAATGATTTTGATTACTTGGGTCTAATACTAAGTTTTCCGCACGTTGTAGCAACGCGAAACTCCCTAATTCAAATTTCGTTAAATGTAAATATCTCACAGCTATCGAATTTCTCATGGACCCCTCCCTACGTAGCGCTGTTCGGCTTAGCGCTGTGGGCATGCAATTTTGGGTGCGTTTTCACATCCGGATAGCCAATTACTGTATGTGATTTCCGTGTCTGAAATCGCACCTATGTGCCCTCAGGGCATTAAAACAGGCTCCGCCCAACCCATGTAGCGCTGTACGGCTTAAAGCTGTGGCCATCCAGTCGAATGGTACCCTCGTTATGGGTACTTTTTTCTGAAACTGACATTCCGCCATTTCCAGACTCGCTTCCTGTCGGCTTGCACGATTTTGAACTTGTTTTGAATCTCCGAGTGCTAAGCTATTAAATGATGACGGAGATGTTGTGTGCTATCTTCCTAAAGTTTCGGAGCGAGAAATGGCATTCGTGTGTTATTTCTCGGAATATGTTCTCTTCCTCTGAGAGCCTCAGCACCCAAAGGTTTGGGGTGTTATGTGAACCAAACAGAGCAAAGCTCTACATGATTCAGGTACAGTTTTAGTTTCGCTACCGACTCCGATTTTCTAGTCACGGTCTGCCCCAGAATACGGATGAAGAGCTTCGAACTGATGCAGAAAATATTTGCAGACTTTATGCAAAGACTGCAAAAAAGGAAGTGGGAACAGTATGAGGACGTTCACACATTGAGAGCTTAATTGCTGAAGCTTGCGACAACTTTGGTCTCCGGAGCATTGACAACTCGGCATGCGGGGTGTTCGAGTCAGTATGATGAGCGCGGAGGACGAAAAGAAAGGCGCTGCCAGCTGGCCTGGCACTCTCTCGGCCGGCCAAAGTGCAAACTGGTTATCTCTGCGTCTCCGCGGAGAGGGTCATTTACAGCTTTTTTACTGTGCAGTGCAGGGATGGGAGCTATCCAAGTTTTGAAGGGGATAAGCACTCAGAATTCCAGAAAGAAGTGAAATATACAGCTCTCAGAAATCGAAGGATTTCGATGAAGTCTCTAGGGAAGCAATGACTGTAAGATATGTGATTTGGAAGAATCTTTCTATTTCATGATTAAATCTTGAGTGCTCCCGCCAACAAATTTGCAAACAGGGCTGGATCTCTGGAACATTCGATTCTTAAATCAATCCGCTGAAAGACATTGTAGGCTGTGCTTTTTTCATGGGGTGGGATAGGGAATCCGGTTAACAAGTTGGTTACTTACTAATTATCGAATGAATCTTTGATACACCCTTTCTTTCCTCGCTACTCGCAGTCGTCGATGCGGAGCGGTTGTTTTTCAAAGAATTTTACTATGAAAATGTAGAAATCGTTCTCAAAATCACACTACTATTATAGTGTTACAGCAAACTGCAAATAACAGCGAAATGGAGGTTAGATTTCTAAATCAAAACGCGAAAACACATTGCCAGCTGTGCTTTTTTGCTGGGGTGGGATAGGGGAACTGGCTAAGAAGCTGGTCACTTACTGTTTATAAAAAGCGATACCGATCGGCTAACCGTGGAGATTTCTCGTGGGTATTACTACGTATTACCAAGAAAAGTGTACAATTCTAGCAAAATGAGTTTTTCCAAGCACAAGCGCTTTGGCACTAGCAGAAACGCTCCATCCAAAAGAAACATTAGTAAAGTGGACTGGGCGAGTCTACCGAAAATTAACATTATTTCTGGAGAACCGATTTCTGTGGTTAAAATTTTAAATTCCATGGAACAAACCGCTGTGGTATTTTACATCAAAGAGCTCTAGGGTTTTCGAAGAAGGACTTTTACTTGGTTAAAAAGGTTCATGTGTTAGTAATTGAATTTGCTACTGCCCTTTCATTAGTTTACCTTTCTGAACAGGAAAATGAAATCGTTTGAGTGAATTGGCTAACATCATATTTTCTTTTCAATAATAAGTATTCAGTGCACGAATTTTCTAATGGAACCGAAGAAAAAGAAGTCATTCTCAAAACCAGAGAGTACTTCTGTGAAGCATAGCAAAACGGGCTGTTTTCACGAGTTGAAAGTTTCAGCCACGGGAATCGGTTCTTGATAAATATTTATACTTGTTTTGTATGCTCGTCCACTCCGCTTCTCTACTACTCTTTTTTTCTCTTGGAACGTTTCGTTCAGCACCAGACCACGTTTGCTTGGTAGATCCCCTTTTTGATAGATTTTCTTGGCTTTTTACTTTTTATCACATGTGTAATCAGCAGCGTTAGCGAAGAATTCAGTTGTTCACTGACTTTGTTGAAGAATTCGCATGGCGCTATGAGAGAACGAGCGTCAGATTTGTTCCCGATCAGTCAGAAATAAAAATAATGTGGGAATTCTAAGATATTGTTCTACAGGGAATACATTTACAGGTGTAATTGTGATTACAGCTCCAGAATCCACATATACGGAGCGGTCGTGGCTGATGTTTGCCAAAATATGCATCAAAACCTCAATCATCCGAGAGATGCCAGTCGATGGCACAATAGTAGTCTCTTTTTTTGTGTCTCCAGCGCAAGAGGTGGAGTGGAGAGCGCAGCAAGCGCGAGATAAAGTGGGCGCGGCATGCCTGGTTGTCAATGGTACCGCAACCGACAACTTTGTATGGCCTAACAGAGATGGATGAGATAGAACTTGCAGTGCCGAAAATTCCGAAAGCTCCAGATATTTTTCACGAGGGGTGAAGAGGTGTTCGCGCAGAAAACCGTGTCAATCTCATGTTTTACCACAGAATGCTGCAAATTTTCTTAGCACGGATGATGTCTTCGAACTAAGCTTTCGATCCTGCCTCGTATGTGGTATCGCTGCTCAGTAAAGTCTAGCGTTTGCTAAACAATTATCTTATTGTAATGGCAATCAAGTGCGATGCGATGCCTGCTGAATCGCATGACGATCCCACATCTTCCAAGCGAATGTTCAAGGATTCGCACAGCACATGAAGTTTGATTCGCTGAAATTTCCAACGAAAAAATTACCTCCCCTTCTCTCTAATGACCGACAGAACTTCCGACACCGATTGCAATATTTCTGATGAAGATTATCTCTCACCCTCCTACACACCCGTAACTTTCCACTTCTCTTTAGTAGAAACAGAAAGCGAGAGTCCGAAGACATCGTCGACACATTCAGGAATTTTCTAATTGAAGAGGATTCATGGGCAGACATGCAGAATGCTCTAAGACACAAGCCCCTCGCGTTTGCCATAAGAAAGGTGATGGCCCTGTCTTTTGACGGTGCATCTGTGATGACAGGGCACATAAACGGCATTCATGCAAGACTTCAGCGCATAGCAGATGACGAGACAACACTCGATGGAAATATAAGAGCAGGTGCGAACCAGACATGAATAAAAGAAATTTTAGGTATCTAAATATGTTTTGTTCTAGATTTTTTTCTCAGCGTCTACGCAGCACATAGACTGAATTCCGTCGTAACTGCTCAGAACAACTACGCGTATCGGCTCGCTCAGGAACAAATGAACTTTTCGTACCTTAAAATGGGGGCGGTACATCGGGTCCGCTGGTCGGCCAGCTTGCAGCAAGCGCTAGCAAAGATCCTACGCAACTACCCATATTGATTGGGAGCCTTCAAGCCTTGGCGAACGGAGATACAACTGAAAGTATCAAAGCAAGAGCTGTGGCTGCTGCGTGGACGTTTCCAATTCCTCACCACGTGAGCCACACACTATTCCAGCTGACATTATTTTCAGAGGAACTACAATAAGAAGAAGGTCTCATAGTATAATATGTGTCTCGCTGGCGCTATTTCGACCACATGATGGGAGACAAGGGCGGCAAAATGGCGAATGTTTCACAAAGATTATTGAGAGACAATAACATTTTGAAAATGAAGAATCCCTTGAGCTTAAGATACGAAAGTGTGAGCACAGAGTTTCTCGATCAGTACTATACCTCTTTTGAAGACCCAATTTCTGAATACCTGCTGTGGTATGCCGCTAAGACATTTAACAAGGGTCTTAGTGGACCGAAGTCGCAAAGCCATGAAACGCTCCCAGTTTTGGAGTCCCGAAACATAAAGCCAGAAAAACAGAGACGAGGAGTCACACTCCATCAGAGACCAAGGCAACGCTTATCGTTACACCGAATACATAACCTTTGACATCGATGCTCTTAGCCATCGAGCCTCGGGTAAAGTGTGTAACGAAGGGACATCTGTTGCTCTGGTTAGCACCCACATCACAGAGTTCTATTCCAGCTATGCCAATCAGATTCGGAGGTATGTATTCCCAGGAGACGAGGCTAACGCAGGAAGCACAAGGACTTTCCCTATCCTTTGGGTCGTCACATACTGCTGGAGATGATACAGTGTGAAATAGCGAGTTTCCAAAGCTTCAAAATGTGTGAACCTACAAACGCAAGTTCAATACCAGAGGTTGGCCCATATATATATATATAGACGACGCGAACAAGATACAGATCACAGTACATCTAGATTCGATTACGAACCTAATCGCTTTACTTTAAAAGTACTGCGCTATACAGGATGCGATGCCATCGTACGAAACCTACGCTACCATTGCCAGATCTGCACAGAGTTTGCAGTCGTGGCCAAACGAGTTCCGAAGCCATAAAACAGTCTTCACTTCTATCGGATTTATCTAGAAAACCCCGAAGCAATGTCTACTCCGACTGTTGTAGTCGAGATAATGTTGAGCTGGTACATGCTTGATGATTTACTCTATTTTTTATTTGGAAACTTCTCTTGTTCCATCGATAATGTTGACCATTCCAGGGTAAACAATCATGGCCCCAAATATTTTTACCTCAAGATTCAATTTTTCAGCGATACAGACATTATTTTAGATGGGTCAAAAAAATAACGACCCCCACCCAAAAATTTGAAGTTTTCTAAAAAAAATAACGAGCACCCCTCGGTGCCACGGTGGTCCGCGGACCACCGTGAGCTTGACCCTGCTCAGGGCACGAAAACAAGCTCCGTCTATCCTATGTAGCGCTGTTCGGCTCAAAGCTGTGGCCATGCAATTTTGGGTGCGTTTTCACATCCGGATAGCCAATCACTGCATGTGATTTCCGTGTCTGAAAGCGCACCTATGTGCCCTCAGGGCATGAAAACAGGCTCCTCCCATCCCATGTAGCGCTGGTCGGCTTAAAGCTGTGGCCATGCAATTTTGGATGTGTTTTCACATCCGGATAGTCAATTACTGAATGTGGTTTTCGTGTCTGAAATCGCACCTATGTGTCATCAGAGCACTACTCAATGTTCAGCCATTGAACAAAGATTTGGTGTCATTGTCGCAGGAGAGTTATTCTTGTCTGCTTTCGTGGAAAACATCCATTTATTGCATAATTAGGATTATTTGATACAATCGATGCATCAATGTCGTGTTGATCTAAAAATCTGTTCACTATAAAAAATTGCGAAGTGAGGACCTCCCCCCCCCCGTCCATCACTTTTTTCCAGGGGGGGGGGCTGAGTAAATTGCTTGACTTGGGTGAGGGGTCGGATCAATGTTGGGTTGTATCACACCTCTCGCCGTGGCCTGGTTCGAGCAGCACCTAAGCCCATCGTGCTGCTGACCATCGCCGCGCAGAGCGAAACGATGGAGGGCTGCCCCAATGATAGACCATGGCAGTCATTCAATACAGCAGCCCATCACGAGGTCGCGCCGCACCACGATTACACTCTGCTCAGCCCTTAGGTGAGTTTCCCAATAGAATTAGAATTCGGAATAAAATCGGAAAGAAAACGCTACTTACAAACTCCCGCTGAGCTGCCGGCCAGTTGGTCATTTGAGGCCGGTCATAAAAGGGACATCTGGGATGTCTACCACTTTGCTGGCGAACGTGACAAGGACCTATCTATCGTATCTGACACCTGTAGAAGGAGATGTAGCGCACATTGTGCTGCGTTTGCACAAACGTGCTGCCGGCGTCGAGGCTAACGTCATTGTCGACACCGCATTGTCGACAACTTGTCAATGTTCGGCACTCCTGACAATCTTCTTCTTCTTGTCAGCCATGATAGAGCATCGCATCAGAGACGTAGGAAGCCGGCAACCTCGCACGGCTTGTACCATAAATCTTGACCAGACAGGGTTGTGGAACTGGTCGGACTTGAAAGTAGATGCAATGGATCGTGTACAACACGGTGACCATCAAGGCATTTATCGGGGACTGACTGGCCCATCCTGTGTGCAAAGGCCTTGAGGTAAGTAAAGTGACCGCATCGTGGACCTGCGAGGATGGTACGAGTGCTCCTGGGCAGGTCAGCTTTATTATCATCTACTCGAGGGGGCACGCCGCTATATATGGCATTGGGCTGAGCAGCAGACAAGTACTCTGCCACAAAACGCGTATGCTCAGCCATCTGCAGTCTTCTGCGCAAGAGCTCGGAGGTAACGTTGGTGATCGACAGCAGACAAGATAGCATAGAGCGGCATGCATATGTTGCAAGGTAATGGGCCAGATGATAGGAGGGCACGGTTGGGATGGGTCAGATTCTTTACGTACCAGTGAGGAACTGTTGGCACCGCAACAGGCAGTGCTGCTTGACGGGGGGCAGGCCGGTTTCCTGGTGAAGATGCTGCCGATCTCTGGACGGATTCTCAATCAGTTTCACATGATCAGTAATACACGGGGAAACTTTGGCGGCTAGCACGCGTCTGCTCAAACTATCCGTAAGACATACTGTAGCGGACAAAAGTATCGGAACACCCACTCCCAAGCAAACCAGTTTATTGTCTAGAGTAAAACTGTCGCTCATGTATTTGCAAGGCTTCAGCATTGAATTCTGCGTTAACCCAGGTTTGAAGCTCACCACAAATTGGTGAGCTATTTATTTTGAATGGGATGTCAAGAGTTTTGTCAATGAAGTAGATTTTCTCAAAGCACTCTTGTTGGAACTGCGAGCGAATTCTGAGTATTGATTCGTATTGAAAGAACCTCGAAAAAATTGTATGAACTAAGGTAATGTGGTGACAACGGGGACGGTAATCTGGGCAAAAAGGAACGTTTTTTGTAGTTTTTCTCAGGAATCAAAACAACTTGAAATAAATAATGTAGAAACATTCCGCAAAGGCATTGTAGATGTAACGTTGAGCTATTCTGAGACTATTAACGAAAAGGCTTCTCGCTCGTGTTTACTCCTAGGACTGTTCAAGTGCGTAATACCACACTGCCTATAAAAAATGCCTTCCCTCTAAACTCGATTAAAACCTTCTTTCACAGTGGCACACAGAGTCTTGATGGGTGACGTTAAAATTACGAAAGGGAGATGTAGCTGATTGTTCGACCTATCGTCCTATTCGCCTTCTTTCCCATACGATGAAGATCTTTGAGAGAGTATTGGACGCCAGATTACGCGACTCTGTCAGTGTATCTACTAATCAGTGTGGATTCGTTGAAAATTGTGGAACCGTCGATGGAATCCATGCAACACGTCTGCTGTTGGAGAATCATAGAGAAAAGAAGAAGGTCGTTCACTTGGCCTTTCTGGATCTGGAGAAAGCATTTGATCGTGTGCCGCACGAACTGATCTGGTTTTCATTGCGCAGCGACGGAGTTTCTGAAGAGTATGTAAGATGGATACGTCTGCTGTATGCTGACACGAAGAGCGCGGTTCGCTGTAGCGCAGGAACATCTTCCGGTTTTCGTATACGTGTGGGAGTTTATCAGGGTTCTGCTCTATCTCCTCTCCTCTTCATACTATGTGTGGATACGGTCACGAAAGCTCTTCTACTCCCACACCCATGGAACCCGCTCTATGCGGATGATGTTATGCTGGCTACCACATCCCGGGACGATCTTGAAAACGCGTGTCAGTTGTGGAAGGAAGGTCTGCAGTGCTATGGACTGAAGCTCAATACTGAGAGGATCGAGTATATGAATTGTGGCGAGCAGTCGGAAGAATCCATAAATGTCGATGACGTAGATTTGCTTTGGGATCACAAATTGCGAGTGACGGAAGTATCGACACTGAAGTGCTTCATCGAATAAGCGCTGCGTGGATGAAATGAAGGCAATGCAGTGGTGTCCTCTGCGACCGGAAAGTTCCTACGTACCTGAAGAGCAAGCTATACAGAGCCGTTGTTAGACCTGTGGCCATGTATGGTAGCGAGCGCTGGCCGTCGACGAAAAAACATAAGCACCTTCTTCACTGCATGAAATTGAAAATGCTCCGATGGTCTCTTGGGTATACACGGCTGGATAAGAAGCGGAACGATGATATAAGAAAACCAACTGGTGTTTTTCCGATTCAAAAGAAGCTGAAAGAAAACCGTTTGCGATGGTTTGGCCATGTGACGAGATGCAGTCCAGACTCTGTCGCGAAGACTGCAATGACCTTCGAAGTTGAAGTACGTAGACCGAAAAGAAGACCAAAGACGAGGTGGCTAGACTGCGTAAAGCGATATATGTTGCAGGAACATCTGAAAACTATTGATGCGCTGGACCGTTCGAAATGGAGACGAGCCACCAAGAAAGCTGACCGTGCGCCGACGCGGGACTGAAGCTAAGAAGAAGATTCATGCTTTAATCTTTCACATCGTCGACGAGACAACTTGCGTTTCCCCATAAATTTTAAATTTTCACAATTGAAAAAAAGGTTTGGAATCTCCGTGAAATTCTCTACAAGCTTATACACGCCCCCCCCCTACCGTAGCTTCCAAAAGAGGTGAAAATTGATTAAACCAGTTTTCTCGTTGTCCAATACCGCTGTCCGGATTCGCGCCTTTGGTCGAAAGCGGGCAACGCAGGTTTTTCTTTCAAAGGCAGTGTTCACGATAAAAAATGTGTTCAAGTTTTCACTGGGAATGGGTAGTGGAGGAGCACAATGTAACATTAACGTCGAAAGAACGCATGCAAACGAGCGAGGAAGAGCTTCAGAAGAGCCCGAAGTTGCCATTTAGAGCGCACGGCAAACCTCAAAAGCGCAATGTCCGCCCTCCGACGTGAGCAAGTGGAAACTTGAGATCGTGAAATGAGTGATGGTTTCCTTTCAATAGCACTGTTCTTCCCTTCATTCTCAACTTCTCTCTTTACTCAGGTCAGCTCTCATTCATCGGATGCAAGAGACGGCAGTGACAAGCCTCAAGCCTCGAACAACTCGTCCACCTTCCCTGGCTCAATTTTTGAGGGACCATAACTCCGTTCCCAGAAGGTCTTGTGCCATTTCAGAAACATCATTGGGATCAGCAAGGGACCGTTTTCAAGATGGGTGGTAAATTGAAACACGATTTTCATCGTGAACACTGCCATTCAAAAGATAACCCTGAGGTTTAAAAAATTCTATTGTCGTCCCAAGCCTGCTTTCTACAAACTACGGTAAGGTCGCCCGGTTACTCCGCAGCTTAATGCCCCTGTCAGAGTTGGTGCTATTTGCATCTGTAACCCACCAACACCCGCCGACACCCCCCAACACCCACCAACACCCAACCGGTCGATACGTATGATTAAAATGATGGAGTGAGGTTGAGAAAATCACCCGGTGTATGCGACTAGAGCCCACTGGAAGGGATGACGATGATTACAAAGGCGAACAGGATTGCACCTGGTCAGAGAAATTGTGAAGGAGAGTAAAGCGAAGGAACGGAGGTAGCAGTGAGGATAGCTTCCTAGTCATACGCAATGTTTCATTATCGGCTCGCCCACCCGGCGATTTTCTCACCTCCGTCATCCACGTGTTGCATGGATATCAACCACGTCGGCCACACCGGGTGATTTTTTCAATCTCGCCCCATCATTTTGATCATACGTATCGACCGGGTGGGTTTTGATGGGTGTTTGGGGGTGTCGGCGGATGTTTTTTGCATCCCATTTTCAATGTTTTCTGTGTGTATCGACCGAGCTGGATTCGTCGGCTCAACCAACCCTGACGGGGGCTTAAGGTATTTATGAGCAATATCCCAAATCGGACTGCGGCGAGCCGTCAAAAACTCTAGCGCCCCAAAGTCAAACCGGGCTACATTGGTTTGGCCTTGGAGCGCGGAAACCGCAGGATCTTCAGAAAGAGCATGTCAAAACTACACCACCCGAGGGTCATCAGTAGGGTAGGAAGTACAGTAAAAAAAATATTAGGTTAAAAAGATTTTCTTTGCAGAAACTAACAATTTTTTCCAGAACCTGGGGGCCTAAAAGTTTTGAACATTTTCCAAAAAGTTTGATCTTCAAGTGCATAGGGGCATAGCTTCGTCGAGGTTCTGGACAACGGTCTGCCTGTTCCCGGCTTACAAGGGAAGTATACAAAGCGTAGGTCGGATCTGCCAAAACGAATAGTATGGTTAGTATCTCTTCTGGCTCAATAGTAAAAATGCGCAGTATCCCGCCCCGAGCCGCAGGTTCAAAAATGTTATAAGCATTTTTTGAGTCTCGCGAAAAGGCAAGGGTACTACATCAGGCATTTTTCTGGAGTTTCAAAAAATTCTCTCGGATTTAGCTCAAAAGTTGTATGTAGGGGCAATCTGGGATGGTAAACACGAATCTGGAGTCCATTTGTCGAAATTTTGAGGTTTACTGTAGGTTACGATAGGTAACATGTCATTTAGGGGTCAAAACCCGCCTTAGTATTTTGGAAATTGACAAACGGACGTTAAATTAATATTCTCCACCCCAAATGACCCTCGTATACAAATTTTGTGTAAAATCTGAGATTCTGACCAAACTACCGTATACCCACCGTTATCTACCGTGATCTGCAATAAATCGATAGACGGACTCCAGATTCGTGTTTAGCACACCAAATAACCCTCAGCAAATGATTGTGAGGCATATCTGTCGTAGAAAACCGGAAATCTCGAAAGTGCGTTTTTCCCTCGAAATTTTCCCCGGTTGGGAAGCTTCGAACGAAATTAGCCGAAAACTTCGGAAACTCGACTAATAAACTACAGATTCGTGATCAGCGCCCCAAAAAACCAGCCTGGGAGAATTTCAATTCAAATCTGTAACATTTTTCTAGAACGCTTCCAGAGCCCTCAATTGGTAGGCATAAACGCCCAACCGAAAATCCGTACAAGTCCAAAACGCTATCAGTCTGGACAAAGTATTGAAAATGTGCCTTCACCCAAATTTTGCTCAGAGTGGTAGTTTTGAGCGCTGAATGCATTTACGAGGTCCGTTTCCGGATTTTGCGAAGAAGAATGCGCTTTTCGGAAGGTACCTAAAGCACAAAAAATTAGCTTTTTAAGCTTGTAACTTCTTGAAACCTGCAGCTCGGGGCGGGATACTGCGCAGTTTTACTATTGAGCCACAAGGGATACTAACTACGCTAGTCGTTTTGGCAGATCCGACCTACGCTTTGTATACTTCCCTTGTCAGGCATCTTTCATAGTCCTTACCGCAAGCGTGGTACCCGCGGGACGCTCGGAGCGCGTGGTACACTATGAAACATTTCCCGCACGGCACGCGCGGGACGAGCGTGCCCATAGACACCAATATAGCGGCGACGCCCAAACCGCCATGACGGTTCCACCATTTGAATCACTACTCGCTTCTCAGTTTAGGTCCACTCCACCATAGATATTTCTGGGATTATCC
Source organism: Aplectana chamaeleonis (assembly GCA_029168955.1). Taxonomy (NCBI): domain Eukaryota; kingdom Metazoa; phylum Nematoda; class Chromadorea; order Rhabditida; family Cosmocercidae; genus Aplectana; species Aplectana chamaeleonis. Next base: position 27,565 of record JAPDOI010000956.1, on the reverse strand, counting down.
TACGCTACTGCATACGCAAATGCAAGCCAGGAATTTCTGTGCATGTCACAGTTGAGGCCCAACTTTAACCCGCGCCGCCATGACAGTGCCGCCGAAGATTTCCTAGTTGCTTCCCGCTTGTCCCACACGTGCCGCGTGGTGAAAATTTTCATGGTCCGGTGCTCGTCCCGCGCGACACGCGCGTGCCGTGCTTGCGGTGAGGACTATGAAAGATTCCTCACCCTGTGAGTAATCAACGCTAGAAGTTTGGGCAATAACGGAAGCTGCAACGACAAATTACGTATGGTTCGACAAATTGCGACAAAGGGTTCGGCTTTTACTCGTGACAGTTTTCTTTGTGCATTTCATGGAACTTCCCTATTTGCCTAAAATTTACACCCTGAATGCCATTCCCACAGCACACTGTGCATGTATAACCTTGCAATCAGTTTCTCACAAGAGAAATCCGTTTAGTCAGAAGGACCACTGCAATTGAAATAATTTTTTATAGAACCAATTTCGGACGTATAGTCCGTATATAACCTTCGCACCTACCTAGAATCACTATGAAAGAAATCGTGAGCGTTTTTCAAGCTTAGGAGATAAGAAAGTTCAGGCTTAAATTTAGGCTCAAAACAGTGGTTTTTTCGCAATTGTTTTATCGGTCCTACTACTCGAGACCCAGAAAAGGGTTTAAAGAGGAAAAGACGCCAAGCATATTGGATCGCGACCAGTCAAGTAAGTCAAGAGAGCTCTGGAAGCATTTTAGAAAAAAATTCCAGGTTTGACATAGGATCCTCCCAGGTAGGTTATTTGGGGCTCTATTCACTAATTTGGGGTTTATCTGCCGCTTTTCCAGAGATTTCAACCAAATTCCAGTCGGTTGAAATTTTGAGAGCAAAATGGGACTTCTGACAAGTTATGGAACGCTACGATAGAGATGGCTCAAAATGTTTCTCTAAGGGTTATTAGGAGTGCTAAAAACGAATCTTGAGTCCGTCTATCGATTTTGGCAGATTACGGTAGATTACGGTGGGTATTCGGTAGTTTGGTCAAGGTCTCAGATTTGACATAAAATTTGTATACGGGGTTATTTGGGGCGGTGATTACGATTTTAACGTCCGGTTGTCGGTTTAAAAATACTAAGGTGAGTGTTTTTATTGCGGAAAAATATATCTCAATTAAATGGCTGTTGTGTCCGTATCAACACATGTATACAGGCTGTCGAAATGAATATGATTTTCAGGGCCCTCGGAGTTACTATGTGGGAAGTGTTCAGTTATGGAGAGGTACCCTTTGCAGAGTTGAACAACTTCGAGATAGTATCATGTGCAATGGCTGGTACGTATGCTTCGTGAACTGTTTAACAGCAGAAGAAAGACGCAGCCCGAGCTCAGGGACGAATTCTGAGACTTCCACATGATTGTGGAGTAGACCCACCCTATATACAGGTCATTAAACGGCCAATTTCTCACCGTCTGCTGCGGACCACGCGTAGCACGGCCGCACGCGCTCCGATCGGGACGAGTTTTGGCCGCCGCAGCCTCAATCAGCTGTTGAGGTGGGTTTTCCTTGTTTTTCGTTTCATTAACATTGGTGTGTTCATGTTTTAATGCTTTCATGCCAAATTAGGTTGGTAAAACCGATTCCCTATTCCAGAATCGGCCAGCTATGCTCCCGGAATTCGCCAAACTTCCGGGAATTGATCATAAGGTTTTCTTCTCTATTTTTTGTTTTGACTCTGACCAAACTTAGGTTTTATGTTTATAGAATGTTAGGCAATGGGAAAATTTTCTGGTCAATTTTAAGGACGTTTGGCGATTTCCGGCAGCATAGCTGGCCGATCCTGAAATAGTGAATCAGTTTTCCTAACCTGAAATAACATGTAAGTATTAAAACATAATCACAACAGTTGTAGAGATACGAAAATCTGTAACAATAGAGGAAAAAACCCATCTAAACAGCTGATCGAGGCTGAGGCGGCCGAATCTCGTCCTGATCGGAGCGCGTGCGGCCGTGCTACGCGTGGCCCGCAGCTGGCGGTGAGAGTTTGGCCGTTCTATGGCCTGTAGCCCCTGCTTAGTGCGAGCTCTCAATTTCTCCGAATAAGCGATTTATAATAGGAAGCCATTCTGTGTCGCCCACTTCGGGAAGCCACCTTGGCACTCCCCTTTTACGATCTTTCGAGCTCACCAGTGGCGAGATGAGTGATTGTTTCTTGTCTAAAGCCCCGTTCTTATTTTCATTCTCAAGTCCTCTCTTTATTCAGGTCAGCTCGCGTACATCGGTTGCAAATGACGGAAGTTACAAGCCTTGGACCTGCGAGCTGACCTGAATGAAGAGAGAACTTGAGAATGAAGAGAAGAACGGAGCTGTGGATCGGAAACAATCGCTCATCTCGCCACTGTTGAGCTCGAAAGATCGTAAAAGGGGAGTGTCAAAGTGGCTTCCTGATGTGGGCGCCCCAGGGTGGATTCCTCCTATATCTCGCTTATTCGGAGGAATTGAGAGCTCGCACTCGGCAGGAGCTACATACAGTGGGTCTATTTCACAATTATTTGGAAATCTTAGATTTCATCCCTGGGACTCGACTATGTCTTCAAGGGAAAATTGTTAGGGAAATTAACTTGAATTCTCAAAATAAGCCGACTTGTCGTGCCATCACTGTCTGCTGTGGCCACGCGCTAAAATATGAAGCTGAGTATAATGTGGGGTCGTACTGATTCGCATTTTCAGGTTTACGTCCACCACGCCCGAAATCATGTCCAGTGCCAATATACGAATTAATGCAGCGATGTTGGGCCCTGGATCCTGATGATCGAATTAGGCCGGACGAAGCGATTCTTGATCCCTGTTTCACACCCATGCTCACTAATCTTATAGGAAGTGCCTTCCCTACTTAACTATTTAGGTTGAACTTCTATCCTTATTTGTTGTTCTATGAGAGCGCATATTGGCCACTCAGTGTGCATGGTGCATGAAGTTAGTTTTAGTGTCAATATTGTCGTAAACTACATATTACTTCCAATACGTGGAGAATTATGCCTTCGTAACTGTTATCCTTGGTTCAATATGTGATGTATGTGATATGAAGGGGGATTCGTCAAAGATGATGGTTTGAGTTCACGAGAACCTTTGAGCAAAAAGGAAAAGAAGAAAGACGTAAAAGAGTTCTTTATAGTTTCGTTTTACCGTAGGAACAGACACCGCATTTTTGAACAACATCGCGAACGGTTCTAATACCCCAGCATTTACACTGGCCCCTCTTATTTTCAAAGGGTTTTTGGTACAGGAAATAGAAAGCAACGCCACTTACTCAGGAATTTGAAGCGCGAAACCATTTCCCCGACGTCAGGTCCGATGCGTTGTCCGCAGTCTCCCGAAACACAGAACCAGGTATAATAAATGTTTTGAGAGATTCCTCTAAACAGTTTTGCTCCGCTTTTGAGTGTTCTGGGGGGGATACTTCCCTAGTAACCTCGTCTCAAAGGCACAGTCCAACCTCAGATGTAATTTTTGATATTATGGTCCGACCGCATAGTATAGCAAGCCTGCCAAGCGCGAGGACACAATTCACTCGAATAAGCGAGAAAAACAAGCGAGGAAAGTCGGCCACGTCCCCAAGCAAAGAAAAAATGGGCAACTCCAACCGATAAGTCGAACCTCAGTAAGACGCGCAGTGAGTTTTATTCGAAATCTGTGTTCTTCCATGCGTTATTGTTCCAGCGTTATACTGCAACTTACTCCAGTGCGATGGCTGCGAGCGACGTGAACATACAGGACCCAGACAACTCGTCCTCAAAAGTATTTTTCTTTAAATGGACATTTTTCGAGAGGCCATAACTTTTTTTGTAGTGGGCTTTCGGCGATTTCAGTAACATCATTGTAATCAGCGTGAAATTCTCTGCAAACTGAGGAGGAAAACTGTAAAAGAATTGCGATGTTGGACTGTGCTTCTGATGAACCTACCTACTATACTTTGACCGAATCGAATTTTATTATTTATTTTTATATTTAATCGGTTGGCTTTCGCCTGACGCTGTCATTCCGCATCTTCACCGAGGTGTGCCGTCCTAGTAGTCAGCCGTGTCCATTTGTCACGGTCCTCAGCTACAATTTGAACACAATCCATCCATTGATTACTATTCCACTTCCTGCGAAGTAAAACATCGCGCCTGAATTGCCTTTCAATGCCGAGTGATTTCAAATCCTCCTTCACCACAACCGTCCAAAACTTTCGCCTACGTCCAGGCGGCCGTTTCCAGACAGGACTTGGAAGCATCCTTAGAGCGTGTTGAACAAGTCGATCTGGCGGTCTTCTTAAAATATGCCCCAACAGACGCAGACGACCTTCCGTTGCCGCTTGAGATGGCATTGGGAGATGTTGGCACCTCCCTCGTGTCAAACGTAGATGTAAGGCGTCAATCTCGTTGTAGAGATCTTCGTTGTGGCACATCCGCGGCCAGAAATATCCGAGCAAACGTCTAAAAAGCTTCCTCTCCGTGCAATCCAACCTTTCCATCTGCGTCTTCGGTGCTGCCCACGTCTCCGATCCGTACATCATGATAGGGCGAATAGCGGATAGGTAGACGCGCAACTTGACTTCCTTCGCGATGGTGGTAGACCACAAACACTTGGTTAGAGAATTGAATGCAGACGTAGCTTTCGCACATCGTTGTTGAATATCCGCTGCATAACTACCATCGTTCTTCAGCAAACAGCCCAAATAACAGAAATCGTCCACCAGTTCGATACGTTGTCCGTCCACACAAACTCCCGTAGAAGGCCTTTGAGAGACCCACATCTGCTTGCATTTGTCCGGACGAAGACGAAGTCCATAGGCTGCGGCATACTTCGAAACGAGGTTCACAATCCTTTGCAGGTTTGCGCTGTTTTCAGCGATTAACACAATGTCATCGGCGTACTCCAGGTCGACAAGGGAGCGTCCTGATGGCGTTAGGATCACGTCCGCAAGAAACTGTTCTGCAACTCTACGCATGATGTCATCAACGGCAAAGTTGAATAGGAAAGGTCCTGCTACAGCTCCTTGACTTACTCCTGTTCTCACCTCGAAAGCAGACGTAAATCCGACAGGCGTACGAACTGCTGCTGTTGTTCCATTGTTCATGTCCTCGACTAGTCGAACATACTTTTCCGGGACTCCATCGGCTCGCAGAGCGTTGAGCAATCGATCACGATGAGGAGAGTCGAACGCGGCTTCAAAGTCCAAAAAAGCAAGCTGTAATGGCTTCGAATACCGCTGCCACGGTTCAATTACTCTTCTCACGACGAACACTTCGTCGATGGTCGATCTTCCAGGTCGAAAAACGGCTTGCTCCTCTCTGGTCAATTCCTCACGATGTTTGATGAGTCGCTCGAGAATGATACGTTTTAAAACCTTGTACATGACACGAAGTAGAGAAATTCCTCTGTAGTTCTTAGGATCCGTGACGGATAGCTTCTTGTGAAGAGGTACGATGATCGCATGTCTCCAGGAATCGGGTATCCTTTCGCTCATCCATATGGCATGGATGGTGTTGGTCATTTCACGAATCCCGGACGGAGGAAGAGCTTTCAGCATTTCAGCAGTGATGTTGTCATCTCCACCTGCCTTTCCATTCTTCATTTTCCGGACACAATTCGAAACTTCAGCCTCAGTCGGCGGTTCCTCACTGACATCGTAATGTGCTCTCTCAACATGCGGCAGCTCTGGTACTGACGGCGCTGGACGATTCAGTAGTGAACTGAAGTAATCCTTCCATAATGGCAGCGTCGCATCACCAACTGCAACTCCATTGGTAGTGTTGAGGACAGCAGAACATCTCTTCATCTTGTCGCTATACTGTCGTAACAACGTGTAGGCTTTCCTCGGATTCTTCTCCTCCCAAGCCTTCTCAAACTCCTTAGCTCTACACGTCCACTCTCGTTCGCGTTCATTTTGAAGCTGCCGACGCAACTTCCTCCTGAGACGCTTCTCCTCCACGAGGTTTCCTGCAGTTCGGAGAGCACATAGTCTGTTGTAAGTAGATGTTGTTTCCTCTGAGACGTAGGCGAGCTTCTTCCTGGGCTGTACAAGCGGGAGTGCCTCTTTCGAAGCGTCCTGGATGCACTTGACGAAAGAGTCCGCGTCGCAAAGTTTCTTCTTAGTCCGTACTCCGATATGAACAGAAACGCGTTGTCGGAATCTCCTTCTGCATTCTTCATCCCTGAGACTTGTCGTATCAATCCTCTAGAGAGGCTTAGCCCCTCGCTTCCTCTGATGAATCCTTGCAGTGAAGTTCAACAGAACTGGACGGTGATCCGAATCGAATGCGACATCCCACACAGCTCTAGATCTTCGAATGTCTGATACTGGAATATTCCACGTCAGAACATAGTCAAGCTGTAGTTTCAAAGTTGTCATCTTCCGCTTCCGCTGCTCTTCTGGAGATAGCCGGGTTGGTCCCTGCCACGTAAGCTGATGGCGGCGATGACTCCTCTTGAATGTCGATGCAATAATCAGACCACTGCGTTCACACAACTCGACAAGGCGGTAGCCATTGTCCGATGTTTGCTCCTCTGGGAAGAACCATTTACCGATTACTTCGGATTCCTGATCAAGTCACATTTTCGCGTTTGCGTCGATTCCCACCACAACAGCATGTTGACAAGGTATCCTGGCTAGCAACGTATTGAGTTCCTCGTAGAAGGCATCCTTGGAATTGTCTTCGGCGGTTTCGGTGGGCGCATGAGCACTCACTATCCACAGATTGAATCCTCTGTGATCCCGCAGTCGCACAAATGCATTCCTACACGACGTCAAGCCGAATTCCTCGATCATACCATTGTAGTCCTTCCTTACAGCTATCGCACAGCCTCCCACTCTCCTATCATCAGCGTCACCACAGTAGATGACGTACTCTCCGACGTTGATGACTGGTCTATCCTTGAGGCGAGTTTCCTGCAAAGCAGCAAACGGTGCATGGAAGTAGCTCAGAAGATTGGACAACGCAGATTGTTGGATATCACTCGATAATGACCGGCAATTCAGGGTGGCGAAATTGTGGCTTGTGGCCAAAGACTCCATGAACTCCCTAGGTACGGATTCTAAGGTGTTATGGACCGGAGGCCTTAGTGTGCCGGACGGCGACACCTTTATGCAATGTGCGGGATACTTTCGCGATATAGTTGTGCACGCTATATCGCTCGAACGTTCCCTGTGTACACTCAAACGTCTGCTGGGTTCAGTAGAAGCAGGGGCACCAACGAGCAGGTACCAACAGACTTGTATACACCCCCCCCCCAATTTGATCTACAAACTGATAATATCACATGATATGATAAGCAGTAATAAGTGAAGTAGTTAATGTTAAACAGTAAGTACTTATTGTCTACCTACTCATCTGCCTGCTTATCTATCCACATACCAACTTACCTGCCTGTTCAACTGATCGCCTGCGACCATTGGCAGTGACCACTACTAAGGGTGCGTAACGCACGAGGAAGCAGGAAGCAGGAAGCGCGAAGCAGTAACAGCGCACAACAAGAATTTTTGATAAGGACTCGCCGATCTAACTTTGTTAGTTTTGAATCGATTCGGCTCAAATTTCTTCAGCATGTGCCTCCTGGACCCTCTCACCTATATCCCGATAGAAATCTCTGGAGATTTTGTTTAACAGGTTTTATTAACTACTTTACAGAATTCTAAGTGATCACAAGTCCCGGGCAAAACCAAACCTCTCCAGCCGCTTCGCGGCTGGAGCGATTGTGGTGAGGCCAATGCTGGCAGAGCTTTGATTCATATTTTTTTCATATATTTCATTATTTAGCCTCGATGCTGACATCGGATCCATTATTAGAAATAATTTTTAATTGTAGTGGAAAGCGACCACGCCAACAACTGCTGAACTAACAGCACCTGACTATATCGTTAATGATGACAACTTGCTCATTCACAAGGAATTTCACGGATCTACTCTTCTTTCCTCAACACGTGTTTAATGATAAATTCAAATTAGCTTCTAATTGTATCAAAAAATATTATATAGGCTTACAACAAATCAGTAATTAACACCACATTCCTTCATGAGAAAGTTGGTTCATGAAGCATGGGACGGTCCAGCTTCATCGTGTAGCGGGCTCTGTCTCATTTCTCGAACTAAAGCATGTAGATCGTCAACATCAGTCCTTGGCTTATGTTTCTTCAGTTTTTCACGCTAAATCATGTATGTGAAACACTCTTAAGGGAACGTATTTTACTCTACCACCTGGCATGTGTACCTACCGTCAGCAAGGCAACCTTCTGTAGATGAGGTTTCGCGCCGTCTTTTGTCAACTCTGGACGTGGCGCTACAACTGTACCCACATCCGCTGATTGCACCAAGGCTGCGGTTGCATTCATCTGTTCCAAAATCTTGTCCAATTTTTCAAGCGCTTCATTCGTACCCGCCTTTGCCAACGACTTTGCCACCATCTCGATTACTGAGTACTTCTGAAACATTTCAATCAGGCCAAGTTTTTTGAGTGATTTGAGCAGTGTGAGACTTACGCTTGCTATGGAATGCAATTTTTGATAAACCAGTTTTCTGTTAATTTGAGCTTCAGTTATCTCCTCCTCTGCGGGCAAATTCATTTCCTCTAGTTGCTGTGGTTCCGGCTCAGGAGAATCACTTCCAGCTCGTCGGCTTCCAAGTCAAAATCGCAAACGTCTACAGTACTGTCCTGCTGAACTAGGTCGCCATAGGTCTCAACGGCATGCCTATGCTTACAGGAAATGCCCGTTCTATTATCTAGGCACGTGCAGAACCAAGAGTAGGGGCACACGTCGCAGAGGCGACAGTGAACGTTGCTCTGGAAAAAAATCGACGGTTTTTGAATCTTCAAATTCTAAGTTCTGAACTAGGGGATCTAGGAACAAAAATACGTTTCTACGGTATTAACGTCCTCTGTGTAATGGGGACAGGGGTTACCGCCGCTTTTGCGCCCAAGAAAATACGGAATGTACCTTAACCATGGGTGACTGAAGCAGCGATAATTTCGTTTGACCACACAGGATAGTATATCGTACTCCACGCGGGTTCACTGGTGCATCCTTGCGGAGCCGCTGCGATTCTGTCGCGGCGATGCCGAGGCTCAAGACACGGCAACAAAATCTTTTGATCACGGAGCCGCTGCGGTACTATCGCGGAACTATAGCGGTACAGTCGAGGGTCGCGGCACTTTCCCGGCACTAATGCGGTAAATTTTCTCAGAGTTTGTCCAGAGTGATTTTAGGCAGCTGCGAAAAGCTGGCGGCAGCTGCCTTCACTCTCTTCATTTCTTTCTTTGGACGTGAGAATCGCGATGCGTTTTTACAGCATCCAATGCTTAATAATAATTCAGCATCGTGTCTAAGTATCCCCAATTCTTTCAAACTTGCAGATCTTATACACGAACTTCCAATGTTGATCATTAGGGGGTGCTGACCACGAAATTGAGCCCCATTCTTCGATTTTCGAAAGCCCTAAGTCAACTTTATAACAAAGCTCTCCACCGGAGAGAAGTTTTTAGGGCCAAACGCAATTTTCCCGGAATGGTGGAATAGATTGAGCGCAAAAACTTTATCCTTGAATTATTTGTGGTGGTTAAAACGGATATGACGTCTATTTCTCAATTGGCGATATATGGAGGCATTGCACACCCTCAGCTATGAGGTTTGAGATTTTCATGTTATTGTGTAGTAGACCCCTTCTGTATAACACGTGCCAACTGTGATGTATCAATATCTCCAAATAAGCGAGATATAAGTGACCACCCCAGGACCGACCCCTTCATTCACCACCACGAGCCGCACTCCTTTTCTTGATTTTCAAACTCAATAGCGACTGGATAGGAGCATGCATTTTAACCGCTTTTTCCATTTGCATTTCTTCGCCGGTCTGTCTATTCACCGGGTTCGCTCTCGTACAGCAACTGCGGATGAAAAGAAATACAGACCTAAGATAAACAAGTTTTGAGCTAACAATGAGCCTTTAAAACGCTTAGAACTCCGTCCGGAGAACCGATTGCGCGTAGGGAGGAAAAATTCGTCTTCACTGTCACAAATGGTTAATAAACGTTCATTTCATTAATGATGGCCACTTCATTTTTTAGAAAGCATGTTTTTCAAGAGAAGGCGTAAAATGCATTCATGCGAAATTTCGACATTCCTACATACGGCTCAGTTGTTTTGCTAATGTCTACTTGTACATGCGCAGTTGTCTTCAGCAAACTATGCACCGTTTCAGCGTTCATCTCGGGGCAAATGCCAGGTGGTTCGGGTGAAAAGGCGGCTATGTACTTCGAGAAAAACCTGGCATTTAAACAAGTGCCAACGCGCGATATTTCGCGATTAATGGTAAAAGTTTTGAGTTCTCTACTGAAGACTACCTGCCGAGAGACAACTTAATATATCGAAAGTGAAAACTTTTGCTCTTTAGCTTCCCTCAATTAACTTTGGGAAGACTTTTGGAACAACATATTTTTCGGCTTCTCGAAAAATCGTTTTGATAAAAAAATCGGATTTGTATTCAATTTTTCGATAATGTGAACACTCCCAGATGACGAAACTCAAACGAAAATTCAAAAAAAAACTCTCAATCGGTTTGCTAGTAGTTTCTCAAAATTGCTCAGAAGTTCGGGTTATTTGGATATCAAATACTCATTTAAAAATTGGCTGAAGCTGAACCGAGAACGGGTTTTTGCTTGTATTCAACCTTTCATCTAACAAGGGAACTACTGTAAGTCAGCAACCATTCTGAATGAAATGCATTTTTCTAGAACCATTTTTCTACGAGAAGTCCGAATATGTCCATGGCAGCTGCCTAGACCCACTCTGAAAGAAGTGATGAGCGTTTTCAAAGCTTCACGGCAGAAGGGCCATGGAATTTTTAGGGTGTTTGAAAAAAAGTTATCCGGATTTTGCCAAAAATATGTATGTAGGGATAATCTGGGAAGCTGAACACGAATCTGGGGTTCGCTTGTCGAAACTTTAAAATTTACTGTAGGTTACGGTAGGTAACATGCCATTTAGGAGGCAAAACCTACCTCAATATTCCGATAATCGACAAATGGACATCAAATTCGTTATCAGCACCCCAAATAACCCCAACATAGAAACTTTGAGACAAATCTGAGACTTTGACCCACCGTAAACTACCGTGAGCAGCCAAAAATCGATAAACCGACATCAGATTTGTGTTCAGCACTCCGACTAACCCCCAGAGAAATAACTTGAGTATATTCTATAGCAGTACTCCGGAAATCGTCAAAAGTCGCGATTTGCCATCAAATTCTTCCCCGATGGGAATCTGTGAACGAATACAGTCGAAAACTTCGGAAAATCGATAAATGAACCTCAGATTCGTGATCAGCACACCAAATAGCATCCCAGAGCGAATTTTCAGTCAAATCTAAAATATTTTTCTAAAACGCTTCGAGAGCCCTCTAAGTGGTATAAATAAACGACCAACCGAAAACCCGTGAAAGTCCAAAACGCTGTTAGTATGCGCAAAGCTTGGAAAATGTTTCTTCAACCAAACTTTGCTTAGTGGGGTAGTTTTGGGCGCTGAACACGATTATGAGGTCCTTTTACGGATTTTCATAAATATAATGCGCTTTTTGGAGGGTACAATAGGTACGAAAACTAGAGAAAAAACGCCTATAATCTCTTTCAAAGTGGGTCTATGCAGCTGCGATGGGCATATTAGAACTTTTCGTCCGAGAATGGTCCTAGAAAAGTACGTTTCATTTGGAATGGTCACTATGACTTATAGTGGTTCCCTCGTAAGCAAAAACTTGAATTAGAAGTTCTTTTAACCAGAAAAACCTCGATTCGAGGACTTTCAATGTGGAACATAATTGAAAGGTTTCACTCATTCGAAAATTCTGAAGAGCGCATATTCTAAAAACGTCGGGGCGAATTGGAATGTTCGTCGTCCATTTGCGACATTCGCAAAAATCCATTCCTTCAGAATTATGAAAACCCATCATTCTTATTATATATCCACCCAAGGAGTTGTAAATGTGATATTTGATCTATTCATGTTTTTAAGAACTAGCTTCGAATTAATTAATAATTCCGATATCGGGGATCGAAAAAAAATTCACATCCAAACCAAAATGTGGTCCACCCAGGGGCTCCAACCCCTCGGGAAAACTAAGGAAGGGTTCGCACACAGGTTAGACATCATAAAAATCTCACATATCCAATCTGTGACCAAGAATCTGAGGGCGGTTTTCTTTGCCACCCCATGATCGGATGCGATTACCAATAATTCTTTGTCTGGATTTTGATACCATTTCGACTGTAAGAATAATTCGACACTTTAGAAATCCATCATGAATGATTTTTTATTTGGTCATTTAGAAGTTTCCATATGTGTGGATAATGGAGAAACACAGTCCTATATTCTATGCCAATTTAATTTTTGCAGATTTTGTTTGGACATTTCTCAAATTATTCGAATTTTTAAGAGTTTTCAAATACAATTTTCAAAACTACACGAATTTCATCGAGAGTTTTTGTGTGGATGATTATTTGAATGTTTTCAGTTCAGAATTGCAGAATATTCAAAAAATTGAAATCTTTGACTATTCAAATAAACTGATCATCCGAAAAGCAAATAATTCGATTTCTAAAACTAATCGAGTACCAAAAAATAAAATTACTTAATTTAAAAAAAGCAAACATCTAGAAAACAAATAATATTCCGAGTTTCTCCAAGAAGAAAAACAACCAAAAGTAGAAAATCGAATGATGAGTAGAACGTAGTGGTACTTAAAGCTTCGTAAATAAATTGGATTGTCGAATCAATCGAATGTTCAAATTATTAGTTATTGGGAGCTCGGAATTATTAGAGTATTCAGAGAAACAAGCAATTGAAATTTTCGAATAAATCTAACACTAGAAAAAACAGAAAATTTGAAGTTCTGAATGAAGCGAACACTTGAATAATTTAGCAGATTAACTGGAAACCTGAAAAATCGAATATTCAAAAAAAAACCAGCAATGAAAAAGTCTTAGCCAACTCCATCAATCGTATAATATTCGAAAACAAACAATTTTGGTTTTCAAGTAAATCAGGTATCCGAAAATCTTAGCCAAGTTTGTAAATTGAAAAAAAAAGAAAAAAAAACTTTGCCAATTTCGTAAATTCTTCAGTCGTATATTAATTGAAAACAAATAATTTAACATTCGAAGTAATTCTGGTATCCGAAAGATTCAGCCAATTTCGTAAATTGTAAGAGATCTCTAAAAAAACTTTAGGAATTTTGTAAATTTGTCAATCGTATGATATTTGAGAACAAAGAAAAATTTCCCGGTAATTCAGTTATCCGAGAAAAAAACCGAAACAAAAATCTAAAAACCCTGAATGGGTAGAATTTTCAATATCCGATTTAATAAAAACCCGATTAAATAAATAATAATTCATAAATATGAATAAGAGCCCCAGAGAAGCATTTGAATTTTCCGAATGAATCAAATACTGGGAAAACCCAAAATTCTATATTCTGAACGAATCGAACACCTGAAAAAATTCGGAAATTATTTAGAAACCCAAAAAATCGAATATTCAAGGAAATGAGTAATGGAAATATCTGAGCCAAAATCGAAAACTCGTAAATTTTTCAATATTAGAAAACACTACTCAAATTTTCGAGTAAAACAAACATTTGAAAAAATGAATTTAAAAACCTTGAATGAGTCAAACTTTTCAAATCTTGAATTTTCGAACATTTTACATTTTACTAGCCGATTCGATCCCAAATCTACTCGGTGCTCTTCAATCACACCTTTTCCTCAGTGTCCTTCGTACACTATCATCCTCACGATGAAGAAATGGAAGTCAATTGCCAGATTCCACCTCGAAGGTCGCGTTTTTTCAAAGCCACGGCATGATTCCGCGCTCCACGGCCAGCATTTAGATTCGCAAGCACGCCGTGTACTGTAGTTTCACGTTCAACGTCAAAAAATTTCGCGGGCGTGCGACTCACTTTCGATGTCCATTAGGGGCTGAGCAGAGTGCCACCGCGGCGCGGCGCGGTCTGGTGATTGAGAGCCGTATTGATAGATCGCGGCGATCTATCAATACGGCTCCCCATCATCAGACCGCGCCGCGCCGCGGTGGCACTCTGCTCAGCCCCTTAGGGGTTGAGCAGAGTGCCAAAAAGCCCGGCTTTTTTTTTTGAGCCCGGCTGATTTTTGTAATTAAAACGATATTCTGCAGTTAAGCTGGCTGCAAAGCTGTTTCAGATTCTGTTTCGTACAATGAAGAACGTAGATTTGGGAAGCGGCGAGTTGGAAGCATTTTAGCCTTTTGCGCGTAAAGGTGCGCGTTGTGTGTGCGTAGACAACCCGCATTTTATTTGACGCGTGAGTCCCGATGACCGAGGCGTCTGCGAGGATTAAGCCGTGTCTAGTTAGCATTATTCGTCTGAGAGGTTTGCGAGATCATTACCGAAGGAATATCGGACATTCTTATGCCCAGTAGTTTTGCCGGTGCTATGTGGGAAGGGGGCGCCACTATGGCGCGATGGACTTAGCCGCGCCCATTTTACTGTGCCGCACTAAATTTGAGCACTTACCCAGGGTTTCCTTCCTCTGCCAAAATCAGGAGTCATTGCGGCACGGAAAAATGGGCGTGGCCAAGTGAGATATGACAGTGCCCCCCCCCCCCCTTCCCACATAGCACCGTTTTGCCTTCTCTACAAACCCAACTGAAGAAGCTCTCAAAAACATTCCGCTCACAGACTTGGTACCCTGATCGGAAAGTTTCAAAAGCTCTAGACATTCTTAAACAAGGCTGCAAGCTAAGGAAGCCTTCAAAAACAAAATGCACAATCCTATCGTTTTCGAATGCTGATGAATGATTACCTCACCACTGAAGCTTTCAGGAAAGTTTGGGAAAAGGAAATGCCACAAAAGTTGAATGCGATTTGAATTTCGCGGCTAGTACAAACGTGCGCGTCAGCCTGGTGCGTGCTAAACCACATCGATACGCAGCCATGCTATTTTCATTGGGGCGCCGTTTGCACTCCCATTTCATTTTCATTTCGCTCTTTTTCTTCCTTGTTTATCTCTGTGGGTGCCTTAATATATTTTTTCATTAGATTTTGGAGTGTCGAGATTTGCATTAAGATGCATAAGTCGTTGGTCCCTTCATTGGCTAGCTTCTAGGTCAATACGAGGTTCAGGGCCTGTGATTCTACTGCTACTCGTGTTTGGGACGAATCGATCACCAGGTTTAACACTTTTTACGTGCGCGTCAGCACCCGTGAATAATAAAACAAAAAACGAATGGAAAAACATTAAAGCAGACCCATCAGCAAACAAAAGGAAATCTAGGCCCTACTAGAGCCAATAAACGGTTCCTTTTGCAGACGCCGGTCCACTTGCCTTTTAAAAATACCGAAAGAACTAGGCACCAAGAGCCTTTTACTGAAGCGCAGATATTCCAGTCTCCCTCGATTTGTGAAAAAAATTTCGCCATAAGCGAGATCTAGTCTGAGAGAAGCGAATAATGTTATCCAGCCCACCCCCCCCCAATCGACTCATTGACCGTGGGACAGGTTTTTGCATTGGAGCAGGCTTTTCGCGCTAGCCTTCCAATCTTCTCAGAAAGTATCAATATCACAATTTCTCAGGATTTATCTATGGTACGAGCAAATTTCAAGGATAGAATGGCTCAATTCACATGTATAACTGGTTTCGTTATAGTTTGACTGTATAACAGTGAAATGTATCACTGAAGAACTATAATGAAAACATTCTATTTTATTACGTTTTAGACATCAGTGAAGCATATAATTATGAATGTACTATTCTAGAACTATTTTTGGCGCAGAATCCGATTATCGTGTTCGCAACTATCTGAATCCACTCTGAAAAAAGTTCAACGCTTTTTTCAAAGCCTACTGGCAAGGTAAGGGTACCCCCCATGAATTTTTTTGGGTGTTTTGGAGAAAAATCTCGGATTCGGCTCAAAACTTGCATGCAGGGGTAATCTAGGGTGCTGAACACGACTCTGAAGTCCGTTTGTCAAAATTCCGAAGTTTACTTAGGGTTACGGTAGGTACCATGCCCTTTAGGGAGCAAAACGTACCTCAATAATTCGAAAATCGACAAATGGACATTGAATTCGTGTTCATTGCAACGAATAACCCCCGCATACAAACTTTGAGTCAAATCTGAGACTTTGACCAAACTACCGTATACCCATCGTGATTTACCGTAGTCTGACTAAAGTCGATAAACGGACGTCAGATTCGCGCTCAGCACTCCAAATAACCCCCAAAGACACAATTTGAGCCATATCTATCGTAGTACACCGGCAATCGTCAAAAGTCGCGATTTGCCATCAAATTTACCCCTGCTGGGAAGCTTTGAACGAATCATGTCGAAAACTTTGGAAAGTCGGAAATTACTTCCCAGATTCGTGATCAGCGCCCCAAATAACCCATCTGGGAGGATTTTGAGTCAAATCTGGAACATTTACCTACCCTTTAAAATAAATAAATAGATAAAATCAGAAGGAATCTCCATAGCAAAGTCAGTCAAAGTCAGACTGTATCGAAACTAGTTATACATGTGAATTGAGCCATTCTATCCTTGAAATTTGCCCGCACGATAGAGAAATCCTGCGAAATTGTGATATTGATACTTTCTGAGAAGATTGGAAGGCTAGCGCGAAGAGCCTGCTCCAATGCAAAAATCTGTCCCACGGCCAATGACTCGATTGGGGTTGTGGGCTCGATAACATTATTCATTTAGTGCGGCACAGTAAAATGCGCGTGGCTAAGCCCATAGCGCCATAGTGCCCCCCCCCTTCCCACATAGCACCGAAAATCTTTCTCACAGGAAATCTCAAGTCGGAACATGGCAAACAGTAGTAATAGGGCTGAGGATTGGTTAGAGTACAAAAGAGTTGCGGCAATATTTGAAAAACGTTTGAAGAAGTATAATAGTAATAAGGAAAGAAAAGTTATCGAGTCTAAAAATAAAAATTCATTCTAGAGGTTACTTAATTCAAGGCTCAAGAGTAAATCTGAGGTTGGATGTCTTGTGAGAGAGGATGGTTCCAGTACAGGGGAGGACAGCCAAAAAGTTCTACTTCTGGCAAATGTATTTAAGAAAGCGTTCCTTGAGGACACTGACTTGGATGAGCGTGGCAGTCCTTCTCTTTTTCCTGTTATGCCTGACTCTGTATGGTTCCACCCGGGGGAATTGTCGGAGCTACTAGCTAAATGGCCTAATTCGTTTTCTGACACTCCGGATCACATACCATTATGTTTCATAAAAAAGGTGATTGATATCATAGTTAGCCCGCTTGCATACATTTTCAACCTAAGATTTATGCGTGGAGATGTTACGAGTAGATGGCGTACATCCTTTGTAACTCCTATACCAAAAAAGAAACCGTGTTCTGATCCCAACAATTACCGGCCGATTAGTATCACGTCTATTTTTGCAAGGCTGTTCGAAAAAGTATTGAAGAAAAGGATTATGGCTCATCTTGAGGAGCACTTCATCATCTCGGAGCACCAACATGTCATCATCTCGGAGCACCAACATGGTTTCCAAAAGGGTAAATCCACAATTTCGGCGGTGCTGCAGTCGCTTGAAGACTGGACACGTGCGCTGGACAAGGATATTGGTGTAGATGTTATTTACCTCGATTTTTCCAAGGCGTTCGACAGAGTTTCCCATCTTAAATTAATAAACAAACTAGAAATAGTGGGTATTCATCCGCTTATAGTGGCTTGGAGTTCCCCAGTGTGGAGTGCTTTCACCAATTCTCTTTAATATTTATACGTATGAGCTTCCCTCTATAATATCCTTGAACAACGTTGGCTGTTCGGCATTCGCTGATGACTTTAAATTGTATAATCCTATTTTGACTATGGAAGATTCGTAGTGTTTGCAAAAAGCTCTAAGTGATGTAGCCAGATGGTCGAATGAGTGGAAATTGCCGCTTTCCAGCGAAAAAACTAAGGTGATGAAGTTCGGCAAAAGGCGAGATAGTACCTTCTATACTATTGACGGTATGCAGTTGAGCGAGGTTAGCGAGATTAAGGACCTTGGTTTTCTTGTCAAGGCTGATCTTAATTTCGATGATCACTGCCTCCAAGTCGCGTCCATGGCGAACAGAATGATGCGCAGCGTGTTCAGGCCACTTTCAACTACCAATGCAAATGTCCTGACTGAGGTGTATAAAACGTACATACGTCCATCTATGGAATATGGTACGGTGGTCTTTAATCCATACAAAAAGGGATCCATTGATGCGCTGGAGAAAGTCCAGAATACTTTTAGACGTAGAGTTTTCTTCAGAACGTCATGGTAATTGACTAATCGCAACGAATGTCATGTCACCAGGAACGCTAAATTGGGCCTAACCACTTTAGAGCACAGGAGAAGAAGATTTGATATGATAATGATGTATAAGATCATTCATGGGAGTGCTGGTATTAAGGCTAGCCGGCTGTTCAACCTGAGACCATCAACCACTAGGGGAGCGCCGATGAAAATGGGCCTCGTTGGGGCCTGGCGGAACGTAAGACAGCACTTTTTTGTCAATAGGGCGGGATCTGAATTCAACAAATTACTTCGGTCAGGTTTGGTTGTTGGAAAATTTACTGAATTCAAAATGGCGCTTGAGAGTTATCTGCTATCCCAAGAGCGATGTCTGTAAGATCTCAGTCCTCATGGTGCCGGTGTATGCCTAATAGTTCATCTATTTGCTTTATTATTGTCCGACAATCTTTAGTCTCTTTAATTGCCGCTTAGGTGTTTCTTTTCGCTGTTTGTCTTTGACACGGTTCTACCGTGTAATAAATGAAATCAAATCTCATTACATCGCTTTTAAAGATCTGGGTGCGTACGAGCTCTCCACGATGTCGACAATGCCCGTAGAGGTTGCCGAAGAGGCCCCGAGATGAAGCTCGAAGCGATGAAGATCGTCGATGGGAACAATATGGAAGTGAAGAAGGGAACCACCACCACCCCTGACGGCAAGAATGAACGTCGCGAGCGTAGTTAGTATTTTCATTGATTCTGGTTTTTCCATTATAAATATCGCCCAAAAAGTTTATTTGCTGTCAGAATTTTTGAGTCCAATTTTTTTCGCTCGGTTCGCAGGAGTCTATGGGATAACATGCTTTTGAAAACGCGAAAAATCGACGCTGCGCCGCTTTACAAGAGAAGCCACTGAAAGACAGTGGGAACAATTTTCATGCGAGCGGATGCTGCGTCGCGCGTTGTCATTTGAGGGTGCCAGCCTACATCAGTTGCACAATAGCGAAGAGGAGCGTGACGAATCAGTGACCATGATTGGTTTGAACCATCGTGGATGCCAGTTCCACGTTGAAAAGCTCTTCGCTAGTGTAGAGCTCTAGATTAGGCGAGTGATATTGGACGATACGGCCGATTTCAATGAAATACATTTTAACTAGGAGTAATTTTAGCAGCAAACGCAGCAGTATGATAGATTTTTTTTGGATTTTCGAAGGAACGAAGGGTTCGAAAAGTCAAATAGGTGAAAATCCCCGGGAACTCAAATATCCGAGTCAATTATATATTTCGAAATTCGAAAACTAGTCCTAATCGTGCCCATTCAAACCCGTTCCATCCTTGTGTAGGTCACAAAAAAGGACCGGTGTTGTTGCATATGGACATCAAAACGCACATAAAAACTTGCATTTCGGCACGATCAGTTTCTCGAAAAAAGGATAAGTGTGAGTCAAAAATTTAGAAGGCCATTTCTCTGGAAGGAAAGAGTTATGGAAGCCGAAACTTTGGCATCATGTTTCTGATTTCGAAAGTCGTTCAATAAACAAAAAAAAACGAAAATCGATTTTTCGCTGGCGTGCCATTCGAGCAAAAGTGGCCCACCGGTTGGACATTGTATACGGTGACGCAATATTGCACGCGGTCCGAACGTGCAGCCACCCAAAATTAGGCGTGGTCGTGAATGGGTTAAGATATATTCCTGTGGTTTGTACAACGAATTTCTCATAATTTTTTGTAACCTCGTTTTTCTAGAAACACTCTTTTTTCGTTCCAAAAATGCGTTATCCCCTTGAAAAAAAATTCCGAAAATTTCTACCACCCTCGTTAGCAAGCTATACAGTCCTGCTCGACCCTGTTGATAGGAGCTTTTTGTAGTTGTAAGGATATTGCGGTATAGATGCAGAACGTTTCTCAAATTTTTCCATAGCTCTCAGTCACGGAGTGGGCGAAATTTTTACGTATATATGCCGAACATTCTTCGAGGACGTTTTGGACTCTCTATGACAGCTCGCCATTAAGGCTTTACTTAAATCCTATGAAAGGTAGTCTGAGGTTTATAATTACTACAGACTTTCGTTTGAGGATTGTTCTGTCCCGAAGTCTCATGATAGTTCTAAAAACGTTTATTACTTTTAAAAACTTGAAAGAAAAATAAAAAAAACTCATTTTTCGAACTTGTGTAATAAACGTTTTTAGACTTTGGTTTAGTGTGAAGTTTAACCATTTCTCCGAAAGTGGCGGTTGGATCCAGCAGACGGGTACTGAGCAGTAAGAAGCTTCACTGCATACACGGGCAAGACTACTCAAGCCCTTGTAAGATGCCTTCAATTGCACCTACGAGGTATGTGCACTCGATCTCAACGGATACATTTGGAAAAATCTATCTTTGAATGGTTAGATATATTGGAATATATTGGAAACGTCCGGTTTGAAAGCATCTTTAGTTCCCACGAGAAAACCTTTGACCCATTTCATCGCGACCGTTTGCAGAATCCTTTGAAACGAGCGAATCCAATAGATGTTTCATTAATTACAGCTCTGTTCAAGTTGTTGATGTTTAAAAAGGAATACATGCTAATATTCTTTCACGACTCTCCCTTTTATCATGGGGAACGTGGGCGGAAACCGTGCTCTGGCGAAGCGCCAGTAAAGCGCGCCGCGACCGCGCCGCGACCGCGCCGCAGTCGACCCCGTCGCAAAAAAATGCGGCCTACAGTATCTTTATCACGGGAACCGAGTGCTTGTTTGGTAGAAAGCACAACGCTAGCAATGGAGGAATAATGTTATCCAGCCCCCCCCCCTCCCAATCGACTCATTGGCCGTGGAACCAGGGTTGAGCAGGCCGTTGTGGCGATTTTTGTTGCGGCTACGACCCCCTCCCATTTTCCTTTCTTTTTCAAAAAAAAATTCCCAAAATTTTACGACCCCCTGGGACCAAATTTTTTTCAAAGCTTTATTTAGTCTCTAGTTGTCAATTTCATCAAAAAATGTCAATTTTCTAAACAGCTCTGTATATAATCTGCTTTTATATTGTTGAAAATGCATACACCTCGCACGCGACTGACTATTCCTACCTCATTTTACCTTACCATGTGGTTTGAAAAAATCTTTTTTTTTTTCAAAATTCTTGCTACACCTCCCCAATTTTTTCATTTTTTCCCGAAATTTCCAAAAATTTTACGACCCCAATCCCCCCGTTGTTACCAGCCACAACGCTGCTCAACCCTGCGTGGAACAGATTTTTGCTTTGGAGCAGGCTTTTCGCGCTAGCCTTCCAATCTTCTCACAAAGTCAATATCACAATTTCGCAGGATTTCTCTATCGTGCGAGCAAATTTCAAGGATAGAATGGCTCAACTCACATGTATAGCTGGTTTCGATATAGTCTGACTTTGACTGACTTTGCTATGGAGATTTCTTCTGATTTTATTTATTCATTCATTTTAAAGGGTAGAAGAACTTCACTAAAATGTGGATCTAGTTTTGGTGCGGAATATTGATGTAGTGAAGTTCAATAAAAGTCCAATTTTGTGCTTCATATGCCATTATTCTAAAAAAGACATACCGCTCACATTTGGTCATTATACCATTTAGAGGGCTTTGAAGATTTGACTCAAAATCTTTAAGATGGGTTATTTGGGGCGCTGATCGTGAATCTGGGAATCAATTTCCGATTTTCCCAAGTTTTCGACTTGATTCGTTCAAAGCTTCCTAGCAGTGGAAAATTTGATGGCAAATCGCTACTTTTCACGATTGCCGGTGTACTACGATAGATATGGCTCAAATTGTGTCTCTGGGGTTATTTGGAGTGCTGAGCACGAGTCTGACGTCCGTTTATCGTCTTTAGTCAGACTACGGTAGATCACGATGGGTATACGGTAGTTTGGTCAGTCTCAGATTTGACTCTAAGTTTGTATGCGGGGGTTATTCGGGCCGGTGAACACGAATTTAATGTCCATTTGTCGTTTTTCGAATTATTGAGGTACGTTTTGCTTCTCTAAGGGCATGGTATCTACCGTAAACCACAATAAACTTCAGAATTTTGATAAACGGACTTTAGATTCGTGTTCAGCACCCTAGATTACCCCTGCATATGAGTTTTGAGCCGAATCTGAGATTTTTTTCCAAAACACCCAAAAAAATTCCTGGGGGTACCCCTACCTTTCCATTAGGCTTTGAAAAAACCGTATAACTTTTTTCAAAGTGATTTTAGGCAGCTGCAAAGACGATAATCGGATTCTACGCCAAAAATAGTTCTAGAATTGTACATTCATAATCATAACTATATGCTTCACTGATGTCTAAAACGTAATAAAATAGAATATTTTCATTATAGTTCTTCAGTGATACATTTCACTGTTATACAGTAAAACTATAACGAAACCAGCTATACATGTGAGTTGACCCATTCTATCCTTAAAATTTGCTGGTACCATAGAGAAATCATGCCAAATTGTGATATTGATACTTTCTGGGAAGATTGGTAGGCTAGCGCGTAAAGCCTGCTCCAATACAAAAATCTGTCCCACGGCCAATGACTCGATTGGGGGGGGTTGGGCTGGATATTATTATTAAGGAGAGGATACGGAGAAACGAACGCTTAGCTCCCAGGATAGCGGGCCTCCCTTGTTGAACACTTCTATCTTGCGATATAGTGGTTATAAAAAGTGTTCAAGCCTGTACGAATTCGATGTCGAGTGAGCTACGCGTCTCCATGGAGATTAAGGAAGCCTAGTTCTTATCCTTATTTCATACCGTTTACGCCGGTGGGGGAGGGCTCCTTCTGACTTCAAAAGTTTTGATCATTACCACAGGCTACCGCGTCTACTGTGCTTATCTGAGCCAAATTCCGGTCCGCAATTGCGTCTCGACACGCTTTGCGGCCGCACGCGCTCGAGTCAGTCGGGTTTTCAGCGCCAAAGCCGACTCGATGTGGCTTTTTTATTCAATTTTCTCCAATTTTTCTTAGTTTCCAGATTCTAAAACCAACCTAGAGTCAGCAGATCGGCGGCTGCGGTGCTGGAAGCTCTTCTGACTCGGGAGCGTGCGGCCGCAAAGCGTGTCGAGACGCAATTGCGGACCGGAATTTGGCCCAGATAAGCGCAGTACCTTGCGAAAATGCGGTGCTAATTGCTGTGCGGTCCCGTTGTTAGCGGAGTGAAAAAGTCTAACCGGAACTGAAAATGTCGGGTATGGCCTTGAATGTAGAGACTAAGTTCAATCTCTTGAGTTTTTCCAGTCAGGAGAGTAGTGGTAAATGCAAAAACTACAAAAACAAAGGGAAAAGTAACAAAAGTTGAAGCTTTTTCCTTGAAGTTCCGGCTTTCGAAATGGGTAAGAAAATTCACTGATGGTAGGACGTAAAACTCTTCTGTCCTTTTCTCGAGAACTTTGGTTGCCAAGGTAGGAACATAGCTGTTTGTCGAATAGAACAACGGCCTGCTGGATATACTTAGTATCCGAGTCGATCCTTCTCGTATATCCGACCGGATATCCTAGATTCGGACACCAAGTGACTAGTTAGTCAGAGTAGAAGTTTTTTTTGTATAGTTGCTTTGCATACTTCTTACTAGCTAGTCAGCCTAAATCAAACCTGTGTATGGATAATACTGCACCTCAAAACGAAGATATAGTAACTGAAGATTTGTTTAAATATTTTCATTAATATGCATATATGAAGCTTGAAGTGCGTATGTTGACATGCTGCAACACTTCCGCACCTTCTCTGTTCGCCACTCATTGCAACCGCTCAGTCATTTCGAATCCCTAACTTCCAAAAACCAGTTTTATATATGTTGCAAGTCTGAGCTTATCAAAATCTGCACCACAAAAACATTAACAACCACCTACTAATTTCATTCATTGAGAACAAGGGCATGATGTTGGTCAACTAGGGAAACATCATATAATATGAGAATGCGTTTTCCTTATCATGATAGAGACGATAAAGCGAGAATAATCGCTTGTGTACTTTACAAATTGGAAGAAAGGGCAGTGGGTAGCGACGTAAGGGAAGGAAGTACTCTGAGAAAATTTGCATTGACCGTGGCGAGACGGCACAGCAACCCGAGACCGTGCCGCGACACTGTAGCAACGGCTCCGGAAACGTGGAAGATTCCTTCTTGTCCGTAACAGTACAGCAACGGCACCGCAATCACTAACGGTACCGCGATAGCGAAGCGTGGGCCTCGCAACAGCTCCGCGCCAGCTTCGCGATATCACCGCGAAGTCACCGCTACAGTGGCAGACATAAAAAAATGGTAAAGCAAATGATAACGTCCTGATGTGTTTATCACATGCACAGGCGGTATAAAATGTGCCTCATCTCACTCGAGTCCTCATTCGGCATTCTGATGCCGGCCCTGGAATGTGACTTCGAGTTGGTGGAGGACTCTGGATAGACACTACCTGCAGGCACCGATTAGGAGCCTTCAAGGCAGGGTTGGTCTGCCACCGGTGCAAATTTTCTCAAGAGTACAGAAGGGGTTGTGAATTTTGTGCCGGTAGCCTTGGCTCGACGATTTACTGCTGGCTTCTTATGTTTTGCTTTATATGATCCCACATTTTGATATACCCACGGCCTGCTGTAAATGTACGGCACCTTGCTCTGCTCAGGAGAGTCCATACGTACAGTAACTTTCGGGTAGGTGGAAGTCAGTCACCACCGTTCTAACAAGGTAGTTGGCTCATGCAAAAGTTTCTGTGAGCGAAAACTTCGCTCGGTCTCGCTATAGATTCTTATTGTAGTTGAAACCTATGTGAGGATTGCGATAGTTCGATCATCACATGCTACGACTAATGCTGCGCAAGATCACATGTGAAGTTTGTCTTACGATAACGGTTTCCCAGTACGGTTCTTATAATTCTGAGTGCTTGGGGAAAATTATGAACCTTTAATGAATAGATGAATAAAGAGATTTTTTAATGCAAATGTCTGTTCTCATTTTGGGAATAATAACTGAATGTTGAACGTGAACTGTGCATAAAATGTATAGTTAGGTCCGTGGTTTGTTTCCTCAAGAAAAAAACATTTAATTCTAAACTGCGGCTGGCACGGGCGATTTAAATCTCACTGGCGGCCGGCTGCTAATTACCAGCCAGCCACAGTTCAGATTTAAATGTTTTTTCTTTAGGAAACAAGCCGCGGATCTAACCATAGTTGAATCTGTGAGTGGTAGACGGTGTCAGCAGGGTCATCCCGTTTAGTGTAGCGTTGGTGGTGGCATTATACGCGCAGGGGCCACGGCGGCATGCGAGCCGTGGCCACGGCGTTGGCTGCAACGGTCTTGACGGCGCTACCCATGCGGAGTCTCTCCGTTCGCTGTAGTGTTGGTGGCGGCGCTGCGCGAGCGATTATTCGCCAACGGGTGATGAACGGCGTGGTCGTCGAATCCTGTGTGAGGCACGATCAGCAAGATGTGCATGTGGGAATGGCTTTTAGACCGTAATCGCGTCGGTTTGGGCCAGTTTTCGACTTTTAGAACTTGTTTTTCTCAGTGAAGCCTTTAAGGGTTGAACTAGTCTAATATTGCTGTTATCCTTCACTCACATGTTTTCATCACTCATTAATCATCCACGTGTAGCCCCAGGTTGATAGTGGTCTCATTTGCTTTCGATTTTCTATCGGTATATGTGCTCTATTTTCCGGAGCTGAGAAGTCAATTTGTTTCCTGAACCTGCATCTTTTCTGTCCCAGACAGGGTGATAATGCAGTTTTCGTCGTCGCGAAGGGTTTTGGGGTTATTCTTCTCAATCTGGGAAGAAGATTTTAAAATATAAGAATTGGAAGCACTCGAATTAACAAAAACGTTCAGTTTTATATACTTTTTCCTATTTATACTATTGCATCATTTTTATTTTGCCTCTTTTTACTAAGTTTTGGTTTCTAAACAGTGCGTATGATCCATATACTAAAATCTTGTTGTTTTGTTTCTTTTTTGATGCTCAATTCTTTCGTTGGTTACGTAGAAAACGTAATCCACCGTTCATTTGGCTTGTCTTCTTGTTAGCTGAGTGCTCGGAAACACTCAAATTGACAAAAAAAACAGGGCTTTGGAAGCGTTTTAGAAAACTGATCTAGATTTGACTTAAAACTCCCCAGGGTTTTTTGGGGCGCTGAGCACGAATCTGTGGTTTTACTAGTCGGTTTTCCAAAGTTTCCGGCTAATTCCGTTCGAAGCTCCCCAACCTGGGAAAACTTCGAGGGAAACACGCCACTTTCGAGATTCTCGGAGTGCTACGGTAAATACTGCTCAAATTGTTTCTCCTGGGGTAATTCGGAGTGGTGAACAAGAATTAGGTGTCCGTTTATCGATTTTCTGCAAATTACGGTAGATTACGGTGGGTATACGGTAGTTTGGTCAAAATCTCAGATTTTACTCAAAATTTTGTATACGTGGGTTATTCGAGGTGCAGAATACGAATTTAACGTCCGTTTGTCGATTTTCAAAATACTAAGGTGGGTTTGTCCCTAAATGACATGTTACCTACCGTAACCTACAGTAAACCTCGCCCAACCTTGACATTCGGCCTTTTCGCGAAAGCGAAAAATGCTCATAACTTTTTCGGGGCGGGATAATTCGCATTTTTACTATTGAGCCAGAAGAGATACTAACGATACTAGTCATTTTCGCGGATGCGTTTACCACTCAATCAATCAATCAACAGCTTAATTTTTTAATAAAGAAATATACACGGGTGTATAAAGAGGTAGAGCTTCAAACAATTAAAAAAACACTCGTAACAATAGCACCCTGAATTCAAAGCTTCAACAAAATGGAATACCATCACTCCCGTGTATCGACCTCAGATCAAACATGGATAGTCTATGTTTGAAAATCGAGAAATTTCCGGCCTCTACTATTTCCGAAGGCAATTTGTTCCAAAGTCGGATAACCCTGAACGCAAAAGAATGCAGTACGCTGGATTTTGAGGTGACCGCACGTTCGAGCTGAAAACAGTGCTGTCGAGAGCGTGCAGAGTGCCGAGTGAACGCAAAAAGACTTTGGAAATGAATGTCGCAAAAGCCGTTTACGATTTTATAGCATAAGTGCAAATCAAACTCAGTTCTGCGATATCGTAGAGTTTCAATACCTAGCGTTTTAAGCCTGGCCATATAGTCTGGCATTTCTCGCGTAGGGAATATTTTGACAAAGGCGCGTTTGATGTACCGCCTCTGCACGTGTTCAAGGAGTTCATCATCCTCAGTTAAGATGGCGACCACACCTGCGTGCAATACTCCAGAAGCGGTCGACAGTATGCAACAAATGCTCTCTTATAATGTTCAAGACAGGGGTGTTGA
>JAPDOI010000955.1:0-247157 GCA_029168955.1 Aplectana chamaeleonis | reverse complement strand
TGGAGATCTGTATTTGCTGTTGGCGCCGTGGAGATGTGCCAGTTGCTGTTGGCGCAAGCGGAGATCTGTGAATTTGCTGTTGGCGCCGTAGGTCTGTGGCTGCGGTTGGCGCCGTGGACATCTGTCTGGTGCTATTTGGCGCCAGAACATGAATGTGGTTGCTGTTAGAGCCATGGAGGTCTGCCTAGCTGCTGTTGGCGCCGTGGTTTATGTAGCTGCGGTGGCGCCGTGAACATGGTGTTGTTGGCGCCGTGGAGATCTGGTGCTATTTGGCGCCGTGGAGGTCTGAAGTTGCTGTTGGCGCCGTGGACATATGTGGTGCTGTTGGCGCCGTAGAGCTCTGGTGCTATTGGCGCCGTGGAAGTCTGCCAGTTGCTGTTGGCACCCAATAGACGCCATGTATGGTTGTTGTTGGCACACTGCGGCAGAATCTGTAGCTGCGGTTGGCGCCGTGGTTTATGTGTAGATTGTTGTTGGCGCCGTGAGAGATCTGGTTGCTGTTGGCGCCGTAGAGGTCTGGTTGCTGTTGGCGCCGTGGAACTGTGTAGTTGCTGTTGGCACCCTAGAGATCTGTAGTTGCTGTTGGCGCCGTAGAGATCTGTAGTACTATTGGCGTCGTGGACATATGTATGAATTTACTGTTTGCCGTGGACATATGTAGTTGTTGTTGGCGCCGTGGGAGATCTGTAGTAGCTATTGGCGCCGTGGAGGTCTGCATGGTTGTATTTGGCGCCGTGGAGATCTGCGGTTGCTGTTGGCGCAATGGAGATCTGTAGTTGGTGTTGGCGCCGTGGAGGTCTGCAGTTGCTGTTGGTGCCGTGGAGGTCTGTCGCTGCGGTTGGCGCCGTGGACGTATGTGGTGCTGGCCCGGAGCCGTGGGAGATGTGTGAGAACTGCTGTTGGAGCCGTGGGAGGTCTGTAGCTGCCGGTTGGCGCCGTGGACGTAATCGCCAGTTATTATTGGCGCCGTGAGGATCTGCGTAGTTGCTGTTGGCGCCGTGGAAGTCATGTCTGCTGGTGCTGTTGGCGCCATCAGACATGTGCTGGTGCTGTTGGCGCCGTAGGAGATCTGCCGTTGCTGTTGGCGCCAGCGTGAGGTCTGTAGTTGCTGTTGGCGCCAATGAACGCCATGCCAGTTATTGTTGGCGCCTAGGAGATCTGTAATTGCTATAACTTGGCGCCGTGGAGATCTATGGCAGTTGCTAATGGCATCGTAGACGTATGCGTTGCTGTTGGCGCCGTGGACGCCATGTAGGTTGTTATTGGCGCCAGAAATGAGGATCTGTAGTGGCAAGCCTTTGTTGGCGCATGGAGGTTTGCTCCAGTTGCTGTTGGCGCCGTGCAGAGATCTACGGTTACTGTTGGCGCCCGTGGAGGTCTATGGTTGCTGTTGGCGCCGTGGACGTATGTATGGTGCTGTTGGCGCGGTAGAGCTCTGCTCAGTTGCTGTTGGCGCCATATTGGAAGATCTGTGGTTGCTGTTGGCGCCGTGGACGCCATGTAGTTGTTATTGGCGCCGTGGGAATCTATGTTTGCGGTTGGCGCCGTGGACGTAGCGAAGTTGTTATTGGCGCCGTGAAGGTCATCTGGTTGCTGTTAACGGCGCCGTGGGAGAGTCTATGGTTGCTGTTGGCGCCGTGGACATGTGGTTGCTGTTGGCGCCTAGGAGATCTGCCGTAAGGTGCCCCATGGCCCAGCGCCGTAGAGATATCTATAGATTGGTGCTATTGGCATCGTGAACGCTGTGTGGTTGCTGTTTGCGCCGTGAATCTGTGTAGTTGCTGTTGACCAGCGCCGTAGAATCTCGCTGTCCAGTAGCTGGCCCGGCGCCGTGGAAGTCTGTAGTTTCTATTGGCGCCGTCAAGGGAGATCTGCCAGGTGCTGTATTGGCGCCGTGGAGAGTCTGTAGTTGGTGTTCAGCGCCGTGGGAGTCTGTAGTTGCTGTTGGTGCCGTGGAGGTCTGTCACTGCAGTTGGCGCCGTGGACATGTGGTGCTGTTATTTGGAGCCGTGGAGATGTATGGTTGCTGTTGGAGCCGTGGAGGTCCTGTAGCTGCGGTTGGCGCCGTGGACATGTGTAATTGGTATTTGGCGCCGTGGAGATCTGCCAGTTGCTGGCCCAACCGTGGAGTCTGCCAGTTGCTGTTGGCGCCGTGGACATCGGTAGATTTGCTGGCTTGGCGCCCGTGGAGATCTGTAGTTGCTGTTGGCGCCGTGGGGTGGTCTGCCAATTTGCTGTTGGCATAATGGACATGTATGGTTGCTAACGGCGCCGGCGTGGAGATCCTGCGCTGGTTGCTGTTGGCGCGCCGTGGAAGTCTGTAGTTGCTTTGTTACGTGCCGTCAGACATGTGTGAGTTGCTGTTGGCGCCGCCGTAGAGAATCTGTAGTTGCTGTTGGCATGGCGTAGAGTCTATGGTGCTCAACGACGCCATGATGATGTGTAATTGCTATTGGCGCCAGATCTGCATGGTGCTGTTGGCACGCCGCGGTTTATCCGCCATTACTAACCAGCGCCGTAGAATCTGTAATTGCTATTTAGCGCCGTGGAGATCTATAGTTGCTATTGGCGCCGTAGAGATCTGTGGTTGCTGTGGCGCAGCCGTAAGATGTCTGTAGTTGCTGTTGGCGCCGTGAACGTAACCATGCCAAGTGCTGTTGGCGCCGTCGAGGGAGTCTGTAATTTGCTGTTGTCGCCGCTGGGAGATCTGCTGCAGATTTGCTGTTGGCGCCGTGGGGGGTTTGTGGTTGCTGTTGGCGCCGTGGAGATCTGTAATTTGCTGTTGGTGCCCGTGGACGCCATAGTTGCTGTTGGCGCCAGTGAGAGACGTGTGGTTGCTGTTGGAGCCGTGGAGGTCTGTAGCTGCGGTTGGCGCCCGTGGACAGTGTGTATGTTATTTATTTGGCGCCGTGAAGATCCTGTAGTTGCTGTTGGCACGTAGGTCTGTGGTGCTGTGGCGCCGTGGACGCCTTGTGGTGCTGTTGGCGCCGTGGAGCTCTGCGGGTGCTGTTGGCGCCGTGAAGGTCATATAATTGCGCTATTGGCGCCGTGGACATGTGCAGGTGTTGTTGGCGCCGTGAAAGATCTGTAGCTGCAGTTGGCGCCGTGGACACATGTGTAATTGTTGGCCCGGCGCCGTAGAATCTGTAATTAGTGCCGGCACCGGCGAAGTCTATATTGCTATTCAGCGCCCGTGGAGATGTGTAGATTTGCTGTTGGCGCCGGCGTGGAGATCTGTAGTTGCTGTTGGCGCCATGGGGTCTGTAGCTGCAGTTGGCGCCGGCGTGGACGTATGTAGTTGCTGTTGGAGCCATGCCGTGGAGATGTGCTGTAGTTGCTGTTGGAGCCGTGCGAGGGTCTGTAGCTGCAGTTGGCATAAATGGACATGTGTGTAGTTGTTGTTGGCGCCGTGGAGATCTGTGGTTGCTATTGGCGCCGTGGAGGTCTGTAGTTTGCTGTTGGCGCCGTGAGACGTGGTGCTTATAGAATTGTTGTTTGCTGGCTGGCGCCGTGGGCTCTGTAGTTGCTGTTGGCGCCGTGGAGGTCTGTGGTTGCTGTTGGCGCCGTGAACATGTATGGTTGTTGTTGGCGCCGTTGGAGATCTGTAGCTGCGGTTGGCGCCGTGGACATGTGTAACGGTGTTGTTGGCGCCGTAAGAATCTGTAGTTGCTGTTGGAGCTGTAGAGGTCTGCTGGTTACGGTTGGCGCCGTGGACATGTAATAGCGGTGCTGGCCGCGCCGTGGGAGATCTGTAATTGCTGTTGGCATAAGCCAGAAGATCTGTAATTGCTATTGGCATCCTCGTGGACATGTATGGTGCTGTTTGCGCCGTAGACATGTATGGTGTCCAGCCAGCGCCGTAGAGTCTTATGGCTGGCTGTTGGCGTAATGGAGTCTGCCTGGTGCTATTGGCGCCGTGGAGATCTGCAGTTACTGTGGCCAGCGCCGTGGGAGATCTGTAATGTGGTTAGTGTTGGCGCCGTGGAGGTCTATAGTTACTGTGTTGGTGCCGTGGAAGTCTGTATCGCTGCAGATTCGGCTGGCGTGGACATGTGTGGTTGCTGTTGGAGCCAATGGAGATGTATGGTGCTGTTGGAGCCGTGGGGGGTCTCTCTGCTTGGCTGCGGTTGGCGCCGTGAGACATATGTAGTTGTTATTGGCATGGCGTGGAGATCTATAGTTGCTGTTGGCGCCGTGGGAGATCTGTCTATGGTGCTGCCCAGCGCCGTGGACGTATGCAGTTGCTGTTGGCGCCGTAGAGATCTGTGAATTTTGCTGTTAGCTCCGTAAGGACATCTGTAATTGCTGTTGGCGCCGTGGACATGTGTAATTGCTGTTGTTGGCGCCGTAGAGATCTGTGGTTGCTGTTGGCGCCGTGGAGAGATCTGTAGTTGCTATTGGCGTCGTGGACATGGTGCTGCCCGCGCGCAGTGATGCATCGTGGTGTTGTTGGCGCCGTGGAGATCTGTAGTAGCTGTTGGCGCCGTGAAGGTCTGTGAATTGCTGTAACCCAGCGCCGTAGAATCCTACGAGTTGCTGTTAGCGCAAGTGGAGGTCTATGATTGTTTCTTGGCACCGTGGAGATCTGTATGGTGCTGTGTGGCGCCGTGGAGCTCTGTAGTTGCTGTTGGCGCCATGGAGGTCTGCTGGTTGCTGTTGGCGCCGTGGACATGTGTAGTTGTTGTTGGCGCCGTGGGGTCTGGCTGCGGTTGGCACCGTGGACATGGTTGTTGGCGCGCCGTGAAGATCTGGTGCTGTTGGCGCCGTAGGTCTGTATGGTTGCTGTTGGCGCCGTGAACATGTGCCAGTTGCTGTGCGCCTGGAGATCTATAGTTGCTGTGGCGCCGTAGAATCTGTGAATTTGCTGGCGTCGTGGACATGTGTGGTGCTGTTGCACCGTGGACATGTATGGTGTTATTGCGCCGTGGAGATCTGTATAGTAGCTGTTGGCGCCGTAGAGTCTGTAATTTCTATTATTGGCGCCGTAGAATCTGCAGTTGCTGTTGGCGCCGTAGAGATCTATAGTTGATGTTGGCGCCGTAGATGAATCTGCTGGTTGCTATTGGTGCCGTAGAGGTCTGTCACTGCGGGTGGCGCCGTAGACATGTGTAGAAGTTGCTGTTTGGAGCCGTAGAGATGTGTAGCTGCCAGGTTGCTGTTGGAGCCGTGAAGGTCTGTGAGCTGCGGTTGGCGCCATGGACATGTGTAGTTGTTATTGGCGCCGTGAAGATCTGTAGTTGCTGTTGGCGCCGTGGAGTCTGGTTGCCAGCGCGCCGTGGGCGTGTGTGGTTGCTGCGGCGCCGTGGAGATCTGTGGTTGCTGTTGGCGCCGTGGAGAGTCTGGTGGTTGCTGTGGCGCCGTGGACATGTAGTTGCTATTGGCGCCGTGGGGTAACGAATTGCTGTTGGCGCCGTAGGTCTGTGGTGCTGTTGGTACCGTGGACGCCAGCAAAATTGCTATTGGCGCCGTAGAGATCTCATGGTGCTGTTGGCGCCAGTGGGGTCTGGTTGCCATTGACGCCGCGGTGATGCCAGATTGCTGTTGGCACCGCGAAGATCTGTAGTTGCTGTTGGCGCCGCAGACATGTGTAGTTGCTGTTGGCGCCGTGGACATCTGGTGCTGGCGGCGCCGTGGGGTCTGTAATTGCTGTTCGCGCCGTGAAGATCTGTAATTGCTGTTGGCACCGCAGTCTATGGTGCTATTGGCGCCGTAGAATCTGCCTGGTGCTAGCCAGAGCCATGAGATGTTGCTGTGGAGCCGTAAGAGTCTGTAGCTGCCCAGCGGTGCTCACCAAGCTGAACGTAATATGGTTACTGTAGAGCCGTGAGATGTGCCAGTTGCTGTTGGAGCCGTGAAGTCTGTAGCAATTTGCTGTTGGCGCCGTGGAGTCTGTGGTGCAATGACGCCGCGGTGATGTGTGGTGCTGTTGGCGCCATGAGATCTGTGGTGCTGCGGCGCCGTGGGGATCTGTAGTTGCTGTGGAGCCGTGGAGGTCTGTAGCTGCGGTTGGCGCCGTGGACATGTGTAGTTGCTGTTGGAGCCGTGAAGATGTGTGAATGCTGTTGGCCAGAGCCATGGAGATCTGTAGTTGAGCCGTGATGAATTTGCTGTTGGAGCCAGCGGGAGGTCTGTAGCTGCGGTTGGCGCCGTGGACATGTGCCGTAGTTGTTTCTGTTGGAGCCGTGGGATGTGTGAATTTGCTGCGTTGGAGCCGTGGAGGTCTGCGCTGCGGTTGGCGCCGTGGGCATGTATGGTTGTTGTTGGCGCCGTAGAGATCTGTAGTTGCTGTTAGAATAAATAGAGATGTGGTGCTGTTGGAGCCATTAAGTGTGTAGTTGCTGTTGCCAGAGCCATGGAGATTCATGTAGCTGCAGTTGGCATAAATGGACGTGTGTAGTTGCTGTTCAGAGCCGTGGAGATGTGACATGGTTGCTGGTTGGAGCCGTAGAGAGTCTGCTGCTTCTGCGGTGGCATAAATGAACATGTGTAATTTATTGTGTGGCGCCGTAGACATCTATAATTGCTATTGCTTTCGTAGAGATCTGAAGTTGCTATTGGAAACCGTGGAATGTATGGTGCGCAACCCAGAGCCGTAAGTCTGTAGCTGCGGTTGGCACCGTGGACATATGGTGCTGTGGAGCCGTCATACGAGATGTATGGTGCTGTTAGATGGCGTGGGAGTCTGTAGCTGCGGCTGGCACCGTAGACATGTAGTAGTTGTTATTGCGCCGTGAGATCTGTAGATTGCTGTGTTGGCACCCGTAGAGATGTGTAGTTGCTGTTGGCACGCCGTAGAGGTCCAGCTGGTATGTTGTTGGCGACATAGAGATCTGTAGTTGCGTATTGGCGCCGTGGAGGTCTGTAGTTGCTGTTGTTGGCGCCGTGGAGATCATGCAGTTGCTGCTGGCGCCGTGGAGATCTGTATGGTGCTGTTGGCGCCGTGGAGGTCTCATGAAGTAATTGCTGTTGGTGCCGTGGAGAGATCTGGTGCTATGCAGGCGCCATGTGGGTCTCATAGTTGCTGTTGGCGCCATGCTGAGATCTGCTAGAAGTTGCTGCTGGCGCCGTGGAGGTTCAGAAGCTACTGCTGACGCCGTGATCTGGTGATGTTGTAGCCGCGCATCTATGGTGCCTCGGCGCCGTGGAAGATCTGTAGCTGGTGCTGTTGGCGCTGCGTGGAATTATGTGAAGTTGCCAAAGTTGGCGCCGCGTGAGATCTGTAGCTGTTGTTGGCGCCGTGAGTTCTCAGAAGCTGGGTTGCCGTTACGCCGTGGAGATCTGTAGTTGCTGTTGGCGCCGTGGAGGTCTGCTCTAGTTGCTGTTGGCGCCGTAGCGGAGATTCAGAAGTTGCTGTTGGAGCCGTGAGACGTGTGTAGTTGCTGTTGAGCCGTGGAGATCTGTAAAGGTAGCTGCTGGCGCCGTGGACATGTGTAGTTCGCTGTTGGAGCTGTGGAGATGCGAAGGGTGCTATTGGGGTTTTTGAGGTCTGGTAGCTGCGGTTGGCGCCGCGGACAGTGTGTAGTTGCTGTTGGCGCCGTAGAGAAGTCTGCAGAATTGCTGTTGGCGCCGTGGAGATCTGTGAGTTGCTGCTGACGCCGCGTAGTGATGTGTAGTTGCTTGTTGGCGCCGTGGAAGATCTGTAGTTGCTGCTGGCGGCCGTGGAGATCTGTAGTTGCTGTTGGAGCCGTAGAATGTGGGTGCTGTTGGAGCCGTAAGGTCTGTAGCTGCGGCTGGCGCCGATGGACATGTGTAATCGCTGGCCAGAGCCGTAGAGATGTGAATTTACTGTTGGAGCCGTAGAGATGCTTTACAGTTGAGCCGTGGAGATGTGCAGCTGCTGCTGGAGCCGTGGAGGTCTGTAGCTGCGGTTGGCGCCGCGTGGACATGTGTAGTTGCTGCTGGAGCCGTGGAGATGTGTGAAGGTGCTGTTGAGCCGTAAAAGATCTGCGGGTGCTTAGCTTTCGTAGAATCTGGCGCCAGTGCATAGCAGTTAGTCTGCCAGCTGTTGTTGGCGCCAATGAAGATCTGTAGTGCTACCGGTTGGCGCCGTGGAGATCTGTAGCCGCTGTTAGAGTCGTGGAGATGTGTAGTGCCGCTGCTGGAGCCGTGGAGGTCTGTAGCTGCGGCTGGCGCCGTGGACATGTGTGAGTTGCTGCTGGTTTAGAGCCGCGGAGATGTGCAGCGTTGCTGTTGGAGCCGTGGAGGTCTGTAGCCGCGGCTGGCGCCGTGGACATGTAGCTGTTGCTGGCGCCGTGGAGATCCAGAAGAAGTTGGCGCCGTAGAGACTTGATGAAGTTGCTGTTGGAGCCGTGAGAGATGTGGTGCTGCTGTTAGAGCTGGCGTCGGAGGCTCAGCCGTGCGGCTTGGCGCCGGCGTGGACATGTGTAGTTGCTGTTGAGCCGTGGAGATGTGTAGCTGCTGTTGAGCCGTGGAGATGCTGCAGCCGCCGGAGCCGGAGGCCCAGAGCGTAATTGTTGTGCGCCGTGGAGATCTGTAGAAGCCGTTGTTGAGCCGTGGAGATGTGCAGTTGCTGTTGGAGCCGTGGGAGTGTATCCGTAGCCGCACCAAGTCAGAGCGTGGAGGTCGTTATGTCTGGTTGGCGCCGTGGATCTGTGTAGCCGCTGCTGGCGCCGTGGAGATCCAGAGGCGCCGTGTGACGCCGTGGAGATGTGTAGTTGCTGTTGGAGCCGTGGAGGTCTGTAGCTGCGGGTTGGCGCCGTGGACATGTGTAGTTGCTGTTGGAGCCGCGGAGATGTGTAGTTGCTGCTGGAGCAATGGGAGGTCTGTAGCTGCGGTTATGCCGTGGATTATGCAGCTGCTTGTTGGCGCCGTGGAGACCCGGTGAAGTTGCTGCTGGCATAAGCCGTGGAGATCTGCGGTTGCTGTTGCCGCGCCGTGGAGATCTGTAGCTGCCGCCATGAGTTGCCGTGGAGATCTGCATTTGCCACGCATAAGCGAGGTCCGCAGTTGCTATTGGCGCCGTGGAGATCTGTAGTTGCTATTGGCGTCGTGGATATGTGTAGCTGCGGTTGGCGCCGTGGACATGTGGTGCTGTTGGAGTCATAGGGTGCTAGTGCTGTTGGCGCCGTGGAGATCTGTAGTTGCCGTTGGCGCTGCGGGACATGTGTCCAGAAGCTGCCGGCGCCGTAGAATCATGTAGTTGCTGTGCGCCGTCAGAGATTCAGGAAGCCGCTATCAATTGCGCGGAGCCCAGGTGTCGCCGTTGAAGTCTGTAGATTCATGCCGCGCAGCCAAGCGGAGATGCAGTTGCTATCGCTGACGGAGGCCCAAAGTCGCGGTTACGCCGTGGACATGTGTAAGTTGCAGTTGGCGCCGTTTGAGGCCATGTGTAGTCGCTGCTGGCGCCGTGGAGATTCGCAGTGTTGCTGCCAGCGTCGCGCGGAGATCTGTAGTTGCTGTTCGGAAACCGTGTAGGTCTGGCGTTTGATGTTCTGTAGCCGTGGACGCCGTATAGTTGCTATTGGCGCCGCGAGACATGCAGCTGCTGCTGGAGCTTTGGCGCGTCCAGGTCTGCCATGGTTGCTGTTGGCGCCGTGGGGAGGTCTCGTAGCGCTGCTGTTGACGCCAATGCGGTGATGCGTGCCAGCCGTTGGCTGGGCCGTGAAGAGTCTGTAGCTGCCGCTGGCGCCGTGCACATGGTTGTTATTGCGCCACACGCAAGGCGCCGTGGAGATTTGCCGGAAGTCGCCGTTGGCGCCGTGGAGCTCTGTAGCTGCTGGCAATGGCGCCGTGGAGATCTAGCTGCTGTTGCCGCCGTGAAGGCCCCTAGTTGCTGTTGGCGCCGTGGACGCTAATAACTGGTAGCTGTTGAATGCCGTGGAGATGCGGTAGCTGCTTGCTGGAGCCGTGGAGGTCTGTAGCCATGCTGCTTTGACATGGCGCCGTTGAGCCAGAGATGAAGTGGTGCTGTTGGAGCCGTGGAGGTCTGCATGCCGCTGCTGGCGCCGCGGATTACGTAGTTGCTGTTGGCGCCGTAGAGGTGTTTGATGTCCAGTTGCTGCTGGCGCTGTGGAGACCCGTAGTTGCTATTGGAGCCGTGAAGATCTGTAACGTTGCTGTTGGTCGTGGAGGTCTCTGTGACTGCTGTTGGCGCCGTGGATATGTGTAGTTGCCGTTGTTGGAGCCGTGGAGATCATGCGGTGCTATTCCAGAGCCGTAGGTCTGTAGTTGCTGTTGGAGCCAGGGACGTAACCAGTGGTGCTGGCCCCAGAGCCGTGGAGTGTATGGTGCTGTTGGGCCGTAGAGGTCTGCCAGCTGCGGTTGGCGCCCGCAGACATGTGGTGCTACGGCCCGGCGCCGCGGGTTGCCGCAGTGGACATCTGTAGTTGCTGTTGGCGCCGTGGAGATCATGTAGTTGCTGTTTGGAGCCGTGGAGATGTGTGCAGTTGCTGTTGGAGCCGTGGAGGTCCGCAGTTGCCGCAGGCGCCAGGAGACATGTGCCGTCGCTGTGGCCCCAGAGCCGTAGAATGTGTAATTTGCTGTTGGGCATGGGGAGTCTGTAGCTGCGGTTGGCGCCGTGGAGATCTGCAGTTTACTGTTGGCGTCGTGGAGGTCTGTAGTTGCTGGCCCAGCGCCGTGGGAGATCTGTAGTTGCTGTTGGCGCGGAAATGGACATGTTCTGTAGAACGCCAGTTCGCGCCCGGGAGATCCTGTAGATCCAGTGGCGCCGAAGCGGAGCCTATGGTGCAGTTGACGCCGGCACAGAATCTGTAATTTACTGTTGGAGCCGTGGATATCTGTAGCTTGCTGTTGGCTATGCCGTGGGACAGCTGTAGCCGCTGCTGGAGCCGTGGAGATGTGCCAGATTAGCTGCTTGCTGGAGCCGTGGAGGTCTGTAGCCGAGTGTTGGCGCCGACCGGATTGTCGTGTAGTTGTTAGTTGGAGCCGTGGGAGATCTGTAGTTGCTGGCTGGCGCCGTGGCTGTGAGTCCGCATGCCGCTGCTGGCGCCGTGTAGAGGTCCAGAAAGTTATTGCCAAGCCCCATAGAACCAGTAGTTGCCAAGGAGTCAGGAAGATGGCAGGATGCCGTTGAGCCGTGGAGGTCTGTAATTTGCCGCGGTTGAAGTGCCGTGGACATGTGTGAGCTGCTGTTGCCGCCGTGGAGATGTGTAACGTTGCTGTTGGAGCCGTGGAGGTCCGTAGTTGCTGTTGGCGCCAGGACATGTGAAGTGCTGTTGGCAGTGCCGTGGAGGTCTGTAGTTGCTGTTGCCGGCGCCGACAGTGTCTGTGGTTGCACCAATGGCGCCGTGAACATATGGTTGCTGTGGCTCGTGCAGTCTCGGTGGTGCTGTTGCGCCGTGGAGGTCTGCATGTTGCTTTGTGCCGCCATGTAAGATCTGTAGTTTCTGTTATACGCCGTGGAAATCTGTAGACAGATTGCTGTTGGCGCCGTGGAGATGTCTGGAAGCCGCTGCTGGCGCCGTCGGTCTGTGGTGCTCGCCCAATTGCTGTGGGGTCTGGTGCAGTTGGCGCCGTGGAACATGTGTGAAGTTGCCGTTGGCGCCGTGGAGATGTATGGTTGCTGTTGACGCCGTGGAAGATGTGCCAGATCGCTGCTGACGCCGCGGAGATTTGCGCGTTGCTATTGGCGCCGTGGAGATGTGAAGCGTCATGGGTTGGCGCCGTGGAGATTCAGTAGCTGCTGCTGGTGCTGTGGAGGCTCAGAAGCTGCGGGTTGCCGCCGTAGACATGCAGCTGCTGCTGGCGCCGTGGAGATGTGTAGTTATGCCTGCAGACGCCGTGGGAGATCTGTGAAGTTGCTGTTAGCGCCGTGGGAGATCTGCATGTTGCCGCCGACGCCGCGCGGAGATGCGTCGCCGCTGCTGGCGCCGTGGAAATCTGAAGTTGCTGCTGGCGTCGTGAGATATGTCAGTAGCGTTGCTACGGCGCCGTGGAAGGTCATGTGCAGTTGCTGTCGTGCCGTGGAGATCTGTAGTTGCTGTTAGCTTAGACGCCACGCAGAGATGTAGTTACCGTTGGTGCCGTAGAGGTATGTAATTCCTATTGGCATAGCCGTGGAATCGTAGCCTGGTGCTGCTGGCGCCGTGGAGGTCTGTAGTTGCTGCTGGCACCGTGGAAATCTGTAGTTGTTGTTGGCGCCGTAAGGTCTGTAGCTATGTTGGTGCTGTGGGAGGTCTGTAGCCGCGGTTGGCGCCGTGGAGATGTGTGTAGTTGCTGGCTGGTGCCGTGGACATGTGTAGTCGCTGCTGACGTCGTGGAGGTGTCTGGGGTAGCTGCTGTTGGCGCCGTGGAGATCTGCAGCTGCTATTGACGCCGTGGAGATGTGCAGTTGCCGTGTGTTGAGCCGCTGGGTTCCACGTAGCAGCGGTTGGCGCCGTGGACATGTGTAGTTGCTGTCGGCGCCGTGGGAGATCTGTAGCTGCCGTTAGCTTAGCGCCATGGAGATGTGTGAAGTTGCCGTTGGCGCCGTGGAGGTCACTGTAGTTGCTGTTGGCGCTGTGGAAACCCATGTGGTTGCTGTTGGCGCCGTAGGTTCCTGTAGTTGCTGCTGGCGCCGTGGAGGTCTGTAGTTGCTGCTGGCGCCGTGGGCACGTGTAGTTGCTGTTGGCGCCGTAGAGGTCTGTAGTTGCTGTTGGCGCCGTAGAGATCTGTAGCTGCTGTTGGCGCCGTGGAGGTCTGTAATTACAGCTGGCGCCGTGGAGAATCTGTAGTTGCTGTTGGCGCCGTGGAGGTCTGTAGTTGCTGTTGGCGCCGTGACAGGTCTGTAGCTTTGCTGGCTGGAGCCGTGGAGATGTGCCAGTTGCTGTTGGAGGCCGTGGTTCAGGTCTGCCAGCTATGGCATGTTGGCGCCGTGGACATGTGTAGTGCTATTGGAGCCGTGGGGGATGTGTAGCTGCTGTTGGTGCCGTGGAGGTCTGTGGTTGCTGCTGGCGTTGTGGAACGTCTGCGCTAGTTGCTGTTGCCGCCGTGGACATGTGTAGTTGCTGCTTTTGGCGCCGTGGAGGTCTGTAGTTGCTGTTGGTGCTGTGGAGGTCTGTAGTTGCCAGCTGGCGCCGTGGACATGTGTGGAAGCTGGCTGTTGGCTTAGAGAGGCGTAGTTGCAGTAGACGCCGTGGAGATGTGTAGTTGCTGCTGACGCCGCGAGAGATGTGTAGTTGCTGTTGGCTCCGTGGAGTACGTTCCAGTTGCTGTTGGCGCCGTGGAGATCTCGTAGCTGCTGTTGGTGCTGTGGAGGTCTCGTAGTTGCGGTTGGCGCCGTGGACGAAGTGTTGTTGCTATTGGCGCCGTGGAGATGTAGTTGCTGTAGACGCCGTGGGAGACCTGTAGTTGCCGACTAGTTAGCCGCCGTGGAGATCTGTATGTTGCTGTTGGCTGCCGTGGAGGTCTCGTGGTGTTGCTGTTGGCGCCGGCAGAAATCTGCAGCGCTGTTGCCAGCGCCGTGGAGTCTGTTCAGTTGCTCTGCTGGCACCGTAAATCTACTTTCCGTAGTTGTTGTTGGCGCCGTGGAGGTCTGTGAGATTTGCTGTTGGCGTGCTGTGGAGGTCTGTAGTTGCTGTCGGCGCCGTGGAGATGTGTAGTTGCTGTTGGTGCCGTGGACATGCCGTGTAGTTGCTGTTGACGCCGTGGAGGTCTGCAGAGTTGCTGTTGGCGCCGTGGAGGATTCTGCAGTTGCTGTTGCCAGACGCCGTGGAGATGAAGCGCTGTTGGAGCCGGAGGTCTGTAGCTGCCGAAGGGTTGGCTGCCGTGGACATGTCGTAGCTGCTGTCGGCGCCGTGGGAGATCTGCCTCAGTTGCTGTTAGCTTAGCGCCATGCGGAGAGATGTGTGCAGTTGCTGTTGGTGCCGTGGAGGTCTCCAGTTGCTGTTGAGCGCCGTGGAAAACTGTAGCTGCTGTTGGCGCCGTGGAGGTAACCAGTTGCTGTTGGCGCCGTGGAGGGTCTGTAGATTTGCTGCTGGCGCCGTGGCGGACGCAATGTGCTTGCTGTTGGCGCTGTGGGAGGTTCGGTAGCTGGGTGCTGGCGCCGTGATACAGAAGCCGCTGTTGGAGACCGTGGAGATGTGCCAAGTTGCTGTTGGCGCCGTGGAGGTTCTGTAAGCTGCTGTTGGCGCCGTAGAAACGATCTGTAGTTGCTGTTGCTGGCGCCGTGGACACGGTTGTAGTTGCCGCGCGTCGGAGTCCAGTAGCTGCGGTTGGCGCCGTGGGTTACGTTCGTAGTTGCTGTTGGAGCCGTAGATGGTGTAGTTGCTGTTGGTGCCGTGGGAGGTCTGTAGTTATGCTGCTGGCGCCGTGCGGAAATCTAGAAGGTTGCTGTTGGCGCCGTGGACACGTGTAGCTGCTGTTGGCGCCGTGGAGGCTCTGAAGTTGCTGTGACCTGGTGCCGTGGAGGCCCATGAGTAGCTGCGGTTGGCGCCGTGGACATGTGTAGTTGCTGTTGGCGCCGTGGAGATGTGTAGTTGCTGCAGACGCCGTGGAGATGTCAGTAGGCGTTGCTGTTGACGCCGCGGAGATGCTGTGCAGTTGCTGTTGGCGCCGTGCAGAGATGTGTAGTTGCTGTTGGCGCCGGCGTGGAGATCTGCAGTTGCTGCCAGTGCTGTGGATCTGCAGCCGCGGTTGGCGCCGTGGACAAGTGTTGTTTGCTGTTGGCATGCTCGTGAGGCGCAGCTGTGGTTACAGAGATGCCGTGGAGATCCGTAGCGTCGTTACGCCGTGAGGATCTGTAGTTTGCTGCTGGTGCCGTGGAGGTCTGTAGTTGCTGCACGACGCCGTGCGAGAATGTGTAGGTGCTGCCAGCGCCGTAGAAATGTGTAATTTGCTGTTGGCGCCGTGGAGATCTGTAGTTGCTGTTGGTGCCGTAGAGGAGGTCTCAGGAAGCCGTTGACGCCCGCGAGGATGTGTAGACAATTGCTGTTGCCGCCGTAAATGTGAAGTGCTGTTGGCGTCGTGGAGATGTGTAGTTGCTGTTGGCGCCGTGGAGGTCTACAGTAGCTGTCGGCGCCGTGGGGAGATCTGTAGTTGCTGTTGAAAGCTTAGCGCCATGGAGATGTGTAGTTGCTGTTGGTGCCGTGGAGGTCTGTAGTTGTTGCTGGCGCCGTGGAAATGTCAGTTGCTGGCTGGACGCCGTGGAGGTCTGTAGTTGCTGTTGGCGCCGTGGAGGTCTGTAGTTTGCTATTGTTGGCGCCGTGGAAGGTCTGTAGTTGTTTTTAGCGCCGTAGAGATGTGTAGTTTCTGGTTAGCGCCGTGGAAATCTGTAGTTGCTGTTGGCACCGTTGAGGTCTGTAGTTGCTGTTGGCGCCGTGGAGATGTACGGCTAGCTGCTTGTTGGCGCCGTGGAGGTCTGTAGTTGCTGTTGGTGCCGTGGAGGTCTGTAGTTGCGGTTGGCGCCGTGGACATGTGTAGTTGCTGTTGGCGCCGTGGAGATGTGTGTAGTTGCTGCCAAACGCCATGGAGATGTGTAGTTGCTGTGGACGCCGCGGAGGTCTGTAGTTGCGGTTGGCGCCGTGGACATG
This sequence comes from Aplectana chamaeleonis, assembly GCA_029168955.1. NCBI lineage: Eukaryota > Metazoa > Nematoda > Chromadorea > Rhabditida > Cosmocercidae > Aplectana > Aplectana chamaeleonis. The sequence goes on along the minus strand of JAPDOI010000955.1, from coordinate 231,669 downwards.
TGTAGTTGCTGTTGGCGCCAAATGGAGATGTGTAGTTGCTGTAGACGCCGTGGAGAGATGTGTAGTTGCTGCTGACGCCGCGGAGATGTGTGGTTGCTTGTTGGTGCCGTGGAGAAAAAATGAGATGTGTAGTTGCTGTTGGCGCCGTGAGATGTGTAGTTGCTGTTGGTGCTGTGGAGGTCTGTAGCTGCGGTTGGCGCCAGGATATGTGTAGCTGTTGCCATGCCGTGCGAGATCAGTTGCTGGCTGGAGCGCAGCGTGGAGATCTGTAGTTGCTGTGTAGCGCCGTGAGATCTGTAGCTGCTGCTGGTGCCGCGAGGAGGTATGCATTGCCGCGACGCCGCGGAGATGTGTCAGCTGCTGTTGGCGCCGTGGAAATGTGTAGGTTGCCAGCTGGCGCCGTGGGGATCTGTAGTTGCTGTTGGTGCCGTGGAGGTTCTGTAGATTTGCTGCTGACGCCGCGGAGATGTAGTTGGTGCTGCTGGCGCCGTGGAAATGCGAAGCTGCTGTTGGCGTCGTGGAGATGTGTGTAGTTGCTGCTGGCGCCGTGGAGGTCTACACGTTGCTGTCGGCATAGCGCCGTGAGATCTGTAATTGCCGTTGGCTTAGCGCCATGGCAGGATGTGTAGTTGCTGTTGGTGCCGTGGGAAGGTCATCTGCAGTTGCTGTATTGGCGCCGTGGGAAATCTGTAGTTGCTGTTGGCGCCGTGGAGGTCTGTTAATTTGCTCTTGGCAGCAAGCCGTGGAATCGGTATGAAGTTGCTGCTGGCGCCAAGTGAAAATGTGTAGTTGCTGCTGGCGTCGTGGGAGATGTGTAGCTGCTGTTGGCATGCCGTGGAGGGTCTACAGTTGCCGCCGGCGCCGTGAGGATCTATGGAGCACGCGTTAGCTCAGTTAGCGCCATGGAGATGTGTGAAGCTGCTGTTGGTGCCGTGGAGGTTCAGAAGTTGCTGTTGGCGCCGTGGAAATCTGTAGTTGCTGTTGGCGCCGTGCTGAGACCCAGTAGTTGCTGTTGGCGCCGTGTGGAAATTCAGGCCAGTTGCTGGCGCCGTGGAGGTCTTTGTAGCTGCTGTTAACGGTGCTGTGGAGGTCTGTAGTTGCGGTTGGCGCCGTGGAGATGTGTAGTTGCTGTTGGTGCCAAATGGACATGTAGTTGCTGTTGACGCCGTGGAGGTCTGCAGCTGCTGTTGGCGCCGTGGAGATCTGCAGCCAGTTGCTGTTGACGCTGTGGGAGATGCGGAAGGCAAAGTTGGAGCCGTGGAGGTCTGTAGCTGCCCAGGTTGGCGCCCGTGGACATGTGTGTTGCTGTCGGCGCCGTGGAGATCTATGGGCACTGTTGGCTGCATGGGAAATCTGGTGCTATTGGCGCCGTGGGAGGTCTGTAATTTGCTATTGGCTGCGTGAAATCTGTGATTGCTGTTAGCTTAAGGCGCCATGTAGATGTGTAGTTGCTGTTGGTGCCGTGGAGGTCTCGTAGTTGCTGTTGGCGCCGTAGAGGAAATTCAGGAAGATTGCTGTTGGCGCCGTGGAGGTCTGTAGTTGCTGTTGGCGCCGTGGAAATCTGTAGTGCTGCTGGCGCCATGTGGATGTCATGGTTGCTGTTGGTGCCGTGGGGCCTGTGGTGCTGTTGGCGCCGGCGTGGAATCTGCTGGTTACTGTTGGCGCCGCCAGGTCTGTGGTGCTGTTGGCATAGCGTCTATGGTGCTGTTGGCGCCGTGGAGGTCTACAGTTTGCTGTCGGCGCCGTGGAGATCTGTAGTTGCTGTTAGCTTAGCGCCAAATGGGAGATGTGTGAAGTTGCTGTTGGTGCCGTGGGAGGTTCATGAAGCTGCTGTATGGCGCCGTGAAAATCTGTAGTTGCTGTTGGCGCCGTAGAGGTCTGTAGTTGCTGTTGGCGCCGTGGAAATTCAGAAGATGCTGCTGGCGCCGTGGAGGTCTGTCAGTTGCTGTTGGTGCTGTGGAGGTCTCTGAGTTGCTGTTGGCGCCGTGGGAGATCTGTAGTTGCTGTTGGAGCCGTAAGAGATGTGTAGTTGCTGTTGTTGAGCCCGTGGAGGAATCTGTATTTCTGCGGTTGGCGCCGTGGACGTGTGTAGTCGCTGTTGGAGCCGTGGAGATGTAGCCAGTTGCTGTTGGAGCCGTGGAGGTCTGTAGCTGCGGTTGGCGCCGCGGACATGTGTAGTTGCTGTTGGCGCCGTGGAGGTCTGTAGTTGCTGTTGGCGCCGTGGAGATCTGTAGTTGCTGTTGACGCCGCGGTGATGTGTAGTTGCTGTTGGCGCCGTGAAGAGATCTCAGCTGCTGTTGGCGCCAGTGAGGAGATCTGTAGTTGCTGTTGGAGCCTGTTGAGGTCTGTGGCTGCGGTTGGCGCCGTGGACATGTGTAGCTGCTGTTGGAGCCAGGAGATGTGTAGTTGCTGTTGGAGCCGTGGAGATGTGTAGTGCTGTTGGGCCGTGGAGATATGGTGCTGTTGGAGCCGTGGAGGGTCTGTAGCTGCGGCTGGCGCCACCGTGGACATGTGTAGTTTGCTGTTGGAGCCGTGGAGATGGTAATTTGCTGTTGGAGCCGTGGAGGTCTGTAGCTGCGATTGGCGCCGTGGACATGTGTAGTTGTTGTTGGCGCCGTGGAGATCTGTAGTTGCTGTTGGCGCCGTAGAATCTGTGGTTGCTGCTGGAATAGCCGTGGAGATGTGTGAGATTTGCTGTTGGAGCCGTGCAGAGGTCTCTGCTTAGCTGCCCGAGATTTGGCGCCGTGGGAACATGTGTAGTTGCTGTTGGGCCGTGGAGATGTGTAGTTGCTGTTGGAGCCGTGGAGGTCTGTAGCTGCGGTTGGCGCCGTGGACATGTGTAGTTGTTGTTGGCGCCGTGGAGATCTGTAGTTGCTGTTGGCGCCGTGCAGAGATGTGTAGTTGCTGCTTATAGCCGTGCCAGAGATGTGTAGTTGCTGCTGGAGCCGTGACCAGAGGTCTGTAGCTGCGGTTGGCGCCGTGGACATGTGTGGATGCTGTTGGAGCCGTGGAGAATGTGTAGTTGCTGTTGGAGCCGTCAGGCGAGATGTGTCCAGTTGCTGTTACGGAGCCGTGGAGGTCTGCCAGCTGCGGTTGGCGCCGTGGACATGTGTAGTTGCTGGCTTGGAGCCGTGGAGATGTGTAGTTGCTGTTGGAGCCGTGGAGGGTTCTGTAGCTGCGATTGGCGCCGTGGACATGTGTCAGTTGTTGTTGGCGCCGGCAGAGATCTGGAAAGTTGCTGTGGCGCCGTGGAGATCTGTAGCGTTGTTGGAGCCGTGGAAGATGTAGTAGTTGCTGTTGGAGCCAGCTGGAGGTCTGTAGCTGCGGTTGGCGCCAAATGGGACATGTGTAGTTGCTGTTGGAGGCCAAATGGAGATGTGTAGTTGCTGTTGGAGCCGCTGGAGGTCTGTAGCTGCGTGGTTGGCGCCGTGACATGTGTAGTTAAGCTGTTGGCGCCAGCAGGATCATGTAGTTGCTGTTGGCGCCGTGGGAGATGTGTAGCGTTGCCTGCCATTGGCGCCGTGGGAGATCTGTATGCTGCTGTTGGGCGCCGTGGAGATCTATGTATTTGCTGTTGGTGCCGTGGAGGTCTGCAGTTGCCATGTTGGCGCCGTGTGAATCTGTAGGTTAAGCTATTGGCGTCGGCCGGACATGTGTAGTTGCGGTTGGCGCCGTGGACATGGGGTAGTTCGTTGATTCGGCGCCGTGGAGATTCAGCCGGTTGCTGTGGGCGCCGTGTAGGTCTGTGGTTGCTGTTGGCGCCGCTGGACGCCATGTAATTTGCTGTTGGCGCCGTGGAGATCATGTAGTTGCTTGCTTTTGGCGCCGTCAGGTCTGTAGTTGAAGCTGTTGGCGCCGTGGAGATCTGTAGTTGCTTTCGGCGCCGTGGAGATGTGTAGTTGCTGTTGGACCCGTGGAGGTCTGTAGCTGCGGTTGGCGCCGTAGACATGTGTAGTTGTTGTTGGCGCCGTGGAGGTCTGTAGCGTTGCTGTTGGCGCCGTGGAGATCTTGCAGTTGCTGCTGGCGCCGTGGCAGAATCTATGGTAGTTGCTGTTGGCGCCGTGGAGGTTCTGGACAGCTGTCGCTGGTGCCGTGGACATGTGTAGTTGCTGTTGGCGCCGTGGAGATCTGTAGAAGCTGCTGTTGGCGCCGTGGAGGGTCTGTAGTTGCTGTTGACGCCGCGGTGATGTGTAGTTGCTGTATTGGCGCCGTGAAGATCTGTAGTTGCTGTTGGCGCCGCGGACATGTGTTGCTGCTGTGTGGCGCCGTGGAGATCTGCATAGTTGCTGTTGGCGCCAGTGGAGTTCTGTAGTTGCTGTTGGCGCCGTGGAGATCTGCTAGAAGCTTGCTGTTGGCGCCGTGGAGGTCTCCCCTGAAGTTGCTGTTGGCGCCGTGGAGATCTGTAGTTGCTATTGGAGCCGTGGAGGTGTCGGTAGTTGCTGTTGGAGCCGTATTGGAGGTCTGTAGCTGCGGTTGGCGCCGTCGGACATGTGTAGTTGCTGTTGGAGCCGTGGAGATGTGTAGTTGCTGTTGGAGCCGTGGAGGTCTGTAGCTGCGGTTGGCGCCGCGGACATGTGTAGTTGCTGTTGGCGCCGTGGAGGTGGCGCCGTGGAGGTCTGTAGTTGCTGTTGGCGCCGTGGAGACCGTAGTTGCTGTTGGAGCCGTGGAGATGTGCAGTTGCTGTTGGAGCCGTGGAGGTCTGTAGCTGCGGTTGGCGCCGTGGACATGTAGCTGGTCACTGTTGGAGCCGTGGAGATGTGTAGCTGCTGTTGGAGCCGTGGAGGTTCTGTAGCATGCGGTTGGCGCCGTGGACATGTGTAGTTGTTGTTGGCGCCTTGCCAGAGATTCTGTAGTTGCTGTTGGCGCCGTGGACTCTGCCCAAGCTGCTCTTGGCGCCGTGGACACATGTAGTAGTTGCTGTTGGCGCCATGGAGATCTGTAGTTGCTGCTGGCGCCGTGGAGGTCTGTAGTTGCTGTTGACGCCGTGGAGAGTCTGTAGTGCTGTTGGCGTGCCGTGGAGGTCTGTAGTTGCTGTTCGCTGCCGTGGAGATCTGTAGTTGCTGTTGGAGGTCCGTGGAGATGTGTAGTTGCTGTTGGAGCCGTGTGGAGGTCTCGTGAAGGCTGCGGTTGGCGCCGTGGACATGTGTAGTTGCTACAGTTTGGAGCCGTGGAGATGTGTGAAGTTGCTGGGTTGGAGCCGTGGAGGTCTGTAGCTGCGGTTGGCACTTAAGCCGTGGACATGTGCTGAATTGTTGTTGGAGCCGTGGAGATCTGTAGGGTTGCTGTGTATTGCTGGCGCCGTGGAGGTCTGTAGCTGCTGCTGGCGCCGTGGAGTCTGTAGCGTTGCTGGCGCCGTGGAGATCTGTAGTTGCTGTTGGAGCCGTGGAGATGTGTAGACGTTGCTGTTTAGAGCCGTGGAGAGCTCTGTAGCTGCGGCTGGCGCCGTGGAACATGTGTAGTTGCTGTTGGAGCCGTGGAGATGTGTAGTTTGCTGTTGGAGCCGTGGAGGTCTGTAGCTGCGGTTGGCGCCGTGGACATGTGTAGTCGCTGTTGGAGCCGTGGCCAGGATGTGTAGTTGCTGTTGGAGCCGTGGAGGTCTGTAGCTGCGGGTTGGCGCCGCGGACATGGCGTGTAGTTGCTGTTGGCGCCGTGGAGGGTCTTGCTAGTTGCTGTTGGCGCCGTGGAGAGATCTGTAGTTGCTGTTGGCGCGCGCGGTGATGTGTAGTTGCTGTTGGCGCCGTGAAGATCTGTAGTTGCTGTTGGCGCCGTGGAGAATCTATAGTTGCTGTTGCTGGAGCCGTTGAGGTCTGTAGCTGCGGTTGGCGCGGCGTGGACATGTGTAGTTGCTATTGGAGCCGCGGAGATGTGTAGTTGCTAAGTTGGAGCCGTGGAGATGTGTAGATTTGCTGTTGTTGGAGCCAGGGAGGTCTGTAGCTGCGGTTTGGCGCCGTCGGACATGTGTAGCTGCTGTTGGAGCCGTGGAGATGTGTGAGTTGCTGTTGGAGCCGTGGAGGTCTGTAGCTGCGATTGGCGCCGTGGACATGTGTAGTTGTTGTTGGCGCCGTGAAGAATTGTTGTAGTTACTGTTGGCGCCGTGGAGATCTGTAATTGCTGTTGGAGCCGTGGAGATGTGTGAGTAGTTGCTGTTGGAGCCGTGGAGGTCTGTAGCTGCGGCTGGCGCCGTGGACATGTGTAGTTGCTGTTGGAGCCGTGGAGATGTGTAGTTGCTGTTGGAGCCGTGGAGGTCTGTAGCTGCGGTTGGCGCCGTGGACATGTGTAGTTGTTGCTGGCGCCGTGGAGATCTTTCGTAGTTGCTGTTGGCGCCAAATGGAGATGTGTAGTTGCTGTTGGAGCCGTGGAGATGTGTAGTTGCTGGCCTTTGGAGCCGTGGAGGTCTGTAGCTGCGGTTGGCGCCGTCAGACATGTGTGAGTTGCTGTTGGCCCAGGCCGTGGAGATGTGTATGTTGCTGTTGGAGCCGTGGAGATGTGTAGTTGCTGTTGGAGCCGTGGAGGTCTGTAGCTGCGGTTGGCGCCGTGGACATGTGTAGTTGCTGTTGGAGCCGTGGAGATGTGTAGTTGCTGTTGGAGCCGTGGAGGTCTGCAGGCTGCGATTGGCGCCGTGGACATGTGTGCGGGTTGTTGTTGGCGCCGTGGAGATCTGTAGTTGCTGTTGGCGCCGTGGAGATCTGTAGGCTGCTGGCTGGAGCCGGAGATGTGTAAGCTGCTGCTGGAGCCGTGGAGGTCTGGCCAGCCGCGGTTGGCGCCGTGGACATGTGTGAGTTGCTGAAGCTGAGCCGTGGAGATGTGTAGTTGCTGTTTGGAGCCGTAGGAGGTCTCAGCTGCGGTTGGCGCCGTGGAACATCGTGTAGTTGCTGTTTGTTGGCGCCGTGGAGATCTGTAATTGCTGTTGGCGCCGTGGGAGATGTAGTGGTTGCTGTTGCTGCCGTGGGAGATCTGTAGTTGCTGCTGGCGCCGTGGAGATCTGTATTTGCTGTTGGTGCCGTGGAGGCCTGGCAGTTGCTGTTGGCGCCGTGGAGATCTGTAGTTGGGCTATAAGGCGTCGTGGACATGTGTAGCTGCGGCTGGCGCCGTGAACAAGCCAGGTAGTTGTTGGCGCGGGGTTATTGCTGGCCGTGGAGATCTAGCAGTTGCTGTGCGAAGCGCCATGTGGAGGGTCTGTGAGCTGCTGTTGGCGCCGTGGACATGCCGGTTGCTGCTGGCGCCGGCGTGGAGATCTGTAGTTGCTTTTTGGCGCCGTGGAAGGTTCTGAATTCAGCTGTTGGCGCCGTGGAGATCTGTAGTTGCTGTTGGCGCCGTGGAGATGTGTAGTTGCTGTTGGAGCCGTGGTCTGCTGCTTCAGTTTGGCGCCGTAGACATGGTGCTATTGGCGCCAGCGAGAATCTGTAATTTACTTGCCCAGGCACCGCAGAGTCTGGTGCTATTGGCACCATGGGAGTCTGCCAATTGCTATTGCGCCGTAGAGATGTGTAATTGCTATTGGGCCATGGGAGGTCTGTAAGCTGCAGATTGGCGCCGTGGACATGTGTAGTTGTTGTTGGCGCCGTGGAGATCTGTAGTTGCTGTTGGCGCCGTGGAGATCTGTGGTTGCTATTGGCGTCGTGGAGGTTTGTAGTTGCTGGTGCCGTGAGCAACTGTAGTTGCTGTTGGCGCCGTGGACATGAAGATTGTTGTTGCCCGGCGCCGTGTGACATCATCTGGTGCTGTTGGCGCCGTATTAGGTCTGTAGCCGTTGCTGTTGGCGCCGGCGTGGACATGTGCGGTTGCTGCTTGGCGCCGTGGAGATTCTGTAGCTGCTGCTGGCGCCGTGGAGGTCTAGTAGGCTGGCGCTGTGGAAGTCTGTAGTTGCTGTTGGCGCCGTGGAGATGTGTAGTTGCTGTTGGCGCCGTGGAGGTCAGAAGCTGTTGACGCCGCGGTGATGTGCTCAGTTGCTATTGGCGCCGTGAGAGATCTGTAATTGTGGCTGGCGCCGCCGTGGACATGTGTAGTTGCTGTTGGCGCCGTGGAGATCTGTAGTTGCTGTTGGCGCCGTGGAGATTCTGTATTTGCTGTTGGCGCCGTGGAGATCTGTAATTTGCTGTTGGCGCCGTGGAGAGTCTCTGTAGTTGCTGTTGGCGCCGTGGAGGTCCAGCTGCGGTTGGCGCCGTGACATGTGAGATCTGTGAACCTGTTGGAGCCGTGGAGATGTGGAAGGTGCTGTTGGAGCCGTGGAGGTCTGTAGCTGCGGTTGGCGCCGTGGACATGTGCTATGGTGCTGTTGGCGGCTGCGTGGAGATGTGTAGTTGCTGTTGGAGCCGTGGAGGTCTGTAGGCTGCAGTTGGCGCCGTGGACATGTGTAGTTGCTGTTGGCGCCGTAGGTGGCGCCGTAGAGTCTGTAGTTGCTGTTGGCGCCGTGGAGGTCTGTAGTTTGCTGTTGTGGAGCCGTGGAGATGTGTAGAATTTGCTGGCTGGCGCCGTGGAGATCTGTAGCTGCGGCTGGCGCCGTGGACATGTGTAGGTGCTGTTGGCGCCGTAGAGACTGTATCAGTTGCTGTTGGAGCCGTGGAGGTCTCAGTAGCTGCGGTTGGCGCCGTGGACATGTGTGAATTGTTGGCTGTTGGCGCCGTGGAGATCTGTAGTTGCTGTTGGCGCCGTGGAGGTCAGAAGTCGCGGCTGGTGCTGTGGACATGTGTAGTTGCTGCTTCGCCGTGGACATGTGTAGTTGCTGCTTGGCACCGTGAGAATCTGCTCAATTACTGTTGGCGCCGTGGAGATCTGTAGTTGCTGTTGGCGCCCGTGGAGATCTGTGGTTGCTGTTGGCGCCGTGGAGGTCTGCAATTGCTGTTGGCGCCGTGGAGAATCTGGTAGGCTGGTGCTGGAGCCGTGGAGGTCTGTAGTTGCTGTTGGAGCCGTGGAGGTCTGTAGCTGCGGTTGGCGCCGTGGACATGTGTAGCTGCTGTTGGAGCCGTGGAGATGTGTAGTTGCTGTTTGGAGCCGTGGGGGTCTGTAGCTGCGGTTGGCGCCGTGGACATGTGTAGTTGCTTGTTGGCGCCGGCGTGGAGATCTGTAGTTGCTGCTGGCGCCGTGGAGGTCTGTAGTTGCTGTTGGCGCCGTGGAGGTCATGTAGTTGCTGTTGGCGCCGTGGAGATCTGCTAGTTGCTGCTGGAGCCGTGGAGATGTGTAGAATTTGCTGTTGGCGCCGTGACATGTGTAGCTGCTTGTTCGCGGCGCCGTGGAGATCTGTAGTTGCTGTTGGCGCCGTAGAGATGTGTAGTTGCTGTGGCGGAGCCGTGGAGGTCTGAAGTTGCTGTTGGCATGCCAGGACATGTGTGGTTGCTGCTGGCGCCGTGGGAGGTCTGTAGCTGCTGTTGGCGCCGTGGAGGTTCTGTAGCTGCTGCTGGCGCCGTCAGAGTCTGTAGTTATTTTGTAGCGCCGTAGAGATGTGTGCAATTTCTGTTAGCGCCATGGAAATCTGTAGTTGCTGTTGGCGCCGTAAGAGTCTGTAGTTGCTGTTGGGCGCCGTGGACATGTGTAGCTGCTGCTGGCGCCGTGAGCTCTGTAGTTGCTGTTGGTGCTGTGGAGGTCTGTAGTTGCGGTTGGCGCCGTGGACATGTGTAGTTGCTGTTGGCGCCGTGGAGATGTGTAGTTTGCTGCCCAGACGCCGTGGGGATGTGTAGTTACTGTCTGTAGCTGCGGTTGGCGCCGTGGACATGTGTAGTTGCTGTTGGCGCCGTGATGACGCCGCGGAGATCTGTAGCTGTTACTGCTGGCGCCGTGGAGATGTGTAGTTGCTGCTGGCGCCGTGGACATCTGTAGTTGCTGTTGGTGCTGTGGGAGGTCTGTAGTTGCGGTTGGCGCCGTGGACGTAATGTGTAGTTGCTATTGGCGCCGTGGAGATGTGTAGTTGCTGTTGACGCCGTGGGGATCATGTAGTTGTTGTTGGCGCCGTGGAGATCTGTAGCTGCTGTGGCGAGCCGTGGAGATCTGTAGTTGCTGTTGGCGCCGTGGAGATCTGTAGTTGCCGTCAGCTGCTGTTGGCGCCGTCCGGAGATGTGTAGTTGCTGTTGGCGCCGTGGAGGTCTACGTAGTTGCTGTTGGTGCCGCGGAGGTCTTGTCAGTTCGCTGGTTAGCTTAGCGCCGTGACATGGGAAGGCGTTGAGCCAGGGAGATGTGAAGTTGCTGTTTGGTGCCGTGAGGTCTGTAGTTGCTGTTGGCGCCGTGGACATCTGTAGTTGCTGTGGCGCCGTGGAGGTCTGTAGTTGCTGTTGGCGCCGTGGAAATCTGTAGTTGCTGTTGGCGCCGTGGGACATGTGTAGTTGCTGTTGGACGCCGTGGAGATCTGTAGTTGCTGCTGGCGCCGTGGAGGTCTGTAGTTGCTGTTGGGTGCCGTGGACATGTGCATGATGGTGCTGTTGGCGCCAGTGGAGATCTGTAGTTGCTGCTGGCGCCGTGGGGAGATCTGTAGTTGCTGTTGATGCCGTGGAGATGTGTAGTTGCTGTTGGCGCCGACGGAGGTCTGTAGCTGCGGTTGGCACCGTGGACATGTGTAATTGCTGTCGGCGCCGTAGAGATCTGTGATTGCTGTTAGCTTGGCGCCGTGGAGGCCCAGCTGCTGCTGGCGCCAGGAGACTGCACAGAGCGCGTTGGCTGGATGGAAGGTTGCTGGAGCCGTGGAGGTCTGTAGCTGCTGGCGCCGTGACATGCAGTTGCCGTTGGTTTTCGTGAGATCTGTAGATTTGCTGTTGGCGCCGTGGGAGGTCTGTAGAATTGCTGTTGACGCCGCGGTGAATGTGTATGTTGCTGTTGGCGCCGTGAAGATCTGTAGCTGCTGCTGGCGCGCGATAGAGATCTGTAGTTTGCTACAGCGATGGTCCAGAGCGTGGTGTGGCGCAAGCCGTGGACACGTATGGGTTGCTGTTGGCGCCGTGGAGGTACGTAGTTGCTGCTGGCGCTGTGGAGATTCAGAAGTTGCTGTTGGCGCCGTGGATGGTAGCCGGTTGTAGTTGTTGTTGCGCCGCAGCGCCGTGGAGAATCTGTAAGTTTGCTGCTGGCGCCGTGGAGGTTCGTAGTTGCTGTTATGCCGTGGGAGATTCAGCAGTTGCTGACTTTGGAGCCGTGGAGATGTGTAGTTGCTGTTGGAGCCGTCAGGAGAGTCTGTAGCTTTGCTGGGCTGGCGCCGTGGACATGTGTAGTTGCTGTTGGATGTGGAGATGTGTAGTTGCTGCTGGAGCCGTGGAGGTCTGTGGCTGCTGTTGGCGCCGTGGAGGTCTGTAGGTTGCTGTTGACGCCGCGGTGATGTAGTTGCTGTTGGCGCCGTGAGAGATCTGCTAGCGTTGCTGTTGGCGCCGTGGGAGATCTGTAGCTGCTGTTGGAGCCGTGCAGGCCCTCGTAGCTGCGGTTGGCGCCGTGGACATGTGTAGTTGCTGTTGGTTTTAGCGCCGTAAGATGTGTAGTTGCTGTAGACGCCGTGGGAGATCTGTAGTTGCTGTTGACGTGGTGTCCAGTTGCTGCTGGCGCCGGAGGCCTGTAGTTGCTGTTGGCGCCGCGGAGATGCCCTCGTAGCTGCTGTGTGGCGCCGTGGAGATGTGTAGTTGCTGTTGGCGCCGTGGCTGGGATCTGTAGTTGCTGTTAACGGTGCTGGAGGTCTGTAAAGTTGCGGTTGGCGCCGTGGAGGTTCTGTTGTTGCTGCTGGCGCCGTGGGAGATGTGTATTGCTGTAGACGCCGTGGAGATCTGCCTGGCTGCTGTTGGCGCCGTGGAGATGTGTAGTTGCTGTTGGTGCCGTGGGAGGTCTGCTAGTTGCGGCTACGACATGTTGGAGCCGTGGAGATGTGTAGTTGCTGCTGGAGCCGTGGAGGTCTGTAGCTGCGGCTGGCGCCGTGGACATGTGTAGTTGCTGTTGGAGCCGTGGAGATGTGTAGTTGCTGTTGGTGCTGGAGTGTAAGTTGCAGTTGGCGCCGTAGAGATGTGTGAGCTGCTGTTGGCGCCGTGGACATGTGTAGCTGTTGCTGGCGCCGTGGAGATCCAGAAGCTGCTGCTTGGCGCCGTGGAGATGTGTAGCTGCTGTGTGGACGCCGTGGAGATGTGTAGTTGCTGTTGACGCCGTGGAGGTCTGTAGCTGCGGTTGGCGCCGTGGACATGTGTAGTTGCTGTTGGCGCCGTGGTGTGGTTGCTGCCGTTTGTGAGATGTGTAGTTTGCTGTTACTGACGCCGTGGAGGTCTGTAGCTGCTGTTGGCGCCGTGGACATGTGTAGTTGCTGCTGGCGCCGTGGAGATCTGCAGTTGCTGTTGGCGCCGTGGAGGAGTTCTGTAGTTGCTGTTGGAGCCGTGGAGATGTGTAGTTGCTGTTGGCGCCGTGGAAGTGTGTAGTTGCTGTAGACGCCGTGGAGATCTGTAGTTGCTGTTGGCGCCGTGGGGATCTGTAGTTGCTGTTGGTGCCGTGAGGAGGTATGTAGTTGCTGTTGACGCCGTGGAGGTCTGTAGTTGCTGTTGGCGCCGTGAAATTACGTAGCTGCTGTTGGAGCCGTGGAGGAATCTGTGTAGTTGCTGTTGGAGCCGTGGAGGTCTGTAGCTTGCCCGGTTAGCGCCGTGGACATGTGTAGCTGTTGTTGGCGCCGTGGAGATCTCGGTAGTTGCTGTTGGCGCCGTGGAGATGTGTAGTTGCTGTTGGCGCCAGTGGAGATCTGTAGCTGCTGTTGGCGCCGTGGAGATCTGTAGTTGCTGTTGGTGCCGTGGAGGTCTGTAGTTGCTGCTGACGCCGTGGAGATCTGTAGTTGCTGTTGGCGCCGTGGGACATGTGTGGCTGCGGCTTGGCGCCGTGGAGATGTGTGGTTGCTGTTGGCGCCGTGGAGATCTGTAGTTGCTGTGGGCCGCCGTGTAGATGTTCTGAAGCTGCTGTTAACCCAGCGCCGTGGAAGATGTGTGTAGTTGCTGTTGAGCGCCGTGGAGAGTCTGTAGTTGCTGTTGGCGCCGTGAAGTCTGCTTTTGGCCCAGCCGTGGAGGTCTGTAGTTGCTGTTGGCGCCGTGGAGATCTGTAGTGCTGCCGGCGCCGTGGAAGTGTGTAGTTGCTGTTGGAGCCGTGGAGGTTTCAGCCGTGGTTGGCGCCGTAGGACATGTGTAATTTCTGTTAGCGCCGTGGAAATCTGTAGTTGCTGCTGGCGCCGTGGAGGTCTGTAGTCTGCTGTTGGCGCCGTGGACACGTGTAGTTGCTGTTGGCGCCGTGGAGGTCTGTAGTTGCTGTTGGTGCTGTGGACATAGCTGCTGTTGGCGCCGTGGAGATCTGTAGCTGCTGTTGGCGCCGTGGGAGGTCTGTAGTTGCTGTTGACGCCGCGGTGATGTGTAGCTGCTGTTGGCGCCGTGAAGATCCGTGGAAGTCTGTAGTTGCAGTTGGCGCCGCGGACATGACATGAAGTTGCTGTTGGCGCCGTGGAGATGTGTAGTTGCTGCTGGCGCCGTGGAGATCTTGTGAAGTTGCTGTTGGCGCCGTGGAGGTCTGTAGTTGCTGTTGGCGCCGTGGACATGTAGTTGCTGTTGGCGCCGTGGAGATGTGTAGTTGCTGTAGACGCCGTGGAGATCCAGTTGCTGGGTTAGCGCCGGGACCTGTAGTTGCTGTTGACGCCGTGGAGGTTCATGAAGTTGCTGTTGGCGCCGTGGAGATGTGTAGTTGCTGCTACGCCGAATGCGGTTGCTGTTGGCGCCGTGGGAGATCTGTAGCTGCTGTTGGTGCTGTGGAGGTCTGTAGTTGCGGTTGGCGCCGTGGACATCCAGTGTAGCTGCTGCTGGCGCCGTGGAGATGTCTGTAGTTGCTGCTGACGCCGTGGAGATCTGTAGTTGCTGTTGACGCCGCGGTGATGAAGCTGCTGTTGGCGCCAGGAAGATCTGTAGTTGCTGTTGGCGCCGTGGAGGTTCAGAAAGGCGTTGACGCCGCAGATGTGTAGCTGCTGGCGCCGTGGAATGTGGACGCTGCTGGCGTCGTGGAGATCTGTAGCGTTGCTGTTGGTGCCGTGGAGGCTCTGTAGCTGCTGCTGGCGCCGTGGGAGATGTAGTTGCTGTTAGCTTAGCGCCGTGGAGATGTGTAGTTGCCGTATGGCGCCGTGGAGATCTGTAGTTGCTGTTGGCGCCGTGGAAATTCCTGTAGCTGCTGTTGGCGCCGTGGAGGTCATGTGTAGTTGCTGTTGGCGCCGTGGAGGGGTCTGTAGTTGCTGCTGACGCCGTGGAGGTCTCGTAGTTGCTGTTGGCGCCGTGGGACATGTGTAGATTTGTTGTTGGCGCCGTGGAGATCTGTAGTTGCTGTTGGCGCCGTGGAGGTCTACAGTTGCTGTTGGCGCCGTGGAGATCTGTAGTTGCTGTTGGAGCCATGGGAGGTCTGTAGTTGCTGTTGGTGCCGTGGGAGGTCTGTAGTTGCTGTTGGCGCCGTGGGAAATCTGTAGTTGCTGGCGCCGTGGGAGGTCTGTTAGTTGCTGTTGGCGCCGTGGAGATCTGGGAAAATGTTGCTGTTGGCGCCGTGGAGGTCTGTAGTTGCTGTTGGCGCCGTGGAGATGTGTAGGTTGCTGTTGGCGCCGTGGAGATGTGTAGTTGGCTGTCGGAGCCGTGCTGGAGATTCTGTATGTAGTTGCCGCGAGATGTGTAGCTGCTGTTAGCGCCATGGAGATGTGTAGCTGCTGTTGGTGCCGTGGAGTCTGTAGCGTTGCTGCGCTGTGGAGGTCTGTAGTTGCTGTTGGCGCCGTGGAAATGTGTAGTTGCTGTTGGCGCCGTGGAGGTCTGTAGTTGCTGTTGGCGCCGTGGACATCTGTAGTTGCTGTTGGCGCCGTGGAGATCTGTAGTTGCTGTTGGTGCCGTGGAGGTCTGTGAGTTGCGGTTGGCGCCGTGGAGATGGTGTAGTTGCTGTTGGCGCCGTGGAGATGTGTAGTTGCTGCTGGCGCCGTGGATCTGTAGCTGCTGTTGTTTTGAGTGTCTGTAGTTGCTGTTGACGCCGTGGAGATGTGTAGTTGCTGTTGGCGCCGTGGGAGGTCTGTAGTTGCTGCTGGCGCCGTGGAGATGTGTAGTTTGCTGTTGGCGCCGTGGAGAGATCAAAGTAGTTGCTGTTGGCGCCGTGGAGATCTGGTAGTTGCTGTTAGCTTAGCGCCGTGGAGATGTGTAGCTTGCTGTTGGCGCCGTGGGAGGTCTGTAGTTGCTGTTGGCGCCGTGGACATGTGTAGTTGCTGTTGGCGCCGTGGAGATCTGGCAGTAGTTGCTAAGTTGGCGCCGTGGAAGATCTGTATTTGCTGTTGGCGCCGTGGAGGCCCGCAGCCGCTGTTGGCGCCGTGGAGATCTGTAGTTGCTGTTGGCGCCGTGGAGGTCATGTAGTTGCTGTTGGCGCCGTCGGAGATCTCGTAGTTGCTGTTAGCTTAGCGCCGTGGAGATCTGTAGTTGCTGTTGGCGCCGTGGAGGTCTGTAGTTGCTGTTGGCGCCGTGGACATGTGTAGTTGCTGTTGGCGCCGTGGAGGTCTAGTAGCTGTCTGTTGGCGCCGTGGAGTGTCTGTAGTTGCTGTTGGCGCCGTGGAGGTCTGTAGTTGCTGTTGGCGCCGTGATGCAGCTGCTGGTGCCGTGGACATGTAGCTGCTGCTGACGCCGTGGAGGCCCGCAGCCGCTGCTGGCGCCGGAGATCTGCAGCTGCTGACGCTGTGGAGATGCGTAGTTGCTGGAGCCGAGGTCTGTAGCTGCGGTTGGCGCCGTGACATGTGTAGCTGCTGTCGGCGCCGTGGAGATTCGTAGCGCCGCTTTTTTCGTTAGCCAAGCCATGTAGAGATGTGTAGAAGTTGCTGTTGAACGCCGTGGAGGTCTGTAGCTGCTGTTGCCGTGAAACCAGTTGCTAAGGCGCCGTGGAGGTGTGTAGTTGCTGTTGGCGCCGTGGAGGTCTGTAGTTGCTGTTGGCGCCGTGGAGACGTGTCAGAGTTGCTGTTGGCGCCGGCGTGAGAGATCTGTAGTTGCTGCTGGAGCTGTGTAAGAGGTCTGTAGTTGCTGGATTTGGCGCCGTGGACATGTGTAGCTGCTGTTGGCGCCGTGGAGATGTGTAGTTGCTGTAGACGCCGTGGAGGTCTGTAGTTGCTGCTGACGCCGCGGAGATGTGTAGCCGCTGCTGGCGCCGTGAAGATCTGTAGCTGCTGCTGGCGCCGTGGAGATCTGTGTTGCTGCTGTTGGCGCCGTGGAGAGTCTGTAGTTGCTGCTGGCGCCGTGGAGTTCTACAGAAGCTGCTGTTGGCGCCGTGGAGATGTGTAGTTGCTGCTTTTGGCGCCGTGGAGATCTGTAGCTGCTGTTGGCGCCGTGGGGATCTTGTAGTTGCTGTTGACGCCGTGGAGATGTGTAGTTGCTGTGGGCGCCGTGGAGGTCTGTAGCTGCGGTTGGCGTCGTGGACATGTGTAGTTGCTGCTGTTGGAGCCAGGAGATGTGTAGTTGCTGTTGGCGCCGTGGAGGTCTACAGTTGCTGTCGGCGCCGTGGAGATCTGTAGTTGCTGTTAGCTTAGCGCCATGGAGATGGAAGGGAGGTCTGTAGTTGCTGTTGGTGCCGTGGAGGTCTGTAGTTGCTGTTGACGCCGTTGGAAATCTGTAGTCAAGCTGTTGGCGCCGTGGAGGTCTGTAGAAGCTTGCTGTTGGCACCGTGGACATCTGTAGTTGCTGTTGGAGCCGTGGAGATCTGTAGTTGCTGTTGGTGCTGTGGAGGTCTGTAGCGTGCTGGTTGGCGCCGTAGGACATGTGTAGTTGCTGTTGGCGCCGTGGAGATGTGTAGTTGCTGTTGGGTGCCGTGGGATATGTGTAGTTGCTGCCGATGCCGTGGAGGTCTGCAGTTGCTGTTGGCGCCGTGGAGATCTGTAGCTGCTGTTGACGCCGTGGAGATGTGTAGTTGCTGTTGGAGCCGTGCGGAGGTTCATCAGGCTGCTGTTGGCGCCGTGGAGATGTGTAGTTGCGTCTGGCGCCGTGGAGATCTGTAGTTGCTGTTAGCTTAGCGCCATGGAGATGGGTAGTTGCTGTTGGTGCCGTGGAGGTGTGAAGTTGCTGTTGGCCCCGTGGAAATCTGTAAATGCTGTTGGCGCCGTGCGGGCCTGAAGTTGCTGTTGGCGCCGTGGCGGGCTCTAGTTGCTGTTGGCGCCGTGGACACGTGTAGCTGCGGTTGGCGCCGTGGAGGTCATGTAGTTGCTGTTGACGCCGTGGAGGTCTGTAGTTGCTGTTGGAGCCTTGGAGGTCTGTAGTTGCTGTTGGCGCCGTGGAGGTCTGTAGTTGCTGTTGGCGCCGTGGAGGTCTGTAGTTGCTGTTGGCGCCGTGGAGATCTGTAGTTGCTGTTGGAGCCGTGGAGATGTGTAGTTGCTGTTGGAGCCGTGGAGGTCTGTAGCTGCGGTTGGCGCCGTGGACATGTGTAGTTGCTGTTGGAGCCGTGGAGATGTGTAGTTGCTGTTGGTGCCGTGGAGGTCTGTAGTTGCTGTTGGCGCCGTGGAAATCTGTAGTTGCTGTTGGCGCCGTGGACACGTGTAGTTGCTGTTGGCGCCGTGGAGGTCTGTAGTTGCTGTTGGTGCTGTGGAGGTCTGTAGTTGCGGTTGGCGCCGTGGACGTAATGTAGTTGCGGTTGGCGCCGTGGACATGTGTAGTTGCTGTAGACGCCGTGGAGATGTGTAGTTGCTGTTGACGCCGCGGAGATGTGTAGTTGCTGTTGGCGCCGTGGAGATGTGTAGTTGCTGTTGGCGCCGTGGAGATCTGTAGTTGCTGTTGGTGCTGTGGAGGTCTGTAGTTGCGGTTGGCGCCGTGGACAAGTGTTGTTGCTGTTGGCGCCGTGGAGATGTGTAGTTGCTGTAGACGCCGTGGAGATCTGTAGTTGCCGTTAGCGCCGTGGGGATCTGTAGTTGCTGTTGGTGCCGTGGAGGTCTGTAGTTGCTGTTGGCGCCGTGGAAATCTGTAGTTGCTGTTGGCGCCGTGGAGGTCTGTAGTTGCTGTTGGCACCGTGGAAATCTGTAGTTGTTGTTGGCGCCGTGGAGGTCTGTAGTTGCTGTTGGTGCTGTGGAGGTCTGTAGTTGCGGTTGGCGCCGTGGAGATGTGTAGTTGCTGTTGGTGCCGTGGACATGTGTAGTTGCTGTTGACGCCGTGGAGGTCTGCAGTTGCTGTTGGCGCCGTGGAGATCTGCAGTTGCTGTTGACGCCGTGGAGATGTGTAGTTGCTGTTGGAGCCGTGGAGGTCTGTAGCTGCGGTTGGCGCCGTGGACATGTGTAGTTGCTGTCGGCGCCGTGGAGATCTGTAGTTGCTGTTAGCTTAGCGCCATGGAGATGTGTAGTTGCTGTTGGTGCCGTGGAGGTCTGTAGTTGCTGTTGGCGCCGTGGAAATCTGTAGTTGCTGTTGGCGCCGTGGAGGTCTGTAGTTGCTGTTGGCGCCGTGGAGGTCTGTAGTTGCTGTTGGCGCCGTGGACACGTGTAGTTGCTGTTGGCGCCGTGGAGGTCTGTAGTTGCTGTTGGCGCCGTGGAGATCTGTAGTTGCTGTTGGCGCCGTGGAGGTCTGTAGTTGCTGTTGGCGCCGTGGAGATCTGTAGTTGCTGTTGGCGCCGTGGAGGTCTGTAGTTGCTGTTGGCGCCGTGGAGATCTGTAGTTGCTGTTGGAGCCGTGGAGATGTGTAGTTGCTGTTGGAGCCGTGGAGGTCTGTAGCTGCGGTTGGCGCCGTGGACATGTGTAGTTGCTGTTGGAGCCGTGGAGATGTGTAGTTGCTGTTGGTGCCGTGGAGGTCTGTAGTTGCTGTTGGCGCCGTGGAAATCTGTAGTTGCTGTTGGCGCCGTGGACACGTGTAGTTGCTGTTGGCGCCGTGGAGGTCTGTAGTTGCTGTTGGTGCTGTGGAGGTCTGTAGTTGCGGTTGGCGCCGTGGACATGTGTAGTTGCTGTTGGCGCCGTGGAGATGTGTAGTTGCTGTAGACGCCGTGGAGATGTGTAGTTGCTGTTGACGCCGCGGAGATGTGTAGTTGCTGTTGGCGCCGTGGAGATGTGTAGTTGCTGTTGGCGCCGTGGAGATCTGTAGTTGCTGTTGGTGCTGTGGAGGTCTGTAGTTGCGGTTGGCGCCGTGGACAAGTGTTGTTGCTGTTGGCGCCGTGGAGATGTGTAGTTGCTGTAGACGCCGTGGAGATCTGTAGTTGCCGTTAGCGCCGTGGGGATCTGTAGTTGCTGTTGGTGCCGTGGAGGTCTGTAGTTGCTGCTGACGCCGCGGAGATGTGTAGTTGCTGTTGGCGCCGTGGAAATGTGTAGTTGCCGTTGGCGCCGTGGGGATCTGTAGTTGCTGTTGGTGCCGTGGAGGTCTGTAGTTGCTGCTGACGCCGCGGAGATGTGTAGTTGCTGTTGGCGCCGTGGAAATGTGTAGTTGCCGTTGGCGTCGTGGAGATGTGTAGTTGCTGTTGGCGCCGTGGAGGTCTACAGTTGCTGTCGGCGCCGTGGAGATCTGTAGTTGCTGTTAGCTTAGCGCCATGGAGATGTGTAGTTGCTGTTGGTGCCGTGGAGGTCTGTAGTTGCTGTTGGCGCCGTGGAAATCTGTAGTTGCTGTTGGCGCCGTGGAGGTCTGTAGTTGCTGTTGGCGCCGTGGAGGTCTGTAGTTGCTGTTGGCGCCGTGGAGGTCTGTAGTTGTTTTTAGCGCCGTAGAGATGTGTAGTTTCTGTTAGCGCCGTGGAAATCTGTAGTTGCTGTTGGCGCCGTGGAGGTCTGTAGTTGCTGTTGGCGCCGTGGAGGTCTGTAGTTGCTGTTGGCGCCGTGGAAATCTGTAGTTGCTGTTGGTGCTGTGGAGGTCTGTAGTTGCGGTTTGGCGCCGTGGACATGTGTAGTTGCTGCTGGCGCCGTGGAGATGTGTAGTTGCTGCAGACGCCGTGGAGATGTGTAGTTGCTGTTGACGCCGCGGAGGTCTGTAGTTGCGGTTGGCGCCGTGGACATGTGTAGTTGCTGTTGGCGCCGTGGAGATGTGTAGTTGCTGTAGACGCCGTGGAGATGTGTAGTTGCTGTTGACGCCGCGGAGATGTGTAGTTGCTGTTGGCGCCGTGGAGATGTGTAGTTGCTGTTGGCGCCGTGGAGATCTGTAGTTGCTGTTGGTGCTGTGGAGGTCTGTAGTTGCGGTTGGCGCCGTGGACATGTGTAGTTGCTGTTGGCGCCGTGGAGATGTGTAGTTGCTGTAGACGCCGTGGAGATCTGTAGTTGCTGTTAGCGCCGTGGGGATCTGTAGTTGCTGTTGGTGCCGTGGAGGTATGTAGTTGCTGCTGACGCCGCGGAGATGTGTAGTTGCTGTTGGCGCCGTGGAAATGTGTAGTTGCCGTTGGCGCCGTGGGGATCTGTAGTTGCTGTTGGTGCCGTGGAGGTCTGTAGTTGCCGTTAGCGCCGTGGGGATCTGTAGTTGCTGTTGGTGCCGTGGAGGTCTGTAGTTGCTGCTGACGTCGCGGAGATGTGTAGTTGCTGTTGGCGCCGTGGAAATGTGTAGTTGCCGTTGGCGCCGTGGGGATCTGTAGTTGCTGTTGGTGCCGTGGAGGTCTGTAGTTGCCGCCGACGCCGCGGAGATGTGTAGCTGCTGCTGGCGCCGTGGAAATGTGTAGTTGCCGTTGGCGTCGTGGAGATGTGTAGTTGCTGTTGGCGCCGTGGAGGTCTACAGTTGCTGTCGGCGCCGTGGAGATCTGTAGTTGCTGTTAGCTTAGCGCCATGGAGATGTGTAGTTGCTGTTGGTGCCGTGGAGGTCTGTAGTTGCTGTTGGCGCCGTGGAAATCTGTAGTTGCTGTTGGCGCCGTGGAGGTCTGTAGTTGCTGTTGGCGCCGTGGAGGTCTGTAGTTGCTGTTGGCGCCGTGGAGGTCTGTAGTTGTTTTTAGCGCCGTAGAGATGTGTAGTTTCTGTTAGCGCCGTGGAAATCTGTAGTTGCTGTTGGCGCCGTGGAGGTCTGTAGTTGCTGTTGGCGCCGTGGACACGTGTAGTTGCTGTTGGCGCCGTGGAGGTCTGTAGTTGCTGTTGGTGCTGTGGAGGTCTGTAGTTGCGGTTGGCGCCGTGGACATGTGTAGTTGCTGTTGGCGCCGTGGAGATGTGTAGTTGCTGTAGACGCCGTGGAGATGTGTAGTTGCTGTTGACGCCGCGGAGGTCTGTAGTTGCGGTTGGCGCCGTGGACATGTGTAGTTGCTGTTGGCGCCGTGGAGATGTGTAGTTGCTGTAGACGCCGTGGAGATGTGTAGTTGCTGTTGACGCCGCGGAGATGTGTAGTTGCTGTTGGCGCCGTGGAGATGTGTAGTTGCTGTTGGCGCCGTGGAGATCTGTAGTTGCTGTTGGTGCTGTGGAGGTCTGTAGTTGCGGTTGGCGCCGTGGACATGTGTAGTTGCTGTTGGCGCCGTGGAGATGTGTAGTTGCTGTAGACGCCGTGGAGATCTGTAGTTGCTGTTAGCGCCGTGGGGATCTGTAGTTGCTGTTGGTGCCGTGGAGGTATGTAGTTGCTGCTGACGCCGCGGAGATGTGTAGTTGCTGTTGGCGCCGTGGAAATGTGTAGTTGCCGTTGGCGCCGTGGGGATCTGTAGTTGCTGTTGGTGCCGTGGAGGTCTGTAGTTGCTGCTGACGCCGCGGAGATGTGTAGTTGCTGTTGGCGCCGTGGAAATGTGTAGTTGCCGTTGGCGTCGTGGAGATGTGTAGTTGCTGTTGGCGCCGTGGAGGTCTACAGTTGCTGTCGGCGCCGTGGAGATCTGTAGTTGCTGTTAGCTTAGCGCCATGGAGATGTGTAGTTGCTGTTGGTGCCGTGGAGGTCTGTAGTTGCTGTTGGCGCCGTGGAAATCTGTAGTTGCTGTTGGCGCCGTGGAGGTCTGTAGTTGCAGTTGGCGCCGTGGAAATCTGTAGTTGCTGTTGGCGCCGTGGAAATGTGTAGTTGCCGTTGGCGTCGTGGAGATGTGTAGTTGCTGTTGGCGCCGTGGAGGTCTACAGTTGCTGTCGGCGCCGTGGAGATCTGTAGTTGCTGTTAGCTTAGCGCCATGGAGATGTGTAGTTGCTGTTGGTGCCGTGGAGGTCTGTAGTTGCTGTTGGCGCCGTGGAAATCTGTAGTTGCTGTTGGCGCCGTGGAGGTCTGTAGTTGCTGTTGGCGCCGTGGAAATCTGTAGTTGCTGCTGGCGCCGTGGAGGTCTGTAGTTGCTGTTGGTGCTGTGGAGGTCTGTAGTTGCGGTTGGCGCCGTGGAGATGTGTAGTTGCTGTTGGTGCCGTGGACATGTGTAGTTGCTGTTGACGCCGTGGAGGTCTGCAGTTGCTGTTGGCGCCGTGGAGATCTGCAGTTGCTGTTGACGCTGTGGAGATGCGTAGTTGCTGTTGGAGCCGTGGAGGTCTGTAGCTGCGGTTGGCGCCGTGGACATGTGTAGTTGCTGTCGGCGCCGTGGAGATGTAGCTGTTGCTGCGCCGTAATGTGTAGTTGCCGTTGGCGCCGTGGGGATCTGTAGTTGCTGTTGGTGCCGTGGAGGTTCTGTAGTTGCTGTAGCGACGCCGCGGAGATGTGTAGCTTGCTGCTGGCGCCGTGGAAATGCGTAGCTGCCGTTGGCGTCGTGGAGATGTGTAGTTGCTGTTGGCGCCGTGGAGGTCTACAGCTGCTGTCGGCGCCGTGGAGATCTGTGAAGTTGCTGTTAGCTTAGCGCCATGGAGATGTGTAGTTGCTGTTGGTGCCGTGGAGGTCTGTAGTTGCTGTTGGCGCGGTGGAAATCTGTAGTTGCTGTTGGCGCCGTGGAGGTCTGTAGTTGCAGTTGGGGCCGTGGAAATCTGTAGTTGCTGCTGGCGCCGTGGAATGTGTAGTTGCCGTTGGCGTCGTGGAGATGTGTAGTTGCTGTTGGCGCCGTGGAGGTCTACAGTTGCTGTCGGCGCCGTGGAGATCTGTAGTTGCTGTTAGCTTAGCGCCATGGAGATGTGTAGTTGCTGTTGGTGCCGTGGAGGTCTGTAGTTGCTGTTGGCGCCGTGGAAATCTGTAGTTGCTGTTGGCGCCGTGGAGGTCTGTAGTTGCTGTTGGCGCCGTGGAAATCTGTAGTTGCTGCTGGCGCCGTGGAGGTCTGTAGTTGCTGTTGGTGCTGTGGAGGTCTGTAGTTGCGGTTGGCGCCGTGGAGATGTGTAGTTGCTGTTGGTGCCGTGGACATGTGTAGTTGCTGTTGACGCCGTGGAGGTCTGCAGTTGCTGTTGGCGCCGTGGAGATCTGCAGTTGCTGTTGACGCTGTGGAGATGCGTAGTTGCTGTTGGAGCCGTGGAGGTCTGTAGCTGCGGTTGGCGCCGTGGACATGTGTAGTTGCTGTCGGCGCCGTGGAGATCTGTAGTTGCTGTTAGCTTAGCGCCATGTAGATGTGTAGTTGCTGTTGGTGCCGTGGAGGTCTGTAGTTGCTGTTGGCGCCGTGGAAATCTGTAGTTGCTGTTGGCGCCGTGGAGGTCTGTAGTTGCTGTTGGCGCCGTGGAGGTCTGTAGTTGCTGTTGGCGCCGTGGACACGTGTAGTTGCTGTTGGCGCCGTGGAGGTCTGTAGTTGCTGTTGGTGCTGTGGAGGTCTGTAGTTGCGGTTGGCGCCGTGGACATGTGTAGTTGCTGTTGGCGCCGTGGAGATGTGTAGTTGCTGTAGACGCCGTGGAGATCTGTAGTTGCCGTTAGCGCCGTGGGGATCTGTAGTTGCTGTTGGCGCAGAGGAAATCTAGCCAGGCTGGCGCCGTGGAGGTCTGTAGTTGCTGTTGGTGCTGTGGAGGTCTGTAGTTGCGGTTGGCGCCGTGGAGATGTGTAGTTGCTGTTGGTGCCGTGGACATGTGTAGTTGCTTTTGACGCCGTGGAGGTCTGCAGTTGCTGTTGGCGCCGTGGAGATCTGCAGTTGCTGTTGACGCCGTGGAGATGTGTAGGTGCTGTTGGAGCCGTGGGGGTCTGGAGCTGCGGTTGGCGCCGTGGACATGTAGTTGCTGTCGGCGCCGTGGAGATCTGTAGTTGCTGTTAGCTTAGCGCCATGTAGATGTGTAGTTGCTGTTGGTGCCGTGGAGGTCTGTAGTGGCTGGTGGCGCCGTGGAAATCTGTAGGTGCTGTTGGCGCCGTGGAGGTCTGTAGTTGCTGTTGGCGCCGTGGAGGTCTGTAGTTGCTGTTGGCACCGTGGACACGTGTAGTTGCTGTTGGCGCCGTGGAGGTCTGTAACTGCTGTTGGTGCTGTGGAGGTCTGTAGTTGCGGTTGGCGCCGTGGACATGTGTAGTTGCTGTTGGCGCCGTGGAGATGTGTAGTTGCTGTAGACGCCGTGGAGATCTGTAGTTGCCATTAGCGCCGTGGGGATCTGTAGTTGCTGTTGGTGCCGTGGAGGTCTGTAGTTGCTGCTGACGCCGCGGAGATGTGTAGTTGCTGTTGGCGCCGTGGTAATGTGTATTTGCCGTTGGTGCCGTGGACATGTGTAGTTGCTGTTGACGCCGTGGAGGTCTGCAGTTGCTGTTGGCGCCGTGGAGATCTGCAGTTGCTGTTGACGCCGTGGAGATGTGTAGTTGCTGTTGGAGCCGTGGAGGTCTGTAGCTGCGGTTGGCGCCGTGGACATGTGTAGTTGCTGTCGGCGCCGTGGAGATCTGTAGTTGCTGTTAGCTTAGCGCCATGTAGATGTGTAGTTGCTGTTGGTGCCGTGGAGGTCTGTAGTTGCTGTTGGCGCCGTGGAAATCTGTAGTTGCTGTTGGCGCCGTGGAGGTCTGTAGTTGCTGTTGGCGCCGTGGAGGTCTGTAGTTGCTGTTGGCGCCGTGGACACGTGTAGTTGCTGTTGGCGCCGTGGAGGTCTGTAGTTGCTGTTGGTGCTGTGGAGGTCTGTAGTTGCGGTTGGCGCCGTGGACATGTGTAGTTGCTGTTGGCGCCGTGGAGATGTGTAGTTGCTGCAGACGCCGTGGAGATCTGTAGTTGCCGTTAGCGCCGTGGGGATCTGTAGTTGCTGTTGGCGCCGTGGAAATCTGTAGTTGCTGCTGGCGCCGTGGAGGTCTGTAGTTGCTGTTGGTGCTGTGGAGGTCTGTAGTTGCGGTTGGCGCCGTGTAGATGTGTAGTTGCTGTTGGTGCCGTGGACATGTGTAGTTGCTTTTGACGCCGTGGAGGTCTGCAGTTGCTGTTGGCGCCGTGGAGATCTGCAGTTGCTGTTGACGCCGTGGAGATGTGTAGTTGCTGTTGGAGCCGTGGAGGTCTGTAGCTGCGGTTGGCGCCGTGGACATGTGTAGTTGCTGTCGGCGCCGTGGAGATCTGTAGTTGCTGTTAGCTTAGCGCCATGTAGATGTGTAGTTGCTGTTGGTGCCGTGGAGGTCTGTAGTTGCTGTTGGCGCCGTGGAAATCTGTAGTTGCTGTTGGCGCCGTGGAGGTCTGTAGTTGCTGTTGGCGCCGTGGAGGTCTGTAGTTGCTGTTGGCGCCGTGGACACGTGTAGTTGCTGTTGGCGCCGTGGAGGTCTGTAGTTGCTGTTGGTGCTGTGGAGGTCTATAGTTGCAATTGCCGCCGTGGACATGTGTAGTTGCTGTTGGCGCCGTGGAGATGTGTAGTTGCTGTAGACGCCGTGGAGATCTGTAGTTGCCGTTAGCGCCGTGGGGATCTGTAGTTACTGTTGGTGCCGTGGAGGTCTGTAGTTGCTGCTGACGCCGCGGAGATGTGTAGTTGCTGTTGGCGCCGTGGAAATGTGGATTTGCCGTTGGCGCCGTGGGGATCTGTAGTTCCTGTTGGTGCCGTGGAGGTCTGTAGTTGCTGCTGACGCCGCGGAGATGTGTAGTTGCTGTTGGCGCCGTGGAAATGTGTAGTTGCCGTTGGCGTCGTGGAGATGTGTAGTTGCTGTTGGCGCCGTGGAGGTCTACAGTTGCTGTCGGCGCCGTGGAGATCTGTAGTTGCTGTTAGCTTAGCGCCATGGAGATGTGTGGTTGCTGTTGGTGCCGTGGAGGTCTGTAGTTGCTGTTGGCGCCGTGGAAATCTGTAGTTGCTGTTAGCGCTGTGGAGATGTGTAGTTGCTGTTGATGCCGTGGACATGTGTAGTTGCTGTTGGCGCCGTGGAGATCTGTAGTTGCTGTTGGTGACGTGGAGGTCTGTAGCTGCGATTGGCGCCGTGGACATGTGTAGTTGCTGTTGGCGCCGTGGAGGTCTGTAGTTGCTGTTGGCGCCGTGGAGGTCTGTAGTTGCTGTTGGCGCCGTGGAGGTCTGTAGTTGTTTTTAGCGCCGTAGAGATGTGTAGTTTCTGTTAGCGCCATTTAGGTGTGTAGTGATGTCAGCGCCGTTCAAAAGAACAAACGATTCTCTGGGCTATTTGTTACTTCAAGTGGCGCGGATCGGTAGTACCCCGGTCGGTGAGGGACGGGTTCACCCGCTCACCCTACTGTATTATTGCTGTACTATGAATGTATTACCTACTCTAACCCTGGGGACTTATGACCTATCCCTCCCATTTTTTAAGTCCGGGGGAACACTTAGGAATAACACCAAACACAAGAATGCAAATCATAAAATACGATCGGATGCGATCCGTTAATCATGAACAACGACACCAGAACGATTATTGTTTATTGAGCAGGAGTTAATATGTGAGAGATGAGTATGGGGTTAATAGAGATACAGACAGAATCATGTCTGTAATATTTTATGCATTAAATATAACCTACGGGGCCTACGGGTGCAAGACGGGCCGGACCAAGGTCCGGCTGGAAGAGAGCTGTAGTACAGAAGTTATGTAGAGCTCCAAGGGCTGAATAGCCTCTCGATCAGCGACGAGTAATTAGAGGAAGGCAGCAAAGAAAAAGGTAGCCGGCTGCCGACGGCGGTGGGAGAAGGGACGAGATCCCTTGCCCGACAGCATCGGCCCGGCTGGTTGGTCGCCGCTGATTGAACGGGTGGTCACGCTGCAGACCCACCTTGGGAGCGGAAGCTCGCCTTCGCGACGTCAAGCGTACATGGATATTTTAGCGGTTCACCTTCGCTCGTCGTATATCAGAATTTCAGAGCAGAGAAATTTATGGTGTGGACGCAAATTGGAGCATCTCTACCCGGCTGTAGTCGTATTCTAATGTCATTAATGTAGGTCTCATACGTTTAGTTAGCCCATGAATCGTGCTGAATGCGACGCACGCAGCGCTCTAGCGACGACGTGAACGCAGCGGCTTGTCATGCCGGCTGAACTGGTCCAGAGCTCTCTCTTTTCCGTGTACTCGATCAACAAACCGTAAATAAACCTCGCGACGATCCCTTCGGAGTGCGGCATGGATTCCTAGATTTAGCATCGCGGGCAGGCAGTCAATTTCTCTGCGAAGATTCATGAGAGAACAATGGTCGGCAGCGCTTTCCAAACTGATCCGCGGTTTTTTGTAATAATAGTCGTCGCCTGCGGATGATCCTCGAACTTTCTCTAGAATTCTCTCGCTTCACAGAAAGTCAATGGCACACGGGTTTAGGGAAATTCGAAGCCTCTTCTTAGAAATAAACAATTGTAGTCATATTAAACTGGTTCACGAGTTTGTCAGAACCTTCTTTTTAAAATTAATTTTCGAAAATTTCCCTTGGTCAGTTCAAGTTATGTACCTTGAGCCCTCAGACGTCCAGGCACCTAAGAAAACTCAAATGGCTAACAATGATTTTATGTGGAAGTGCTCGCGGGATTTTTTTCTGGTACTAATTTCATCTTGGGAATATATCGTTGATGTAGAGCACTACCTGTAGTGATGTTTTCTTCATAGATTCTGCCAAGAGAGAGCTTCCAGATGAAGGAAGAAACATTTTGAACAAGATTTTTAGAACATCCTATATGTGGCCGAGAGGAAAATATGATAAAGTTTTGCTTTTGCACCGCCATCTTGATAAAATTTTGTGTGATCTATCGATGAACGCAGACGTGGACCTCCCTGGGGAACCCGTCATTGATTCGCCATAAGTCGCAAGACTCTACGAATTCATTGCTTTCTTTCTTTTTCCATTAATTTGTCCTATTATCATTTTCGAAGTCATCTCCCTGTGTTCTAAGCATGTTTTTACCTTGTTCGCGAGTATTTTTAGGCTCCAAAAATTTCATGTGTTTTCACCATTGCTGCACTCCTGAGGTCAGATTCTCCATTGACTACATACTCAGGCGATTCTCGGCCCCGAGCCGCACCGAATAGGAATCGGAGCCGCCTGACAGTTCGGCTCGTTCTCCCAATCTCCGGGCTACTGCTGCAGCTGTTCGGGCCAACCGGAATAGCCCGGACAACAACAGCAGTGGCCCGGAAAGCAACGGCAGTGGCCCGGACAGCAACAGGAGCCGACTCGCAGATTGGAAAAACGAGCCGAACTGTCAGGCGGCTCGGGGCCGATAATCGCCTGAGTATACCCCGGTTATAAGGGTACAGCAGGGTAAAATCATCCACTTTTTCTTGAGGAATACGTAAGATTATACCCTGATTCGCACTTATACCCGGGGTATAATGATTGACGAATCCGGCCTCTGATTCTAATGAAGAAAGGTTTGACCAGGGCGAACCACATACCGAACTGGGTACATATGTCCACGAAGCAGAGCTTATTAGGAAGTCCCCACAGAACTCTCAGATACCGGAAGAAAACTTGAAATATTCACAGTTAGGTCCGTGGCTTGTATCCTCAAGAGAAAGCATTTAAATCTAAACCGCGGCTGCCGGTATGACAAGCTGATCCGCTGCGCTCTTCTCTCGGCCTAAATCAATTAGCGCGCCAGCCGCGGGTGAGATATAAATGATTTTTCTTGAGGAAACAAGCCACGGACCTAACTATAATTAATCCAGTTTGGTCTGTTTCGCAAGACTGCAGACCAAACGTCAAACCTAACCAATGTAATGCCAATGTTTCAATATCATGTACTGAATTTATTACTCTATTATGACATACATACATATAGATATAAGCTTTATTAAACTCAATAATAATACATACTGTAAACTTTATCAGCAATAAAGCCTGCAGATCACAACAAAAGCAAACCCGATCAGAGCGGCACAGAGAGGAGCATATTCCATTACATTCCTCCTTTCCTCTTTTCTCTCCAAGGCGGAGTAATACACGGAGGAAAGGGGAGAAAGCGGGAAAAAAGTATGTCTGCAGTTGCGGACATTTCACAAATCACACGTCAACAACAGCTTTTGAGTGTTGTAGTGGTATTCTGCAGATAGCACATACATATGTATCCTAAAATTGAATATATGTAATCTAGAAAACAATCAGCATATGCATAGAATGTTCCGTGCTCGACTACACAAAAACGGACGAGTTAGCTCGTCTTTTGCAGTTCCTAAGGTAGAATAGCCTCATGCTTCAAACTGAAAAAGAAGGGTCACAACTTGTCCGTTTTCGTGTACTCGATCACAGACCCATAGAAACACACAATTTAGTGGTCAATTAGAGCAATCAGATCACATTAGAGCTATAGCCGTAAAGTTGCTTATGAACACCTCACCCCACCTTCTATACATTTCAGTTTCTCTAGGGCGGAGCAAGGGGCGGGCATCGAGTGGAAACGAAACCTGTAATTGGCTGTTTCGCGATGAGACCCGCCCCTTGCTCCGGCTCGTGAGTATTTCATACCTCTCGCTACGAAAGATGTATCTTATAGTAGGTGTATACTTTGTCACTAACTAAGAATTATGCGGAACGCAAACAAAAGTTTCGAAAAAAAGGACCTATTGAGGGTTGCGGTGGGAGATAAAGATAAGCAGTTCCAGAGGCAGCGTTCACAAAGAACATTTTTATTAGAAAAATTTTCACTTATTTATTGTCAGTTTTTTAATGAAAACAAAAAGCGTTAGCAATTTTCGGATTTTCACTGAAGATCGAAAGGCACGGGGCCCACTCAAACAATAATATTGAAAGAAAAAAAAACGGCTGAAAACGAGTCATAACGGTCCCAAAACTCGAATGTGGTGTGTTTGCCCCGCCCACTTCCTCAACATCCACTGAGGAAGTGGGCGGGGTGAGCGTACCACGCTCAAGTTTCTGACTGTTTAGGGCTATTTATGACTCGTTTGCAGCCTGTTGAAGCCATTTTTCTACGTTATCGCTCCCGAATTTTACTAAAAGCACCTGAGCAGATCAAAATGTTCCGAAAATTCACCTTTGCGCATTTCAAAAATTGAAGCAATTTGAGTCCAATCTCTTCAATACACAGCAGGGGTGTGCTTTAATGGAAAATATTGTTTTCATCAAGCGTTATTCGTTAGATTTCGAGAAAAAAAAACGCGGTAACCCGTTGTTGCTTTAAGACGTAATTTTTCATTTCATTAAAAACTTAAGAAACAATACTTGATCAGAGCGAAAATCAATAAATCAGCACAGGTCCTATATCAATCAGTGCCGTAGTTCCATCAAAAATTTCGAAATAAATTAACGTGATTTCAAGACTTTTTCGTTGAGCCTTAATCGTTATTCTTATTCTCGAAAAAAAAAAACGCGTTCACTCGTTAATGCGTTAACACGTTAACGTTATAACGCTGAGCCGTGGTCCACACGAATATGAGGTTCGCTTCTAGTTTTTCGGAAGTCCAGAGCAGGTTTTAATTGCTAAAAATTCATTTATCTACAGTAACCTACCGCCAAAAACTGCAAACGGACTTCGTACTCGTGTTCTGCTCCCAAGAAAACCTTCTGGGCTAGGTTTGGGCTAAAAATTTTTTAAACTCTGGAATCGCAAAGTGAGCGTTATAACCGTTTTTTTTGATCTACCCAATATAGTTGCTATATAAAAAAATTCGCTATTTCGAGCAAACAAAAATCTGTTTTTTTTTCGTTTTTTCTTTCGCGGATTTCGAAAAAATCTAAAATTTAGAATTTTGTCGCATGCAAATCCAAAAATTTGATTGAAAAAATGTGAAAGAACGAGAATCGAAAATAAAATTCGTTCGAAAAAAATTCAAACCGGCCAAACTTGGGAAAATCTTAATCGAAAATCGAAAACAAAGAAAAGGCGAGAATAAAAAAAAACCTTTCGAAAAAATTTTTAGAAAATGGTGCTGGTGTGCAAGTTTTTTATACAGATGCATTATGAGAGATTTCGAGACTCGAAGATTTTTCTTTATCTCTCCTTCTCCCTAAATAGACCATTTTTTTGAGACTCCAGGGGCCGGATTCATCAACGAAATTCGGGGTAATTTATACCCCGAGTTTAATTAACTCCACTTCATACCCCAAAATAAACCCCAAATGTATATATCGTATACTCCCATATATACCCCAAAAATTGGGGTTTATTTTTTGATGAATCGCAAAAATTTACCCCGCGGAGTAAATTATACCCTAAAACCACGGTTTTATCGTTGATGAATCCGGCCCCAGTTTGTGTTTGGGACGGTCCCTAGTGAATGTATAAACCCCTGTTAGACCCCTGGTATCTCTAAATTTCCGAGTTTGGCAGGTAGAACTCGGGCCGCGGCAGTTCTCCACACGGTATGCCGCTGGGCGTACGTGGAAGACGACGTCGTGGTGTGCTATCTGTAGACTCGACGAGGGGACGTCTGGCTCCTTCTTGAGCTCGAAGTCGTCGATTCTCGTAGGCATCAGATGTGAGTCGAGTGGCGATTATTGGCGGCGGCGGGGTGCTCGGCGTTGAGCCTTCTGAAGTTGTCGGTTCAATGATGAGCGGATCAGAATTGATTGTGACTGTGGATTGCCTTCGAAGAAATTTCGTCTTGTTCGGAATGCTGCCATTAGGGCGAATGAGTGGGTTTCGTCGGGAAGTCACCTCATCCTCGTCGGCGATTGTCATTATGGACTGTCTCCTTGGTGGTGGTGTCTGGGAGGATTCCCGTTCCATCGACACCTCCCTGCTGGTCCGTCGTCTATAGAGCGCTCTTTTGGTGGTTGCAGGTGTTTCTGAATTGACCACCTCCTCCTTTCCGCGTTTCTTCATGGCTCGAATCACTGGTGGACCCTGAGGGTATCTGGCCCGAACCTGCCTCGACACCGCCGGCACACCAAGTAATCCCGCCTGCTTCTCCTGTACAGGTCGAGGAGGTGGTATCACATTGCGAGGAGCACCATTTGCCATTTTCTGCTTCATCTCCTCTTCAACTTCCTGGAATATTCGCGACACGCTACTGCTATTGCGGGTCAGAGGCGGCCGAGGCTTCTGAGGCGGTTCAGCGGACACATCATTAGAAATGATGGTGGAGTTGGCGAGTTTGTCGACGTCGAGCGCATCCGTGAACTGCATGGGCTCTTTGGGAAGCATCGGTCGGTCCCGCCTGGAACGATTGTTCGCGTTTCGTACCACTTGTCCGAAACGAACTCGCACCGCCGACCCCCACAGGCTGGCCACATGCCAGTACCAGTGCCAATAGACGTAGAGCTGGAAAAATTCCTCTATAAAGTGAGGATTTCAAAACTTGAGAGCACTGAAATTGACCTCATCCTCACCAGAAAAAAGTTGAGCACTGTTCCGAAGATGTAGAAGGAGATTGGCACCACAGGCACCGCTTGCGGCTCCATCAGCTGCGGCAGAATTCGCGGAAGAGCCGCGATGAGAAGGATCAAGAGGCCAATTCCATAGGCGGATTGCTGAAATCAGAAAGATAAAGGCAGTGTTCACAATGAAAACTGTATCCTTGTTTACAGTGTTTTTGTGGAGACTAGTCCACAGGGTGGAGTGTAAGGAGTTGCCTGAATCCTACCGAGAATCTGTCGGGAACCTGCTGGACCGGAGCCGAAGCAGGCAGATTCTCGGCAGAGTCATGGTAGAATCAAGGCATTGCCAAGATCCCAATGCCTCGACCTGTCAAAATGCGTCAATGCCGGGGTCCTGCCGCGAGTCCACCGCGGTTAAGCCGCCGAAATTCGAACCACCAACCCTTACCGTTTCTGCTTTTTAGTCCGCCGAGTTATCTACTGAGCCACCTCCACTGCTCTTCTCGCAATGATGGCTGCGTTATCGCGGCATTATAGCGGTAATTTCACGGCAGACCATTTGGTGAATTCGCGTCATTGTGGAGGTATTTTACCGATACTTTTGCGGAAAGAACGGAATCATATATGTAGTTAGGTCCGTGTCTTGCTTGCTTAAGAAAAAACATTTAAATCTCTCCCATGGCTGGCGCGGGCGGTTTGAATCTCACCGGCGGCTGGCGGTACGGTGAGCTGATCAGCGGCGCTTTTCTTCCGGCCTGAGTCGATTAGCGGGCAGGCGTACGCGACCGCCGCGCAAACCGCTGGTGGGACTTAAATGCTTTTATTGAGGAAGCAAGCCGTGGACCTAACTATACTTGCAGCGACGAGCGACGTGAGGCAATGTTTAGGCCGGGATCATACTTCCGCGACCAGCGACTGCGGCAGTGCACATCAGGTATTTCCGGTCTCCGGTCGAATTCCGGTCAAAAAGGATGGTAAACATTGTGTCACGTCGCCCGTCGCCGGAAGTACGATACCGGCGTTAACATCTATATCGACCAAAAATCGATATGCCTGATGTGCAGTGTCGCGGTCGCTGGTCGCCGAAGGTATGATCCCGGCCTGACTTCGCGGTACTTCCTCTGCGAATCGCGGCAGACACCATCGGTAAATTCGCGTCATTTCCGCGGCTCGCGGCATTATCGCGCCAAATCCCTCAGGTATCCCACCCCTGGGGAGTCCCCGGTGAAACCTTCGTTTTTTAGGGTAAAAAAATGTTCTTGAAATCCCTGAAATATTAAACAACGCCTAGTTGGTGCATTTGGTGCAGTTCTGAAACTTCGAAATTGGTGGGTTGTAGGTCCGGTACACAAGACTAGAGGGGTTAAGGCGTCGCTCAGGCCAGGATCATAGTTCGAGCGACAAGCGACGCGACACAATGTTTGCCATCAATATCGCCCGAAAATCGATATGCCTGATATGCACTGTCGCTGTCGCTGGTCGTGGGAAGTGTTATACCAGCCTTAGGCCAAGTGCATACTTACCGCGAAGCGCGACCGCGATAATGTATATCAGCCACATCGATTTTCTGTCGATATACGCAGATAAGAAACATTATGTCGCGTCGCTCCTCGTGGGAAGTATGCACTAGGCCTTATATTTTGATCGCGTAGTGGTGCAGCGAAATGCAGTCATCTAATATCGATCGTGCCGCGTCACGTGATCAATATTAAGGAAGTGCACTGTTCCGCGCAGCTAGGTGACGGGCGTATAAACAACTCCTCAAAGTAGTTTTATCGATGAAAAAGCTTTCCGTGTTTCAAAAGAAACATTAGATCTTTATAAGAGATTTGATGAAGAATAAAGTGCGAAAATCGGGCAGGCAGTAACATAAAGGAGCATGAATCAACAGAACTGTGCGAAAACCCCGCCCACATCGAGGAAAAGTTGTCCATTTAAAGTAACAGTTGCCGAAATTCTGAATGCGTTTCATCTCAAATGCTTGCAGCACCCATAGAAGCACACCAAATTCTTCCTATTTTTGAAAAACTTTTATTACACAAACGTAACACAGACGACGGCGACGTCCAAGCGTTATCCCTTTAGAATTTTGTCTAGTGAATGGAAAAGGCATGATCATTGCGGCTGGCCGCGTGGCGTTGGCGACACCACCGATCAATGATGATTCGATCGCGCGAGGCGATCTACCTGCGCAGCCCCGTCCACTCACCAGCCCTAAATCTACACGGCGACTCTATATAAAGTTCTATTGTGATACGTCGGCTAGTTTCCCTCCAAATTCTGGGTGTGTGTAGGACAACAGTCACAATCACGTGAACTCCACAAGGTTGATATCAAGTTTGCTGACATAATGTGTGGCAAATTGACCACATTTTTTGAGAAAAACCCCACAAAGTCAGCTTATTATCGATCTTGCGATTGCGAGATTCTGCCATATATCTCCGCACGTCTTTTTTCTACCCCGTGAACTTCCATTGCGAGGACGATGTGATCTAATCTGGCTGGCGCCTACTCAAAGTTCGAGCCGGCCTCGTTAGTTAAGGACATTAGAGATGGTAGATATAGTTTTTTTTTGGTTGTACTAGTTGTGAAGTATCTATGTACTGTATAAAAATAGAAAAAAACGCAGCAACTATGGGCGGTACAGGGAAAAAATTTAGTTGGGTTTGGCAGAACTACATACTCTGATTGTCGCTTGGTAGTCGCCTCATAACATCGGGGCAAGCAGTCTCAAATTGAGCTAGCCTCATTATGGTGAAATTCTCGCCTTATTAAGTGAAAAATGTGAGGCTGCTTAAATGTGAGTTCGCCCCACATTTGTACTTGATAGAGCGACAATTTCACCATAATGAGGCAAACTTGATCTGATTGTATTCTTTCAACACACAAATCTGAAATAGTTTCTAAATAATGACAAAAAAACTAACAAAAATATATTCAATTTTTTTTCATAAAAAACTACAGTAAAAAAATTACAAAAATGTTGGTTAATATATATCAACTATAAACTGACTCAGAAAATTTCAGCAATTTTTTAAAATAAAATTTGTGCCGTTCAGTTCCTAGTTCCTCAAAATCGCACCCGGCCAGAGGAGGAGTTCATTGAGATCGTACATTAATCTCACATCTATGCTGTCGCGGGGTGGTGTTAACTAGACAACGATTCCACTTAACAGGTGGTATGGCCTGATAGTATATGAGAGCGCTAATTATAGGTAATCATAGGTGACACATAGTATAGTTAGGTCCGTGGCTTGTTTCCTCAAGAAGAAACATTTAAATCTCATCCGCGGCTGGCGCGGCGGTTTAAATCTCACCGGCGGGTAATTACCAGTGAGCCGCTCGCGGGGTTCGAACCGCCGTGCCAGCCGCGGATGAGATTTAAATGTTTTTTTCTTGAGGAAACAAGCCACGGACCTAACCATAAAATCATAATCTGCCCACTACGCTTCGATTTGTGGTGCTTTAGATATGAATTTGAACAAATTTGTATAAACTGATGTTGGAAAGGTGTGGAAAATGTCAAAAAAAAAGTTGAAAAGGTGAAAGTTAATTTGAGTTGTTTTGTGCGGGAAGTTCATCAAGACCGTCCTAATTAGGGATTTGCGACGAATTTTGGAAAACGAGAAATCGAAAAATGAAGCTTCTCGTTCCGAGCCCAAATTTTTGGGGCAGGTAGGTCATTTGAAGATCATCAATTTTTTCGAAAGCTTGTTGTTTTTTTTTCGGAATCGATTTTCCGAAAAGACCGAAAAAAACGAGAAAATTAAAATTATCCCAGTTTTGCTACGTAGCATACATAGTGTATGTATAGAAGCATTCTACTGTGCTTCTTTGGGCCAAATTCCGGGCCGCAATTGCGTCTCGACACGCTTTGCGGCCACGCGCTTCCGAGTCGAAAGAGTTTCCAGCGCAGCAGCCGCCGATCTGTTGACTCTAGGTGGGTTTTAGAAACTGGAAACTGAACAAAATTGGAGAAAACTGTATAAAAAAGTCACATCGAGTCGGCTTTGGCGCTGGAAACCCGACTGACTCAAGCGCGTGCGGCCGCAGAGCGTGTCGAGACGCGATTGCGGACCGGAGTTTGGCCCAGAGAAGCACAGTACAAATCCTTGACCGGAATAGTTTTCGTTTTTCTGTTCCAAAATTTTAGTCCACATCTGTGGTCCACATGAGAATGTCTGCCCACGCGGTCGTCGGGCGTGTCAGGCGACCGTCGCGAAGGCTTTTTTCAACTATTCTTCCCACGGCTGTTAATAGCTGCCTGAAATATTATTCACTATTCGTCTAACATTCCTCTCATTCGGTTTACAAGCCCAAAAAGTGCTTTCACAGTGGGCGCCCGACACGCACGCCGATCGCGTGGGCGGACAGTCTCGTTCGAGCGAGTTTTGTTTAATCAAGCTATTACTTCAAACATGGGTAATTGAACCGACGGAGGTGTTAAAATCTAAATCATGCTTCTGGAATGCGTCGTATATTCACCTGGATAGCATTATTTCTCGGTTATTTCGCGGCTATTTCGCGGTGAAAATTATTTCGCGGCTATTTCGCGGTGGGTATTATTTGGCGGTTATTTCGTGGGTAATACGCGGCAAGCAGACATTTCGGTGGCGCTATTTCTCGGCTAAAACTCTTAGAGAACCTGCCACCTGAGGGCCGGACTGAAGCGAAAGCGACAGATTCCGGGCGGATTTGCGGCAGAATTAAGGCATCGCAATAATTC
Organism: Aplectana chamaeleonis; assembly: GCA_029168955.1. NCBI lineage: Eukaryota > Metazoa > Nematoda > Chromadorea > Rhabditida > Cosmocercidae > Aplectana > Aplectana chamaeleonis. Next base: position 194,632 of record JAPDOI010000955.1, on the reverse strand, counting down.
TGCCAGAGTTCCATTGCCTAGACCACGAAAAAATGCGACAGTGCCAAGATTCTACCGCGAAGCGGCGCTGATTTCCGCCGCTACATACCAAGTTTCCCGGTGATTTCGCGGCACTTTCGCGGCACTTTCCCGGCTTGCGGTCGTTTCGCGTTAAATTCTCATTAAATTAAGGCTTTTGCTGATTTCTAAGAAGATTCCAGACAAATTTTGTGCAAAGTCTGTAGGTCCCCGAAACCAATGCGGAACACTTAGGCCGCAAACTACCTGCATATGTGGTTTTTTTTCACTCAGACAAAAAAAAAATGTTTCCTGGTTTTCTGCGTCGGACAGGGATGTAACAAAACAGTTGGCGGAGCGGCTATAAAAAATGGAGCGGTTGGGGGGAGAGAATAAGTGCGAATTAGTGCATCTCTTCACTTTATGTGATGAATGGCGAACGTGGCGCGGCCTCAATCACATCCACATAGCTGGAATTTGAATATAGGATTTTGGTGGAACTATTGAGCTAACTATTATATTCATCAGATCAATAGTGATTATGAAAAAGTTGTTCCATTTATTTTTGCAAATGGACCTATCGACTCGAAAAGAAAAACTTTGCAGGTTTTTATTCACATTCTTGGATCCCTTGCTCATCCACGCAGCGCAACATTTAACCCAAACCACCAAAAGTCGCGCGTAGCCCCTCTGTCGGCGTATTTGTTTAACCTTTCTTTTGAAGGGTTTATCGTGAAGGGGAAAAAATCTGTTCCTAAGATCCAGAGTGGGGAGAGAAATCTTGCGCTAGCGCTTTAATGCGTTTTAACGAAAGGCAGGCAGCTTTTTTGTGCGGTTGGAATCAACTGCGAAGTCGCCCTGCGACTAATGTATAATGACGGCAGACTTGGGGTTGCCTTCATTGTCGTTAAGCCTACACGATGATGCACTTTCTCGGAATGCGACTGGTTTTTGGGCGAAGTCGAAGATATGATTATTAACAATAAATCATTACTAAAAGGTCTCTTTGTAAGAAAAGATGATGGTGATGTTGTATGACCGAGATTGAAAAAGTTCGAACGCGGAAGGATGCTTTGACATGGTCCACTATACGCTATTTGCGCAATTTTTCTCTGGTAAAGAACTTTGCACAGAAATTTTAAGGGTGTAAAAGGAAGTTTTTTGGCGAATTTGGCTCAGAACGCTCAACTGGGGCTGGACTCATCAACGATAAAACCACTGTTCGAACGATATGTTTTAACTCGGACTTTCTTCTTTTCTCATGTATGCTACTCTCTCGCCGGTACGGTGGCCCTTAAAGGCAGTGTCCACGATAAAAATCGTTTCTCTGTTTTTTAGCCTATCTTAAAAGCGGTTCCATGCGGATTCCTACGATGTCTCTGAAATCGTACATGACCTTCTGGGAACTGAGTTACGTTCCCTCAAAAATTGAGCTAAGGAAACATGGTGGACGAGTTTTCCGAGGCTTGTACCTTCCGTCTTTTGCAGCCAATGTATGCGAGCTAACCTGAGTAAAGAGAGAAGTTGTCAATGAAGGGAAGAACGGGGTTCCAGATCGGTAACCATCTCTTATCTCACGATCTCGAGCATTCATTTGTTCACGTCAGTGGGCGTGTGTTGCGCTTTTGGGGTTTGCCTTGCGCTCAAAGTGGCAACTTCGGGCTCTTTTGGGGCTCTTCCTGGGTCGTTTTCATGCTCTCGTTCGACGTTAACGTTACAGAGCGTCCCTCCACTACCCATTCCCAGTGGAATTTCAAACACCTTTTTCATCGTGAACACTGCCTTTAAAGGCACGGGACACCCAAAAAATTGATTTTCAGGTTTCATGCTTATCTTGGAGAGAGTCACTCGCTGATAACAGTAGTATCTCTGAAATCGTCCAGAACCCCCTTTGAACAGAGTTATGGCTCTTCAAAAATGCCTAGATTTTGAAGGTGAAAAATTGGTGGACGAGTTGTCTCAAGCCTGTATTTCTCTTCATTCGCAATCGTTGCGTGAGAGAAAGCCAGGATAAGGAGACAGTCCGGTAGTGGACTGAAGAACGAGGACTTGTTGGAATTCATCCATCCATCGAGCCGCTATCGAGTTCGGAATTTGGTTAGGGGGTCGGGCCTGTGGTGGTGAGAGAAGGGGGTCGGGCCTGTGGTGGTCGCTTATATCTCGCTTATTTGGAGGAAATGAGATCTGGCATCTGGCACGTGTTATACAGGAGGGGTCTTCTACACAATTACATGAAAATCTCAAAATTCATATCTGAGGGTGTACTGTGCCTTTAAACCATGGTTTTGTCGTTGATGAATCTGGACCCTGGGTGCTATTTAGGGCGCTGAACATGAATCTGAGATCTGTTTGTCGCTATTCTGAGGGTTAGTGCTTGTGGCAGTAGGCATAATAATGCCTTCTAATATGCGTAACCTTCTTAAGTACTTCGAAAATCGACAATTTCATCACAAATCCGTGTTTGGCTTCCCAAATAACCCCCAGGCAGGAATTATGCGTCAAATCTGAGGACTAGACGGGTTTACCGTATACCCAACATAACATACCGCAATCCAAGAAAAAATCCATAAACAGGCCACAGATTGTGTTGAAGGCAGTGTTCACGACCGCGAAGTAGAGAATATCAGTCTCTACAGAACTCTCAAGTTTCGAAGAAAAAAATTTTTTGAAAAACTTCCTAATTTTTTATTACGCCCACCTGATGTGTTCGGTGTACTGCGGACTTTCTGCAATCCAAACGTCAGAAGTGATTTTTCTAGTTCAAACTCTTGAGCGTACTTTATTTCTGAGCCAGATTCACTTAATTCCTTTGCATGCGTGTGCGGAGCCAGGGGAGAGACAGCGAGAAAGTGTGGGACGAAGGAGAAGCAGCATACGCGCGAAAGCGCACGCGATTGACGGAAGTAACTTTCATTCCGAAATAGGAGATAATCGAGTTTGTTTTTTGTTTCTTGTTCCGATAACTCTTTGAAAATAAGAAGGTTAAATACACATGTTTAGATGTTGGAATCTTTTGGGATCAAGAGTATTCGAATATTTGACAGCTTTTCTTTTGACGAAGCGAACGGTGGACAACTGTTACATATATGACATGGGTGAGTTGATCTATTGGGTGAACTGATCTACGAGATTTTTACCCACTTGTTGGCCGTTTTTCGTCGTATTTTTGTCTTTAATCTTCTTATAGCGACCTAAAGCTCACATTCCTGCAAGAAAAACACACTGCCTTTGAGCAGGCCGAATAACTCCTACGGAAAAGTTTAAGGACAGTCTTATAGTAGCATACTGGAAATCGCCAACAGTTCCGTAGGGCTAGAAAAATTTCCCCAGCGGGATACTTTGGACCTAATCAGCCGAAATCTTCAAAAAAATCGACAAATGGACCTTAGATTTGTTTTTAGCACCCATTATAATCCCTTAGCCTCTAGGAAACGTTCTAAGCCTGATCGGAAACATTTTTTTCTGAAAACTGAAAATATGTGCCTCTACGCTTTCGAAAAACTATGAAAAATCCATTTTTCTCAGAAAATCCCTGAGGCATTTATAAAATTCTGAACACGTATTATCGGTACACTGGACTACACCTACAGCATCCAAAACATGGTTTCTAAGAAATCAGGGTATGTCAAAAACAATCCGTGGTTAGAATAGCTTCCAATGACTTAATGAGATTCTAAAGGACTAGAAATTCTCTCAAAAGCGTTTGAGAGGCCTCAGAATTTTCTACTGATTCAAAAAATTTTTGTAGAATTCGAGAGCTCACCTTATAGAAACTGAGCCTTCTAAAGGAATAATGCATGACTCACAACTATTTCGACAGGAATTGTCTTATTTCATTTCGAAATCTTGTATTTCTACATTTCAGCCAAGTCTCACATAATGATTTGGCAGTCAGTATCCGACCCCAACCGCCCGAAAAGTTGGCCGTCCCTGAAAACGTTGCCTTAGCTATTTTTTTTTCTCTCGCCCTTCACTATTACTACGCGGGCGCGCGAGTACGGTCACGGCGTAAGTGGGCGGGTCCACATAAGGGGCGTGGCCTCGCGGACGTTCCTTTTTTTTGAACGCATCGCGGCAAATCTCGTCCTGTCACGAAGTGAAATATGTAGGCATAAAGAGACTCGCCCGCGCACACACACACACATACGCATTTGCGCAAGCGTCAAAGTACAAAAATACGCGCGCAAAGGTATGCGCTAGTTTACACACACATCCATAGACCCGGGGAGAGACTATGTAGGTCTGGGATCTCTCGCTGTCTCATATTTCACTATATACGCTGCGGATGGTTGGAGATGACGAGGACACGACCTCGCGAGATCTGTGTGGGGGGGGGGGAGATGGTTAAAGTGCTGATGTACTTGCAGCAAAGAACGATTCGCATCTTTATGTGTGCGTATGGGGAAGTGCTATCGCGAAAAGACGCTTGCCCTCTGTGTCACATACAGTGTGGAGCGGAAATTTGAATCGAACCGATTTTTTCTTGGAAAAATTGTGTTAGATGAGATTATAAAATCGGGTCTCTAGAAAAATGACACTCATCATGTGAAATGCAGGTATACGGACTTGTTCGGGACAGATTGTGTGTTTTAACAGGTTATGACCAGGCTACTGTGTTGAATACAAGGTGTCAACATGTCAACACCCGCAGACTGTTAGAACGTGTTAAAACACCCGGGCTAGGATTCATGAACGCGTTGGGTCCCGCCAGGGTTCGGTTTGCTCAGAAAAATGAAAACATGTTACTTGCAACCTCAGAATTCGGAAACAAGTTACTTGTAACATATCTGAGCCGATGTAAGTTACTTGCGACTTGTCTCAGGTCATTCAATTTACATGTGACATATCGGCGGGATACTGCGTGCGGTGCGCCTCCGATATGTTACATAGAACTTTAATGACTTGAGATGAGTCGCAAGTATTTTACATCAGCTTAGATATGGTACAAGTAACTTGTTTCCAAATTCTAAGAGGTCCTGCATGCAGTGTGCCTCCGATGTGTTACATGTAACTTAAATGGCACAATATATGTAAGTCGCTAGTAACTTAAAATGGCCAAGAAGATATTTTGTCGTTGTTGGTTTCAATTACCCAAGTTTTAGATGCTTGACCCCACACCAGCAGGGAAGGCCCTGCACAGCATTTTTTTTGCGTAGTTTGTGGTCAGGGACGCGCCCTCTTCGTCGCGTGTCGTCTGGCCGGCCACCCGTAGTGGAAATTCAAATGTAAGTTACATGTAACATAAGTGTAACTTACACGTAATATAAATTTGAGTTACATTTAAAGTAAATGTATGTTACATGTAATATAAATGTAAGTTACTTGAGACATTCATGTATGTTACATTTATATTACAAGTAACTTGTTTTGATTTTTCTGAGTAGGCCGTAATCTTTCGACCAGACATGGGGTATTCGGCGCCAAATTGCGGACGTCACAGTTCACTCACATACAAGACGGCATGTGAAAAGGAAAAAACGAGTATTTTTTTACACGTTTACGATTATAGAGACGAGAAAGTTCAATAAGGCTACCGAGAAATCAGATTTCATGCAAAGCTTCCAGCAATTACAAACTTTAGTTGTAGTTTTATGTTGCTGTTTGAGGGAATTCCATACCATCGTCTTTCGGAAACCGTTTTTTGTTGGGAAACTATGCAAGACTAATTTATCTAGAAGATAAAGACACCAAAGTCACAAAAAAATCAGAAGGAATCAGCAAAAGCCGGGGAAAAAAATGATTTTTTTTAAATTTTTTGCGGCATTGTCCGTAATTGTCCGTCTTTTTTTACGCGAAATTACATCCGCCCGAGCAAATCGAATTCAGTGGACGAAGCGATTTCAGGTCGTGGCAGTATCGTTAGGACTTCGAGTCGACGCGACCATCTATGAATGAGTTCAAAAATCTCTTGAGTCCACCTACCGTTTTCAGCTTGTAACTTTTTAGAACATGGGTTTAGGCTAGAGTTTTTCACAATTTCTACTTTTAGCACCAGGTACATTCTTACAAGTAGTGTCCCTTGTTGATAACGGAGTGCACGAACTCATGGTCCCCCACTGGTCCTCTACTGGCACTCTACCACCGTAATAGCTGTCTTCGCAGACGACCCCGGTATGCAGCGGCGAGCACCTAAGCGATAGATACATCACTGCCGCCATTGACCTACCCACCGAGCCATTCCGTTGTCCACCAGCTGGTCAGTGTTGGTGGATGGGTGAGTGGCGAAAGCGACTCGGACAGAAAATAGGACTGACCGCGCGCAGGAACGGTTTCGAACGCGCGCAAAGCACGCGGTCAGTATGATCTTAAGACCCCGGGAGACCCCTTTTATCACAAAGCTAGGAAAACGCTCATTTCTGTGAATCACTAATTCGCATAATCGCTGAGCAGCTAGGACACATCATGGAGGTTTCTAGGCCAACGCCGTTCCCTAGCTGCTGAAAAAGTGGGCGTGACGGGGCGGAACCACCGCAGCATATGCTGCTGCCAGTTTTGCGTTTGAAACCCCAGTTCACGGGTCATATGCTGCTCCCAGCACGCGTCTGAGTGCGAAAAGGTGCGCTCACCGTCGGCAGTGTTCCGAGACGCGCACCATCACTGGAACTTCGTCGTGAGCGCACCATCACAAAAATTTTCCGGCCCGACATGCCCCGGGGACATTCCACTGTGGTAATCCGCTTTGGGGTCCCCAGAGGGGGGGGGGTCACCCCACTGCCACGGTCCGCAGTGGGTGCACCCCACCGTGGACCGTGGGGAGGTGACCCCACAGTTGGGTACCACCCTCCCCGAGCCGTGGGGAGCCCCCTCCCCTCGGCGACAAAAATTATCCTCCGGTATCCGGTGGATCTTCTGGTGAGTGACTCGAGGCCACCTTCCAGGTCCGACTCCGAAGAGCCGACTGAAACACACTGTGAAATGAGAAGCCTTTTATACCAGCAACATTGTTAATACTTTTGTCTAAACATGTCAGGATTAGACCAGTTAGGGAGAGGGGTGGGCGGAGCCATCCAATGGCGAGCGGCCGCTGGCTCTAGGACATTTTTCTTCCGTGGGGCGCCGGAGCTCCGCGACATATGCTGCACTTCCAGCATCATGGGACGATATCTTGCGACGATGGGGTTTGTAACGCTGAGTCCATCCACCAATCACAAACTGGTGGGCGGTCGTCAGCAGATATCTCCATGATGCTGCTCAGAAAATGAGAGGCCGTTTCAGTGCCCTAGCTGCTCAGCGAATTCCTGAGAAGGCATTTACGGACTATTGATACGCAAGACTACCAGGTTGTTCAATAAGTTTCGTCTTTCGATAAGAAAAACACAATTTTATGGTTCAAAATACACATTATTATTCATTATAATCTCTCTGAACGATAATACACTTGCTCCAACGATCCTCCAATCTGTAGATCCCATCCCTGAAGTGAGAATCCGGAAGGTCTGCTAAATACGCTTCAACAGCCGTTATAACCTCTTCATTTGATAAGAAACGCTTGCCAAGCGTAATTTTTTTGAAATCCGGAAACAATTGGAAGTCGCTGGGGGCCAAATCTGGTGAATACGGTGGATGATCCAACAATTCGAGCTTCAATTCATGGATTTTAGCAATTGTCAAAATGCCCTTGTGAGACGGCGCATTGTCCTGATGAAAAAGTATTTTTTCCTCTGCAAACCTGGTCTTTTTCACGGATTTTTTCCTTCAACTGGTCCAAAAGATTGCAATAATATTCAGAACTGATTGTTTTACCAGTTTGTAAGTAATCCACAAACAAAATTCCATTCGCATCCCAAAAAACTGATGCCAGCGATTTCCGGACACGAACTCCTTTCGAAGCCGAACATCCAGGTTCACATCACTCTTTAGCCTCTTGTTTTGATTCAGGATCATGGTGATAGACCCAAGTAATCCACTTTATCCTTTTTAAAACGCTCCAAATGTTGCTGAGAAAGTCGCATTCGAATGTGTTTTTGTTCCATTGTTAACGAATGCGGCACCCATTCTGCACACAGCTTTCTAAAACCCAAAATTTCACTTAAAATATGGCTCACACTGCCTAATGAGCTGTGTAGAGCCTCTACTAAATCTCTTCGAGTCAATCGACGATCTTCCAAAACCATATTCTATATTTTCGCTATGATTTCCGGTGTTGATGCGCTTTTTCTGGACGTCCTTCACGTGGATCGTCTTCAAGGCTTGTACGACTACGTTTAAATTCAGCAATCCATCTTTCTACTGTTCTAATTGTAGGTGAACGATCATTATACACTTTTAACATTCGCTCGTGAGTTTCTTTTGGTGCTACACCTTCCAAAAATATGAATTTTATCACTGCACAATATTCATGCACATCTTTCTACTGATCTAATTCGTGGTATTGTCAGGAATCGAATGCTAAATTTGGACACACTACAGCGCAGACGGAAAAGGAATGATACTAATTTGGTATATAATCTTATTTGGGGCAGATCGCGCCTCAGAAGTAATTCTTTCTTTGAATTGGTGGAATCAAATACTAGAGGTGAAAGATTCAAGCTTAAAATCAGGCAGCCGCGCACTTCCGTTCTCAGACTCTGCGGGGGGGGGGGGCAAGCGCCGGACAATAGAGCCCGTTTCCGACTTGGGGGAGCGACAGCGCAGGCCTCCCCCAAGGGGGGCTTCAGGGGAGGCCCCTGCTCCACTCCGGCGCTTGTCCCCCGAGAGGAAGAGAGGGAAAAGATGGGAAGAAGTCGTAGAAGGTAGTTTATGACAATAGAGACCAGAGAAGGCATCTATCACGTGCTCGACCGGTATAAAAGGCGCCTCACCTCATGGAGAGCCGCATTCGGCCCAACAGGGCCGGCCCTGGACGGCGACTTCGAGTCACTGTCGGAAAGGGATATTTTTGGAGGAAAGCGGAGACCCTTTCTGGGGAGGGTGACGTCACTGCTCCGGTGTGGTGACGTCACTGCTCCGGAGTCGTGACGTCATGGCTCCGGGGCAGTGACGGGGGCTTCAAGGCAGTGACAGGGGGCTTTGGGGCAGTCACAGGGGGCTTCAGGGCAGTCTTAGGGGGCTTCAGGGCAGTGACGGGGGCTTCAGGGCAGTGACGGGGGGGGGGGCTCCGATCAAGCCGAATTGTCACTCCGGCGGTAGCCCCCCCCCCCCGATTGGGGGGGGGGGGGGGGCAAGCGCCGGTGCCCGGAGGGTTGCCCCCCCGAAGAGCTGCGCTAGCCCCCTCCAGTGTATGAGTTTGGCGCAATTTCTTCACTTTTAGGGCTGGTATGGAGTATAAAAAGATGAGTAGAGCTATGCACATTCCGAATCATCTTGCAAAATTCAAAACATGTATCACAAGTTAACTTAACCGCTGAAATAGTAATCCCAATCTTATGGGCTCTCAACTAATGTTTGATTTGTTTTCTCGATAGCGGTTTCTCCGGTTTTTTTTTGTCCCTCTTTGGCTCTTTTTTTCACCTTTTCATCATAGTTCACATGCTTCGATGCAGGTAATGAAGCAAGTTAAAAAAGTTGGCTCAGTAGCAACACCTTCTCTTATGGAACGACAAAACTTATTGAACAACCCGGTATAACTACATACAGCATACAGAAAATGGGTTTTCCGAAACATTGGGGCACATGTTAGGCAATCACTAGTGGGTGGGTTAGAAAATAGGTTAGACCATTTCGTAGCAAAATAGCACTTTTAACCCTAGAAATAAGTTTAGATTTGCTAAACTGTTTCTTTCTCGGTTTTTTTTTTCAAATATGCATATGCGTATCGCTTTCTTCCCCTAGCTGGAGAAATAATATCGTTTCTCTCGAGTGCTAGGACACTCTGCAGATTTGCGAGTGGGGGAGGGGAGTGCATAGACTTGTGCACTTTTGAGTTGCGTAGCATCGCAGAGTGGGTCTCGATGTAGTGTAGATTGCAGATGTTTGACCTCGATACACTGGAAAATTGGCCAGTTCGCTCGTCTTATAATAAAACTTTCTTGACCTCAGGAAGGAATATGTAGTAGATTTAAATTGCTCCCAAGGGTGGACGGACGCTAGTGTTTAGTCCTCCAAGACTCACTATCTATAGCTGAAATCGCAGAGTTGATAATTGGAATTGCGGCTGAGGTTTGAACGGAATGAGGTAGAGATTAAGCAGTGAAATGGGATTTATGTAGTCCTACTGCCCTGTTGAGCACGAAATTCTATAATGAATATACTTATGCCATTCGAATAGTTTTGAATAGGATTATTCGAACGATTGCATTTCGAATAATTATTCAAATTCAGAAGTCCTTAAATAGCGGGCGCCATTCGAGAATTCTTCGAAACTCAGAACTTGAGAAAGGGCTCATCCAAATCTATTCGATACTCGAAGCCTTGTTGAATAGTTTTGAATAGTTTTCGACGCATTTCCCCGTCATTGCTATTTATGGTGTACGGTAGGGGACCGTGTGTTCCGTTCGGCTAGCCTGACCACATCAACAGAATTTAAAATCATTTGGCGCCTCGTCGCGTGCAGCAGAATTCAAAATTTTTCGGCGACTGCGTCGGCTGCGTGCGTTCAATTTTTTTCTTATTATTTGTGTCGTGACTTTCGTCCGACCTATCAAACGGCTGATCATGTCTCTTATTAAAGGGCCGGCAGAGTGCATTGGCGCTGGGCCTGGCGGTGCGCTAGTACGGTATGATTTTGAGAGTGGCAGAGACGCAGAGGGCGCAGACAACCAGAGCCACGCTAATCGATCACCAACATTCTTCTCGTCGTGGTGCGCGTCGTGCGGCTGCCCGTTATCGTCATCGCAGTCGAGTCCGAGCTCTCCTGTCTTAGATGGATCGTCTTCATAGCAGTGAGCCGTAGCTCATTGCCCGAGCAGTATGGGCCGCAGTCAACATCCGGCCAGGAGCCCGAAGCCATCAGGTGGGCATTTTCCGTACTGCCTAAGAAGCAGACGCCCGAAGGGAGGGCAATGACGCAGGGGGCCGTTGCCTCTACCGCGCAGTCCCGGTGCCGTGAAGCAGCTTCCACCGAAGTGACGCGGAGGATACGCAGCGATCCGGAGGCACCACTTAGGTCCGATTCCTAGTTACTGGGAGGAGAATCCGCACTTGACCCGTAAGCACGCTGTAAATAAGAGAGGTTAAACCCATTCTACAATCTGGTGTTCTGTTGTGTAGCAAAGTACAGACAACATGGCGGCAATATCCGCAGGCTACGGCCTTATTCAGTGCAGTCGACAGCCCATGTGTATTTTGTGTTAGGTTCGCTTTGGGGTCGCAAACCACGGCGACGAGGTCGACAATGGTGTAACACTGATGACTATTGTGTGGTAAAATATGTGTCAGCTTGAACAGGGTTTGGGCCTTTGTGTGTACGTACTGTACCCGCAGTGGCGGTGTATGTATAGAGCGAGCATAGAGTGCAGAGTCCTGTCGCAGATGTTCCCCAGGCCGTGACGGGCGGGTCTGTCACCCACACCGCCGATGCAAGGAGCTTGGCGGACCCGCACGTCGCGACTATCCGTTTATTCTATTAGGCCCACGTCATAGTCGGCCGATCGGCTGTAGCCAACCCGGTCAATAAACATCTACAACAGGAGAATCGGGTGTGGAATATCCACTTTTTGTAGCCGGACTGAGCGCACCTGTGCCGTCAGTGACCGTCCCGGTCAATACGCATGTAATACATTGCACACTCACAACACATCTGCAAAAACAACTATCGTTTTCAGTATCTATTGGGCATCCATAGTAAAAAAGGGTTCAATTGAATCTTATTCGGAAATCGGATCTTAAAATGGGGTCATTCAAATCTATTCGATACTCGGTATTTTCGTACAAAACAACTGTAATACTTAGGGTCACATGGAGATAGTTGTGAGATCGTTGATTGTATACAGGCCATAAAACGGTCAATTTCTCACCGTCGACTGCGTACCACGCGCTGCGCGACCGCACGCGCGTCGGAAGCAGACGGGTTTTGGCCGCCGCGCGACGAGTTTTGGCTGCCGCGCGACGTTTCATCCGCCGCGCGGCGGCCGAAACTCGTCTGCTTCCGACGCACGTGCGGTCGCGCAGCGCGTGGTACGCAGTCGACGGTGAGACATTTGCCGTTTTATGGCCTGTAGCTCACCCTGCATAAGTGCATTTGTGACAGACTGGATTAGCACTCGTTAGTTCAACTACTTTAGGTGCCCGAAATTCATAGGGTAGTAATTATGTCTAATTTTATAGAATTAAAGGACAATTCATGGATAAAACTCCTGTTTTAGAGACAGGAATTTAGTGGCATATGCTATGTACGGATCATGGTAGGCCATGGTAGACAGACTCTGGTAGAATATGCTGCAGTAGTGCCGATATAGTGCCGCTTCGGCTCTTACTGGCACCGAAGCGACACGAGAGCGGATCCGCAGCGGTGCTATCGCGGAGCTATCGCGGCGCAGTCGAGGGCCGCGCTACCTTTCCGGCTTTGTCGCTGCAGGTTTTCCCAGAGGCCTGCCTCATCGCGGCGAAGTACACGTCGTGGGGTGTGACTTTCGCGGTTAAATGTGGGCTGTTTCGCCTGCAAATGTGAGCTAAATTCATGCTAATCTGCGCAAAGCACCCATTTCGCGGCTAGATCCATGCAATTTCTACGCGAAGTTCCTTCGAAAGCTGGAATGATTCGGAGAATCAGGTCTTAGCCACTAAAACTCGTCAAAACCAGTGATTTTCAGGAAAGTTGAAGGAATAAATCTCACAAAAAAGGTGCTGAGTTGGTCGCAAAATGTTGGGCTCTGAGCGAGATCAAACCAGCCTTATCCTTTTCCGGCGGAGCGCCTTATCGCACTGCACCACCAACCAGTTGCTCGGTGAATCCTCACCAAAGTTATAGTCTCTCACACACATTTGTAACTTAAGGTTGGATAAGAAGATCATAAAATTTTATTCTGTTCCCTCATTTTGTGACGAATTTATTTCAGTTTCCATATACCGTGATGTGGTGTTATGGCAGCAAAGTCATAATTAAATATTTGGGACAGTCTCACTATTGTTATAGTGATATTCCATCGAATAATTAATGCTCTTCGACTCGCTAAAGTGCTTTTCTTACGCTGAACGGTGAAGTGCAAACCTCCGCACCTATCCGTCATTCGGCAAAACATAGTACATAGTCGTGATCATAAAATGATGCACAGCAGTCCGGAAAGGTTAGAATGAGCGCGCACATTACCCAGATTCGAATCGGGAGGGCGTACTCAACCCTCCAACGGGTGCATGACCGATTTTCTTAATCCTGGAGAGGTTTGTGCGCGCTCATACTGACCATGGCTATAATTTTTTTTGAAAAGTGGCGGAGATTCACAGAGATTTGCACTTCTTTATCTTGCATAGGAAAATCGCACTTTAGCGAGTCGGAGATCATTTACTACAAACATATTTGTTGGTATAGCAATAAAGGCAGAGTATCACAAATATTTAATTATTAGTTTGCCGTAGGAAACATAGACTGAGCGGAATGAAAAATGATTAGCTCACTTCAGATTGAATTGAAGCAGTATTTTTGCAATTTTTAAGTCAAGAGAATAGAATTTTTGTTTGATAATTTATTTTTAATTGTTTTCTGATTTCGCTTATTCTATTTTATTTTATTTTATTTTGTTTAACTTCATTTTATTTATTTATTTATTTTTAATTTTTAATTCGATATGCTGCCACGGGGCTGTCCAGTGAAGGGGTCAAGCAGTTCAAAATCATAATAGAAAAATCAAGGAAATGTGGTTTAATTAAGGCTGAAAACCTTTAAGAAATATATTTTTGACTTTCTTAGATATTACATATTAGAATAATACTCCAAAATGACAGTTCGTCACAATTTTTCGCCTAGTTGTCCATTCTATACCTACCTACTGTAGTCTACCATAATCGCAAGCTAACTATGGTTTACTGCTGTCAATTACGGTACTCCTACTGTAGCCTAACATGATAACGCTTGAAACTACAGTACAACTACCGTAACCTATGTATATCAACTACGGTATACCTGACATACATTACTGATGGCATACTGCATTTTATGATCTTCTCGGCCAGGATTACCATACCCCACATTAGCCTACCATAATCACTGACTAACTACAGTATACTACAGTCAATTACGGTACATTTAGTGTAGCCTAAATTGGCGTTTCACGATGTGGCACCCTAGTATTAGCCTATTAATATTTATTAGTTTACGTATACGATTTTATTCATTCATTCATTTATTCATCTATCTGTTTACTTATTTATTTCTGCATTAATAAATAATTAAATAAGTGAAAAATATCCTCTGTTCTGGGGCCAAATTTAATATTTATTTGCGTGCGTGTGCGGAGGGGAGACACAGCGAGAAAGTATGGGTGAGAAGGAGACGCAGCATGCGTGCGCGGACGCACGCGAACAACGGAAATAAATTTAATTCCAAAATAGAAGATAAATAAATGAATTTGTAAACTATTTGTCCAACAACTATTCCAATTTTTTTCATTTGATTAGTTTTTCATTTATTTACTTATTTATATTTTTATTATTTATTTATTTATTTATTTATTTATTTATTCAATTATTAACTTATTTACTTATCTGTTTATTTATTTATTTTTTTATTACTTGATTATTTATTTATTTGTTTATTTATTCATTTACTTATTTTTTTAATTATCCATCTATCACGCCTAGAAGAACACTCCAAGAACTCATTTACTGAACATTGACTAGAAATATTATCTACGAGCGAAAAAAAGAGCAATTAGAAAAAAAAACAAAAAAAACATTGCTAGTTGGAGAGAACGAAGCCAACGGCAGGATCTGTAAGGTGGCCAACCAGGCATGTGAAGTTTTAGGAATTGGATTTAAAAAAAAAATCAAATAATTTTCACATACTGCGGTATATTGCCGTCCACTACAGTGTACCTGCTGTTGCCCAATGTAATCATTTCAAACTACAGTACCTTCACAGTAGCCTATCGTAATCATTGGCCAGCTACGGTATACTTGTCGCAGCCAGCCATAGTAGTGATTGGACAGCTACGGCATACACATAGTTAGGTCCGTGGCCTGTGCCGTCAAAAAAAACGTTTAAATTCAAACCGCGGCTGGCGCGGCGGTTTAATTCTCAGAGACTGAGATTTAAACCGCCACGCCAGCCGTGGTTTGAATTTACAACTTTTTTCTTGAGAAAACAAGCCGCGGATCTGATCATACTGTGCTTCTCTGGGCCAAACTCCGGTCTGTAATTGCGTCTCGACACGCTTCGTGGCCGCACGCTCCCGAGTCGGAAGAGTTTTCAGCGCCGAAGCAGTTGATCTGTTGACTCTAGGTGGGTTTTAGAAACTGGATACTAAGAACAATTGAAGAAAACGGTATAAAAAAGCCCTATCTAGTCGGCTTCGGCGCTGGAAACTCGACCGACTCGAGCGCGTGCGGCCGCAAAGCGTGTCGAGACACAATTGCGAACCGGAATTTGGCCCAGATAAGCACAGTATATACCGTTAACTGCAGATTAATCACCATAGCCTACTCCGATTCCAGAAATCTACTGTACAACTACAGTAATCTACCATGTTCACTATGCAAAGACTCACAACATATGCACCTAAGGATGTGAAAATGAATACTGTCAGAAATTGGTTTTCCATTTGTATACTAGAAAAGGAGCATGAAGCAGGTAGGGAAAAGGTGACCCGAATGCATTTTTATTTTTATGCCTAATTCATAATTTTTTTTTATTTAAAAAAAGGCTGGCAGGTTTCATTGTGTTTAGCGTTTTTTCTTTTTCACACCTTACATCTCTTTGAAAACTTTTCTGCCTAAATAGCTTTAATGGAAAAGGAAAGTACTTTCCGAAATTCTGTCGTGTAAGTAGTGTAATGGTAACACTCTCGCCCTGAAAGCCATGCGATACGGGTTCGATTCCTGCCTGACACCGAAGTTTTGTATTCAACTCAGCAATCTTGTGATAACTTGTGATTCTATACTATGCCATAAAAAGGCATCAAATCTTGAAAAAGTTCAAAACTTTCCAGAATATTCCCCGATCTCAACGAATTCATAGAATTCTTCCAAAAATAGTCCCGTCAATGCGCGCCTGCAGCCAGCAGTCGGATACCTCTGTGTTATGGGGCGAGAATTTGTCAGTGCCTCCTCCTCGGGGGTTGGTTTTTTGATGGGGTCGCATGAAGTATCACACGCCAGGGATTCCCCTAGGGAAGGGGGGAAGCCGACGGCCTTCCTGATCCCGCCCACTTATGCATCCGGTTCTTGCCAGCCCCGGCTGTGAAATATCGAGCTAGCAAGGATTTTCTGAAGGACATAAATAATTGTGTTTAGTACAGAAGGAGAAATATTGCTGCTTGGAGGCACAATAAGTGAAATAATGGTTTTGTAGGGGCTACGTTGCTTTAGTGAACATTTTGGGTCATACAATGAATGTCAATGAGGAAATGAATACGTGTCCTCAAAAAAATTTCTTCGAAATGCTATAAAATACCTGGGACCTCTGCGCTTGCCTGCCCAAAGTTCTCTACTTCAACCCTGAGCAGCAACTCATTAGTGGACTTCCACTCAGCTGTTGGGCACACCAGAGACCGGGTTCACCAAGAAGAAAAAAACGTGCTCAAGGGTATCCAGGTTTACGAAAAGAAGGTGTTTAACATAGGGAGGTGCAGGGAGTCTGGGTAAAGATTGCCTTTAACCCATGACTTCATCGTACATGAACGCTGTTGGCTGCTGGTTAAATCCGGAGTTCATCGGCTCAACCCTCTCACTGGGGACCGTGTTTTTCCGCTGTAGGTTTGTGACAGTACATAAATGATATGCGCTCGAAAATCTCCAAATGTCTCTGGGAATTCCAAAAAAAATCTTTTCATTACCAAAATGTAAGGACACCCTCCGAAAATTTTTCGGGTGTTCAGGTACTGTGCTTCTCGAGACCAAATTTTGTTCCGCAATTGCGTCCCGACACGCTTTGCGGCCGCGCGCTTTCGAGTCAGAAGAGTTTCCAGCCCCCGATCTGCTGACTCTAGGTGGGTTTCAGAAACTAGAAACTGAATAAAATTGGAGAAACTGTATAAAAAGCCATATCGAGTCGGCTTTGACGCTGGAAATTCGACTGACTCGAGCGCATGCTGCCGCAAAGCGTGTCGAGACGCAATTGCGGACCGGAATTTGGCCCAGAGAAGCACAGTAAATGTTCGCGGATTCGGCTGAAAACTTTCAACTGAGAGTTATTTAGCTCGCTGAGCGCGAATTCGAGGTCTGTTTGTAGTTAGGCTTAAAGCTACTGTTGATGACGGTAGGCACTATGCTTTTTAACTAGTCTAACCTACCTCAATATTTCGAAAATCGAAAAATGGACCTCAAATTGGTGTTCAGCGTCCCAAGTAACATCCATGGAGAAACTTTGAATCGAATCTGACAAAGGAACTCCGTTTGGCCAAACTGGCCATTCCAAGTGAAATGCTTTTTTTCCAGAACCACTCTTGGACTTAAAGTCCGAATATGCTCATCGCAACTGTCCAGACTCACTCTGAAAAAAGTTGTGGGCGTATTTAAAGCTTCGCGAGAAGGTAAAGGTAACCCCCATCAGGCAACTTTCAGGGTGTTTTGAAAAAATAACCCGGATTTTGCTAAAAACGTGTATGTAGGGGTAATCTGTGGTGCTGAACAGGAATCTATAGTCCTATCGTCGGAAATCTGAGGTTTACTGTAGGTTACGGTACTATACTTTGACCGCATCGAATGATTCGAAATATTATTCGATTGAAAAAGTCGACTTCGAAATATTCGAAAAGTCGAATATTTGAAAAAGGCAAATTCCCGAATTATTGTAAAAGTCGAATATTCGAAAAATGCAAATTCCCGAAATATTGGAAAAGTCGAATATTCGAAAAGTTCAAAATCTCGAATTATTCGAAAAGTCTAATGTTTGAAAGTTTCAAAATCCCGAATTATTCGAAAAGTCGAATATTCGAAAACTTCAAAATCCCGAGTTATTCGAAAAGTCGAATATTCGAAAAAAAATCTGAAAATGTAAAAGTGTAGTAGGTACCATGCTATTTAGAGGGCCAAACCTACCCTAATAAGTCAAAAATCGACAAATAGACATCGAATTCGTATTCAGCACCTCAAATAACCCCCCTCAAAAAGACTTTGAGAGAAATCCGAGACTTTGACGGAACTACCGTGTACCCACCGTAATCTACCGTAAGCTGTCAAAAATCGATAATTTATTTATTTGAGGACTTGTTTTGGGCCTTGAACGCGATTATGACTGTCTATTTTCGGATTTTCGAAAGATGTAGTAGGTACGAAAATCAGAGAAAGACAGCCTATACCTTTTTCGGAGTGATTTTAGGCAGCTGCGAAGGGCATATTTGGAATCTACGTTAAAAAATGATTGTAGAAGAGTACATTTCAATTGGAATGGCCAGTTTGGCTAACAGTAGTTTCCTTGTGAGGCTTCGACCAAGCTACCGTATACCCACCGTTACATACTGTAAGCCAAGGAAAATCGATAAATTGATCACAGATTTGTGCTAAACAGACCAAATAGCATACATACTATGTGGGGATGTTTTGTGAGCTATTTTGTCCTAGCATTCTCGAAATGGTCAAAAGTCGCGTTTGGCCAGTGAAAATTCCTCCATTTCAAAGCTTTGCACTAAATCAGTCGCATTTTTTTTTGAAAAACTAAAAAATGGGCGTCAATTTGTAAGCAGCACCCAAAACAACCCATAGAAAAAGTAGATATTTGAGCCCAACCCAAAAAAATTCTTGAACACCCTGTAAATTGTCATTCAGGTACCTCTTTTTCTTTTCGCAAAGCTATGAGATTGCCCACTTTTGGAAATGTCCCGTAAATCTCTGAGGCATTAAGGGGATTTGGAAAACGGATTACTGATTTATAGGACTACAACTACAATACCCTGAACATGGTTTTCTTAATCATCGATGTGTGGGTGGAACCAGCTCTAGTGAGAGCTGAGTTGACGTCCATCCTGTACATAAGGCCCTAGTTATACATCGGCGCTTCGGTGCCGCTGGTTTTTGCGGGACGTCTGCGATTGGTCAGATTTCGAAATTGACCACTAGCAGCCATACCGCGGAAGCCAGCGGCGGCGAAACCCTGGTGTATAACTAGGGCCTAGTACCCCTTCTGTAACTATTTCGCAATCTCTCGCAACGCCGACTGAGGCAGTAAGTATTTCGCAACAGTCACCTGTAATCATTGCTGACAGTAATTGTGAGTCATCATCTTTTAAAACCCCTGTCCAGTCAAACTAGCAGCTGATCGTCGGAAACATGATCATTCCAGAATTTCTTGCCTTGTTTCAAACATCCGTTCTATGGTGAGAAACCGGAATGCGCTAACTTTTGCTCTCAATCATTTAAAGGCAGTGGTCACGATGAAAAACGTTGTAGAAAAAACTACAAAAATCAGCTTAGATAAAAAACAGCTAAAAAACTATAAAGGTAGAGCGGTGAAAAACGGGCTAGAATTAGAGTTTCTAAGGCCCAAAGCAGCCAGTTCGTGCACACGTGCACAGCGATGACGAATTAGATCGCAGTCTCATGCCGAGCAGTCATAAATCATCGACATTCAGAGGACGAAATAAATGCAAATTTACCTAATAAAAACAGTTGAACAATGAAAGCAAGCACTTCAGTCAATGTTTTTGACTAGATGTGTACATAAATCCGAAGCTGCATTGATTGAAATTCAATTTCAAGCCAGCTTATGTTCTTGATATAAGAGGTCATCGATGCCGATGATATGGAGTGAGCTCGTCCACCGTCAAAAGACAAGAAAGTTCAGGCTTCAAATTTTGACCAAAACAATGGTTTTTTCGCGATTTTTTCTTATAGGTCCCACTACTCAAGACCCAGAAAAGGGTTTAGAGAGACAAAGACGACAAGCATATTTGATCGCGACCACTGCCTTTAAGTTTCGACCTAGTGGCCCTCACAGAAACCTGGTGTAATTCTGCAATAGATACTGAACCACTTCTAGGTGAAATCTGTTTTCAATACGACGTACTCAGATGTGACCGCACACGTAAAAAAGGAGGTGGAGTCGCATTGTTGATTAAGAAAGTGTCTTGCCCGTCTACAGTTTTCAAAGAATCTGTTTCTGACGCTTACGAGTTAATTTGTTGTGACTTATTCCTTGAATCTCAGGTATTGCGTATTATCGTTGTATACAGAGCCCCCTGCTGTCGTGCACACAGTGCATATGTTTTGGTAAAAGCGCTTAGTGAATTAATATCCTGTGACCGAACATGCCTAATTATTGGTGACTTTAATATGCCCGACATCGACTGGATCTCCACTGGGAAACCCACCGCTTCCTGTTCTCTATCTAAAGCATTCCTGGAACTTTGTGACAATCATAAATTAACCCAACATGTCCGTAAATGCACCCTAGGGAACAATATCTTGGATCTCGTTCTAAGCCCTGAGTCAAATCTGGTTAATAATTTAAAGGTTGAATCTCCACTGGGTTCTAGCGACCATTCATGTATACGGTTTGATTTAGAGCTACCCAAACAAGAAACTCAGTTTGTCCTAAAACAGAATTTTTCAAAAGCGAACTATGGCGTGATAAATTCTTACCTTTCCCAAGTTGACTGGTTTGGCTCTCTTCACAACGCTCCCACCGTGAACGGAAAATATCAAATTTTCATATCGATTCTTAATCACTGCATTGATCTGTTTGTCCCGGTCGAAAAGGTCCTACCCCATAAACTCAACTTGCCACACTATCTAAAAACACTTTTCTCCGAAAAATCGCAGGCGTGGGATGATGCGGTAGCCAACAATTCTCCTGAGAGCTGGAACAAATTTAGAGAGCTGAATAGAATATTTGAGAGAAGACTGAAGAAATTTAATAGTTCCATTGAGAAAAAGGTAATCGAATCTCAGAATAAAAACAAATTTTTCAAATTTCTCAACAGCAAGCTTAAGCAAAAGCCTAAGAAGGGCTTGATTGTCGCAGAAGATGGCGCCGTAATCAGGAAAGATATTGAAAAAGCTGAACTATTTGCTTGCCTTTTTGAGAAAGTATACAAACATGATTCAGAAACTTTCGATTGTTTATCTTCAAGTCCACTCTTCCCCCAAATGAAAGATTCGGCATGGTTTTCTGCAGACGAGATTTATACCTTACCGTCTAAATGGCCATCATCTCTCTCGGAAACTCCGGACAATATCCCTCAACTATTTCTTAAATCAGTTGCTCAGGTGATTGCAGGTCCGCTTGAACATATATTCAACCTAAGCTTCATAAGGTCGGAAGAGCCCTCAAGGTGGAAAACTGCAATTGTCACGCCTATCCCGAAAAAACCGCCTTATACTTCCGCGGAAAACTACCGTCCTATCAGTTTAACGTCGATACTTGCTAGAATTTTCGAGAAAATCCTCAAAAAAAGAATTGAAGCCCACCTCGAGGAACACTCAATTATTTCACATTTCCAACATGGCTTTCAGAAAGGTAAATCTACTGTCACGGCAATGCTGCAGTCCATGAATGACTGGACTGTTGCTCTAGATGAGGGTAATCCCCTCGATGTAGTCTATCTTGACTTTTCTAAAGCCTTTGATCGCGTTTCGCACGAAAGATTAATCCACAAATTGAACCTCATTGGTCTGCATCCTAGAATTATTGCTTGGATACGCTCCTTTCTCTGAGGTAGATCTTTTCGGGTGCGGATTAATACAACCTTGTCTACTCCTCGGCTAGCAATGAGTGGCGTTCCTCAAGGCGGGGTTCTTTCACCGATTCTCTTCAACATCTACACTTATGAACTACCCGCACTAATAACTTCCAATAATGTCAAATGTTGTTCCTTTGCTGATGATCTTAAAATATATAAATCAGTCGTAAACCCTGAGGATTCTCTCGCACTGCAACGCACGATCAATCTGGTTCGTCAGTGGGCTGATGATTGGGGGTTGCCGCTATCGAACGAGAAAACGAAACTTTTGCACATTGGATCGAATAACAACCGAACTAATTATGAAATCAGAGGTGACCAAATTCAGAAAGTTGAACAGATCCAAGATCTTGGGTTCCTCGTAACTAGTGATCTCAGTTTTGATGCGCATTGTGAACGAATAGCAGGAAAAGCTACGAAGGCTGTATACAATTTGTTTAGGGCTCTGTCCACAAATAACAGTGCCGTGTTACTCAGGGCATTCAAAACTTATGTTAGACCACTGCTCGAGTACGGAACGGTAATATTCAGTCCATACAAAAAACAGGTCATAGCAAAACTCGAGAGCGTCCAGAACAGTTTTACTAGAAAACTAGTGATTAGAACCAAAGGTTTTTCCTACGATAGCATTCCCCATTCTCAAGAGCGTAACCAGAGCTTTGACTTGCGCTCGCTAGCGTTCAGAAGGCGTAAATTCGACCTCATTATGTTCCACAAAATACTGCATGGTAATTGCGGTTTAAAATTGAATGAGTTTTGGTCATTGAGAAATTCAGTCACCAGAGGTGGTTTACAAAAAGTGGTAATTCCTAGAGCTAGGCTCAGGAGTCGATCGCACTTCTTTTCTGTAAGGACTGGGTCAGATTTTATTAAACTGAGTAAAAAAATGCCTGTTTCTCAAAATATAAGGGTGTTCAAATGCATGTTGGACAGCTATCTGAGTTCGACGTGAAGCGCTGGACAAGAGTTATCCTTTTTTTTGTTTTATTTTGCTGTCGTCGCATTTCAGTTAATAGGTTTTTTTTTGGTTTTCTGTTTTTTATTTTACTTGTCTGACATGACTCGCTCATGTAATAAATATATATATATGTATGTAGGTCTTAAATAGTTTTAGCTTCAATCCTCTATATATTAAGAATCGCAAAAGGCAATTCAAAAAAGTGGGATTTCAGCACAAAACGCGAGAATTTCGCTGGCATCCATTCCGAGATGCGCAGGTTCCGGGGTTACTGTAGCTAAGCACAGGCGGTACAGCACATGTTTCGAAAACGGCCATTGTAATCGAAAATTCTAAAAAGTTCGAGCTTGTTCTGGAAAAAAATCTCCTAAATTCCCCGAAAACTGTCTAACTTCCATGCGAACTGTGCATTGTCTCAGCAGATCCCCAGATTCCCCTCTGTGAAAATCCCGTGAGATGAAGTGTCGAGTGGCGGCGGTGGTGGCGCAGATTTTTTCATCGCACTCGGCTCTGTGTGGCCGTGATTTTCACCGGTTTCGCGTTGCGATTTTGCACTTTTTATGCGATTTTCGATGCACTTAAGGCGCACATCGATTAGTATAGTGCAACATATGTTTCACCATTACAAACGAACCAACGAATGAACGAATAGTACATCGAGGGGCAGCCCCCCCCCCCCTCCACGACGAGATGATGATTTGCGGTGGCGGGCTGGAAGAACCTGTTCGTCATCGTTGTCGGGGTTGGAGGTGCATAAAAAAAGGTTTAAATATTCGAATCGAATAGTACATAGACATACGTGGAAAAGGACTGGTTCAGTGTGGGCTGACGGGAAATGAGGGGGATAGGGGATGTGGGGACGAATTCGTTGCTGATGGAATGAAAATGTAATAAAAAGTATTATAAAAAATTGGGCGCAGAACTGAGAGTCAGGGGCAATAAAAAGAAAAAAACAACGTTAGAATGAATAGATTATTCTGAAAAAAAGATGGAGAAGAACGAGTGATCAAAGGAAAAAAATTAAATTAAATTTGGATAAAAATAAAATAAAATATTTTGAAACAAGGTATTGAAAAAAACTGTGAATAAAGACGAAAATTTTGAGAATAAAGATAGATTGAATGAAAATTCGGCAATAATATTTTGCCATACTTCATTTCGAATGCTAAATCTTATTTGAAAATTTTCATTATAAGAAAATTTGGCACAAAACTCACATTTAGGCGCATTTAAAATTGGTGGAATGAATATTTTATAAAAAAAAAGTAAGTGGAGAAGAATGAGTGATCAAAGGAAAAAAAATAAAATCAAAATAAAATGAAAAGTAAAATACAATAGTTTCTTGAAAAGTTTGAAAAACTCAATGAATAAAGACGGAAAATTTGGGAATAAAAATGAAATGAAAGAAAGGTCGGCAAAGGAATAAACTGTTTTGAAAAAGTGGAGAAGAACGAGTTTAGAAAATAGAATAAAAGTAAGATAAAAAGCAAAATAATTTTTTCTAAGTTTGAAAAAATCAATTAATAAAGAAGAAAATTTTGGGAAGAAAAATAAGATAATTAAAAAATCGGCAATAATATACTTTCATACTTCTTTTTCAAATGCTAAATCTTAATTGAAAATCGTAATTATAAAAAAATTGGGCATAAAACTGACAGTGAGGAGCAATAAAAAGAGAAAAGCGGAATAATGAATGAATTATTTGAAAAAAAAAGATGAGGAGAACGAGTGATCAAATGAAAATAAAAAATTATAATAAGGTAAAAAGTAAAAAAATAGTTCTTAGAGAGAGGTGGAAAAAAATCAATAAAATAAAGACGGAAAATTTGGGAATAAAATAAAATGAATGAAAATTCCACAGTAATATACTGCCATGCTGTTTTTTTCAAATGCTAAATCATAATTGAAAATCTTAATTATAAGAAACTTGGGCACAAAATTGACTGTCAGGCGCAATAAAACACTGCAGAATTAATAAATTATTCAAATAAAAAAAAGAAATGGATAAAGGAAAAATAAAATCAAAATAAGTTAAAGGTGAGATAGAATAACTTTTTAGAAAGTTTGAGAAGATCAGTAAATAGATACTGACACTTCGGCAACTATATATTGTCATACTTTATTTCAAATGCTAAGTTTTTATTGAAAATCCAAATTATAAGAAAATTAGGCACAAAACTGACAGTCAGGCGCAATAAAAAGAAAAGAAACGTTAGAACAAATAATTCATAGAAAAAGAAAGAGGAGATGAACGAGTGATCAAATCAAAAATTAAATAAGGTTGAAATAACGCATCAGGAAAAATATAGAAGATTTTCAGAAAGCTTTGAAAAATCAATAAATAAAAAAGGAAAACTAGGGAATAAAAATTTAGTAAACGGAAATTTGGCAAAAACGTAATGTTATAATTTATTTCAAATACTAAATCTTAATTATAAAAAATGGGCACAAAACTGACAGTCAGGCGCAGTAAAGAACGGCAGAATGTATAAAATTATGATAAAAAACAGGAAAGGTGAGAAAAAGGAGTGAAGTAATAAAAAAATAGATTTGAAATAACATAGAGAGTAGAATAGAATATTTTTCAAAAAAGTTTGAAAAAAATTTAATGAATGAAGACAAAATTGGGAATAAAAATAAAATAAATGAAAAATCGGCAGTATTATATTGTCATACGTTTTTCAAATGCTAAATCTTGATTGAAAATCGTACATATGTATATGATAGCTGGGCACAAAATTGACTGTCGAGCGCACTTAAAAAACGGTAGAATGAATGAATTTATTCAAAAAAAAACAAGGAAAGTGAGAACAAAGAGCGGAGATATGAAAAAATAAATTTAGAATAAGATAGAAAAAAAACAGAATAATTTTCAAAAAAGTTTGAAAAAACAAAGAATAAAGACGAAAAGTTTGGGAATAAAAATGAAACAAAGGAAAATTTGAATTCAAATGAAAATTGTCTTATTTTTTCAAATGCGAAATCGTAATTGAAAACGCAATTATAAAAAAAATTGGGCACAAAATTGACTGTCAGGCGCAATTAAAGGAAAAAAAACGGTAGATTGAATGAGATTATAAGAACAAAAAGTGAGAAAAAAGAACGAAAAAAAAATAATAAACTAAGATAGAAAGCGGAGCAGAATAATTTTCCTTAAAAAAAGAGAAAAAAAATGAATAAAGACTGAAAAAAACGGAGCTAAAAAGCAAAAAATGGCAATAATATATTGTCATATTTCATTCCAAATACTAATCATAGTTGAAAATTTTGATTATTAGTAAAGGGGGCACAAAATTTACGCTAAACTCAGGCGATTCTCGGCCCGAGCCGCCTGACAGTTCGGCTCGTGTTCCCAATCTGCGAGTCGACTTCTGTTGTTGTCCGAGCCACTGCTGTTGCTGTCCGGGCTGCTCCTGTTTGCCCGAACAGGAACTACAGTGGCCCGAAGTTTTGGAGAACGAGCCGAACTGTCAGGCGGCTCCGATACCTGTTCGGTGCGGCTCGGGGCCGAAAATCGCCTGAGAAAGTAGTTCTGAAGTTGTCGGCGTATATCGATCCCTCTAGGGATGCGCCATACATTAGACTTGCAATCTGAATCGTAGAGGCTTTTGAAAGTGTATTGGGCCTATACAATGACTTGAGGGGCTAGCCAATGCTCAACCCAGTGTTCCTATCCTCCCACTGACCCCATTGGTTTGAAGGTTTGTTTGGCCTTGGGCGAGGATCGATCACTTCAACGTGTGCATGACAGTGGCGCCTCTTGCCACTGCCCCACACACGCCCTTTATATAAAAAACAAGGAAGATGGTGATAACCAGTTAAAAAATAAAAATCTGAATTTCAAATAAAATGAACGTGTAAAATACACTAATTCTATAAAAAAAGTTCCAAAAAATCAATGAATAAAAACGAAAAAATTTGAGCGTCGCAACAACTTCAATTTCTCAAAAAAAAACGTCCTTATAGGGGACGTACATATTCTCCTGTTTCGGAGGCAAATTTAGTTTGTTCCCTCGTGTGTCTGTGCGGATCGATGGAAACGATCTGTTAATCGCGCGCACACGCACGCGATTGACAAAAGAAAATCTCACTCCGAAATAGGGGATGAAAAATATTGATATCTTTCGGAAATCCTAATCGTAGCTTCGTCGAGAGCCGGGACAAGGGTCTACTTGGCCTGAGGAATGCCCATCTCTAAGCAGAATTCCCTGAGCTGTTAGAGCATAAAGCATATTTTAGAGTTCCATCGCAGAGCGGCGCCATTAGATGTTATCAGTGGATATTGATCGATAACGCGCCTTTTGTCGATTCACCGCCTCGTCGCGGTCGAACTCTAAAAAACCCCAATGTGAGAAGACTCCTGTTCAAAAAAACCCAATTCCTCCTGGATTCGAAGTTCTTGTCGAAGGTATGTATGTAGCAGTTGCGCTGGCTAAAATATCTATGATAGAATGCCTATGGCTATCCCTAGGGGATAGCTTTATGACATCAAGTGACTGGCGAAAATATGTGCGATGTCGGGGTTCAAGCTTCCGCTTGCAGAATGTGGACAGACTTTGAATCGAACTGCGTCGGAAATTACTCAATTTAGCAAATTTTTGCGTTTTTTTGGTTTTTGGTCTTATGCCAATGAAAATTAGGGACTTCTGAGGATAAGCCTACCTCTAGGGGGACTGCGGAAAAGGAAACAAGCTTAGACATCAATGAAGAGAACACTGGAGCTGGGCGCAGGGTTTGGACGAGTTTCACCTCGCCACGTCTTCATGAGATTCGAATTTGAGCCAAACTTGAGTTAAAATTCAGAAAAAAACGTCTGCCGCAAACATTCTTGTTCCTCGTTTGTCTCAGGCGATTCTCGGCCACAAGCCGCCTGACAGTTCGGCTCGTGTTCCTAATCTGTGAGTCGGCTTCTGTTGCTGTCAGGTCCACTGCTTTTGCTTTCCGGGCCACTGCTGTTGCTGTCCGGGCTGCTCCAGTTGGCTTGAGCAGCAACAGCAGTGGCCCGGAGATTGGGAGAACGAGCCGAACTGTCAGGCAGCTCCGATTCCTGTTCAGTGCGGCTCGGGGCCGTGAATCGCCTGAGAAGGAACATATGTATGACCGTCTCTGCATAAGCATATGGAATGCTGTCTCTTTGTAGGGTTTAGTGTTACGAGTGGGCGGTAGACTGTCGCGCGCGATCGAAATCTCGCTGGTCTGCTATGTCGCGAACGCCGCACGACCCGCCGCAATGATCGCGCCTTGCACTGATGTATGAGCTGATTTCTTGATTATGGCAGAAAAATGCTTTTTTTCATGAATGTAATAGAAAAATTATAATAATTCAGGAATTGTGATTGAGTGCATAATTGTTTTGCCTCTGAGGAAAGGTTGTTTAGGACAATCTGCCGCTTCAATAGAGGAGTACATTTCTATAAATACTTTCGAACGTGGCATCAAAATATGTTCTAAAGAGCTGCTCATGTTCACTCTGAACGAAATTGGGACCCCATCATATTCGGCCGAAGCCGGAATGAGCCGCTTCTCCGTCCCTACCGACGTCCTGCGCCGCCGCTAGCATGTCAGCTGCATGCCAATCGATTATGCAGGCGTACTTTGGCGTGCTGCGGTCGGCTCATTCCGGCTAGAACGGGGGATTTTCTACCTTAGCTAACAATGCATTGCATTCGTATCGACCCGGACGGTCACATTCGGATCAGGACGGACCAGGCGGGCTGAAGCCGGCCAAAACAGAGGGATTTTTGGCCTGATTGAGCTTTTTTCACATGCACAGGTGTGCTCAATGCGGCTTCAACGGGTGTATTGACCGGGCTGGGCACAGCTGACCGGTCGACGACTATGACGGGGGCTTTATTCTCAGGCGATTCGCGGCCCCGAGCCGCACCGAACAGGAATCGAAGCCGACTGACAGTTCGGCTCGTTCTTCTAATCTTCGGGTCACTGCTGTTGCTGTTCGGGCCAACTGGAGGAGCCCGGACAGCAACAGCAGAGGCCTGAAAAACAACAGCAGCGGCCCGGACAGCAACAGGAGCCGACCAGCAGATTGGGAGAACGAGCCGAACCGTCAGGCGGCTCGGGGTAATCGCCTGAGTAAAGTCTGTCCGGAGGAGACTGTCCGCTCACCACGCGGTCAGCGTGCGTGTCGAGCGAACGTTGCAAAGGCACTTTCCAGACCTGTGAATCGATTATCGTGATTACGAGACGCATTTTGAATATAACGCCATTCAGCTTTCTGCGGTCGTGGGAAAAATCTTCCGAAAAATGCCTTCGCGTCGGCCGTTTGACACGCACGCCGACCGCGCGGGCGGACAGTGTCATTCGAACAGACTTATCTTATCTTATCTTTTTTTTCTACTAAGTGTTTTTCGGCGAGCTGACTGCGAATTCAGCTCCGTTCATCGGTTGTAAGCAGATCAAAACTAGGCTACGGTGGGTATGCGGTAGTTGAGTCCAAGCCTAAGATTTGGCTCGAAGCTGCTTCATAGATTTCGTTTGGGGGTACTGAATTCAATTTCAAGTTCTATTTCTTGAGTCTTAAGAGAATAAGGTAGATCAAGTCAGCAAATGGCATTTTTTTGTATGTGTGTAAAATTTAAACAATAAAAAATAAATAAAACGAATAAATTTACAGTAACCTACAATAAATCCTAAAATATTGGAAAAAGGACTCCTTTGTGTTCTACATCATAGAAAGACCACACAAAAGAAATTTTTTCGGTAAATCCGAAGCAATTTTTCGATACAACCTAAGAATCACCTAACGGTGGGTATGGTGGACGTGCCTTCTTGTGAAGCTTCGAAAACGCCTATACCTTAGATCATAGTAGGTTCAGGCAGCCCTGGACGGCATGTTAGCGGCGCCATTGCTCTATGCACCGACAACTCGTCCGTGGGCGGGGCTAGGTGTTCTTCCCTTAGAAGCTGGCCGCGTGGCATCGCTTTCAGGGTCCTGGGCGGGGTCAGGAAATGAATTTGTGATTTGTATAAAACATGATGGTCAAATTTTCAACTCAACAAAAATTTATGAAACAAAAACAAGCATCTGTCAAAATTCAACTAAAGCAGAAAAGAAATTAGTCGGATTTATACTTCACGACGGCGACAAACGTGGCGAGTGAAGGCATCAGCATATGATCTTCACGTCCAGGTTTGCCGCTGCGTTGAAATGTGTTTACGGTCTTAGGCCGAAATCATACTGTCGGCGACAGGCGGCGACACACAGTGTTGAACGTTCATAACGACCAAAAATCGATAAGACTACTATGCTTGGTCGCAATCGCCCATCGCTGGAAGTATGAACCCGACCCAGGGCGGGCGGGTCGCTTATTAGTTCTGACTTCAATACGATAAAAAAGAAGGAAAAATCAAATAAATAATCAATAAAAAAGCCAGTACCTGTATGAGCAGGGGCCATAGAAAGCATGGCCTCGGGCGACTGACGAAGGCGAATGGTAGAGAGACGGCCAGCGAAATTGTGTGCGAAATGCACCATGCCAACCGTCCGAATCCACCGTCTAAGTACTCGGCGACGCAGCCGCGAATCCCCCATAATGAGTGGAACAGACCGATGTCGAATATGACGGCGTCAGCGGCCTCCAGCGGCAGTGTGCCCTCCAGAAAGTCGCAGCGAAGAATCTGAAGATACATGGTTCAACCATGTACAGGGTGTGTGGTGCGGATCCGCTATAGGTACTGAGATCTACAAAGGCGTGGTCCTAGACCGGTCATCTATCACTTTGGAACAGAATGTCATTCGGTGGTTGGAAGCTTTCAGAAGGGTTATGGTGCAAAATTGAGAAGCTTCCATAGGTGTTTTGGGGTATCTTTGTCAAATTTAGTCCAGTTCATGGACGGGGCTGCGGCGGTAGATCACGGCCCGCAATCGAAGCCCGGCCCGTTTGTTGTGTCGCGCACGCCGCATGGCCCGCCGCTATGATGGCTCCCCGTCCTTTCGCTAGACTAAATTGGCGAAAGGCTTTTAGAACTGACATTCTTTCGCGAATTGGGGTTTTCCGAAAAGATTTTCCACTTCTTTCCGTCGCTCTGTAGGTCTACACGGGAACAGATTTTTTGCTATGCGATATCTTAAAAGACACAGTTTACCCACAGAGACAAGAATTGAGAATGACATCGAATTCTAAATTTTTTGTAGGGGCGGACGTTTCTCAAGCGTTTCTCGCTCCTCTTTGAGGCTAAAGTCCATAAAATTGTTCATAGGACGGTCATCTGTTCCTCAACGATTCAGTAACAGAAAATCTGCTGTAACTCTGCTAGCGAGCCGATCTCAGGCGATTCTCGTCCCGAGCAGCATCGAGCAGGAATCGATGCTGCCTGGCAGTTGTCCGGACAGCAACAGCGGTGGCGCGGACAGCAACGGGAGCCGACCCGCAGATTCGGGAAACGATCAGAACCGTCAGGCAGCTCGGAGCCGAGAATCGCCTGAGATTTTTCTCAATTTGATTTATATAAAAAAATCAATTTCTTTTCAGAAATGTTGATTTTTTTTCGAAAATTTCCTACTTATTGTATAATCGACCGCAGTACCGGAAAGTCCTTTAACTATTATATTTGTTTTTTTTTATTGAGGAGATGTCTTTTTCGATAAAGAAAATGAAAAAAGGGGATTTTCTTGCGCTAATTTTCTGAAATTGTTTTCATGGGTTCCTAAGGATTTTCTTCTAGATTTGACTGAATTTCTATTCTCACCAAATCTGTTATCGAGGTTCATAGAGCGAGGTTCTATCGCTACTCAGCTACTCAGGAATGGAGATATTGAAATCTTTTGAGAATCCAACCAAATAACCAACTCAGACAGTTTTGCGCTAGTAGCCGAACTGAATAGCAACAGTCGCCTCATGGTTGTTCGGCTACATCCCAAAATTCCCCTTTTTTCATGGCCACTGCTGTCGCTAATCTCTCCACAGCTGTTCGGCTGATAGCTAAAAGAAAAGGTGGAGTTCGAGTGGCTACTAGCCGAACAGAATCCCGACAGCTGTGGATACGAGCCCAACAATTGTGGCTAGGTCTAATCACAATGTTTTTATTATTCAAAATTGAGGGCGATAGCGACAGGAGCCAAGTTTTCAACGGCTGTTGCTATTGTGTTGGCCTGGGCAGGACTGGGAGGAACCTGTCCGGCTCCTAGCGTGAGATTGTCTGAGGAGCAATTAAGTAAAGGCAGTGTTTACGATAAAAAACTTTCTTCTAGTTTTAGATGTTTTTGAGTAGACAAGTCCACGAAGTGAAGGATAGTAGGGAAAAGTCCCCACAACACTCGAATATAGGAGGAGTTATTGTTCAAAGGAAGCTCCATGAACTTTTTTTAACGCCTGTTTGGTGTATTTTGGAAGACTGCACGCAAAGTGTCGAACCTATCGTCAGAAATGGTTTTGCGCTTCGAAATTCTAAGGTGAGGGACTCTGTTTCCCGTTTCCTGTACCCAAAAAATACCTTTGAAGATAGGATAATTTGATGCTCATACTTGAATGTCAGAATGTTTTAGGATGAAGAATAATCAAAAGTTCGGCAACTGTTCCTCTGGTGAAACCAACACAGGACAACTGTTATATGACGTGGGCGGGGTGATCCATAGGGTAGGCTGGTCCAGGAGATTTCCGCTCACTTCTTGGCCGTTTCGCGTCGTACTTTCGCTCCTACTTTTCTTAGAGGGACCCAAAGCTAAGGTGTCTGCGAAAAAAAACCAATTTTTTTAAATCGTGAACACTGCCTCTGAATAAACGATTAAATAATATAGTCACCTACGGAAAAGTTGAGAACTAAAAACTGATTTTCTGGTTTTACGGTGTCATGAAAGACACCGCCCATAATGCGCTTATCTGGACCAAATTCCGGTCCGCGATTGCGTTTCGAAACGCTTTGCGGCCGCACGCTCCCGAGTCAGAAGAGCTTCCAGCGCCGCAGCCGCCGATCTGCTGACTCTAGGTGGGTTTAGAAAACTGGAAACTAAGAAAAATTGAAGAAAATTGCATAAAAAGCCACATCGAGTCGGCTTTGGCGTTGGAAACCAGACTGACTCGAGCGCGTGCGGTCGCAAAGCGTGACGAGACGCAATTGCGGACTGGAATTTGGCCCAGATAAGCACAGTACAGTCCACATAAACGAAAAACGGCCATTGTGCGGTTGCGTATTCCCACTAGGCATACTGTAGGTTGCGCAATAAGCGACGGCAAAGTTGTAATTTTCTGGTGAATTTTCAAAAAAAACATCGGGAACACACAAGCATCATCAAAATACCTAAAGTCTTTACTATGGATATACGCAGGAATAAATAGAATTTCTCTGTTATTTCTAATTTTTTAGATTTTTTTCTCTTGAGATTCCTACCTGAGGCGGCATGCATGAACGCTGTGAAGAAGGTCAGGGAGCCGCTCCGCGTCCTACGTGCGAAGCGTCGATCCAGAGGTGACCCGAAAAACATGCCGTCGGTTTGACGTTGGGACGCAAACTCACTACACACAGCTAACCCCACGCCTAACAGCTGTTTTTTTTTAAATTTTTGCCCTTCTCTAGAACGCGGCTTTATTTCTGGGAAACTTTAGAGGCAAACGGGAAAATTATTCAGAGAATAATTAACTATGGAGAAGAAATCAACAAATACCGAAGTTAGGCACGACTAAAGTTTAAAACAAAAACAGTTAGGCGGGGAGTTCACCGTGCGTGGTGAGTTTGCGTCCTAACACAAAGGGGGACGGCACGCTTTTTTGGGGCCACCTCTGGCGTAACGCTTCGCACCTAGAACGCGGAGCGGCTCCCTGACCTCCTTCGCAGCGTTCAAGCAAGCACGCCGCCCCTGATGATAAAGGCTTTATGTTTGATGATAGTGTGTGGCAAGGAGGAACACTAATTAGTTAACGTTTCTCAACGTTTCAGGTGTTTCTTGTTCAAAATTCATGGAAAAATACAACTTTGCCGTTGAGTATGACACAACCTACAGTATGCTTAGCGGAAATACGCAACCGCACAATCGCCTTTTTTTCGTTGCCGTGGACTGCACATACTTGGTGCTATTCGAATTTTTTTTGAAGTTCGAAAATCCTCCCGAGGATACATATATGCAGCGGCAGCAGATGCGTTGGCTCAGCTATTTCAGATCGCGAGTCCATAGCTATATGTATATCCCTGGGGGAGTGCGCTATGACATCAAGTAACGGGCAAAAATATGTGTGAGAAATGTCGAGTGCCAATGTTTCATTTGCATATCTGCGAAGAAAATGACAAAGGCAGTGTTGACAATGGGAAAAATGCTCGTTTTTAAGCATTGGGTCCCTCTAAGAAGAGTAAGAACGGAAACACGACAAAAAACGGCTAGACAGTGTGTGCAAACTTTGTGGACCAGCCGACCAATTGTGTTGGGAATCGATGGTTTTTTTCTCCCGGGTCCGACACCAGACGTCAGTCCCAAAGAATCTAACCTACAGACTCCCTACAGGTAATATAACTGACTGTACTAATTACACCGGCAAGCTGTATACTGTAATAAAGGCATAACCACAATAACACCATATATAAGTACTATTGACCCCTGTTGCCACCAACTTGAACTTCCCTGGACTAATCAATACATAAATCCCGACTGTATTATAGATTGCGAAATATGAGACCCTCTTGCATACACGACAGGACACAAGCTAATTTAGATTAGTTTATACTACAAATAGAATATGGAGAGAACTTGGAGGGGGAGGAGTAGAAAGAAAGAACAAATACAACAAGAAGGAAACGCCCCACTGAAATATGATTACGTGAGATTTTGCCCGAGCCGCACGCGTACATTTTAGCAGGAGATTTTGTCCGCGAGAGAGGAGAAAATGCCCGCCTGGAGGGGAGAATTTACCCGCGAGTAGGGGAGAAAATATCCGCAAGGAAGGCTGAAAATTTTCGTCGCGAGGGCGAGATATTGCTAGCGCTAGAGAACAGCATGCTAGCAATGAGTGGTGCTCCGTTCGCTTCTCTGCTGCCGTTTCTCCATTTTTCGCTCCTTTTTACTGTTTCTCCATTTTTTGCTGCCTAAGCCTAAACCTAAGCCTACTGCCATCGAGTTTAGATGGACCTGCACCAGATCGCTACATAAGGCCGGCAGAGCTGGAACGACAGCACAAGATTCATGAAGAAATTCAACAGGGCTGGGATTCATGAAAGGCAAACCACGGTTACGGCTGGGCTAGCGGAGGAAACCGGCATTCACGAAAAATCCGGTTTGGTTACGGCTGGGCTACGATTGGGCTACGCGTAACCGCACCTCGGAGCTGCGGTTAACCGCGGTTAGCAGCGGTTTCGCGGCTTAGTCGTCGAATTGATGGTGTGTTGTATTAGTGCACAACACTGAGGAAACGCACCTTTTGCGAATACGCATAAAAACTTGATATCTTCAAGCCAAGCTGAAAATACAGGAATGCCGCCGTTATTGACTGCCACGTTATAGGCCCTCTAGCCATAATGTGTTCCTCTCGATAACAACGAAAATTCTCAGAATCATCAACCTCATCTGGGCTGGGATTCATGAACGCAGCCGGCTAGGTTCGGGTTTGGTTAGGGCAGCAACCCCAGCGGGAGCCAAACCGCGAACCGGCATTCACAACCGTCTCATCGCGGTTGGGTAGCTAACCATTCCGCGGCCACGTACTTGCCACTCAATTGACGCCGAGAATCTCGATTGGAGAAAATCAATATTGGAACTCGGGTCGGAATTTCCCTAACCAGTCACTGTTTTTATTGCACATGATTGCTAATTTTGCTTGCTTTTCAAATTCTTATTTTTGTCTTCCTTGTGCTTCACTTTCCTCAGTGGATCGCAGGCATTTGAAGGGTTTTCCTCAACTTGGAGATGTTTTTTTTTCCATTTTTAAGATTTTCATTTTTTTCTTTTTTTGAAAAATCCTTTGGTTTTTTTAAAAGTACATAGCAATGCTGCTCTCTCACGATGAGCCGCAAACCTGCTGGTGAAATTTTTAACCCCAATTTAGCTTTTTCTCGCATTACTAGCCTTTTCAACTTCTTTCTTTTTCGAAACGCCCCTCTAATTTTTTTGTGTGTTTCACATGGCTTAGGTGTTGCTACAGGGATCATCATCATCCTCTCCGTGAGTTTTTGGCTTCAAGTTCTCCGTTTGTTGCTTGAGTTCCGAGTTTTTTCCATCTCTTTTCTTGTCTAAGAATCCTTTTTTTTTTCTTTGTCATTCTCACACAAGCTTATTGTCGCTGACAACAGGAGAAAAATAAAACGGCTCCTTAGAAAAATCATATGGAAAAAGCTTAAAATGCAAGGGAAAAACAAGTTTGAACTAAAAACATCGAGAAAACTCCGGTTGATCACAGAATCATGTAAAAAAACATTTACATTTGAAATCCAAGTGGGCGCTTCGGAAAAAAAAGTAGAAGAAGACAGGGGTTTCCAACAGAAAAATAACGAAAACGTGTACGAAAAGTGCTGGGAAAAAATTCTGAGGAAAAAATGAGGGAATTCGGAGCCGAAAAGGGAAAGGAACCCCAGCGAAGAGCCTGTGGCTGCTCGGTAAATGGTCAGCGCACGGAAGACAAGAATTAGGAACAAAAAGTGGAGGCAAAAGAACAACGATGTGCTATAAAATAAACAAGAGGGAGAGTAGGAAGGACAGGCATAATGATTTTAGTTAGCCATGCGCAACATACATAAAAGTTACAGATGAGGTTGATGATTCTGAGAATTTTCGTTGTTATCGAGAGGAACACATTATGGCTAGAGGGCCTATAATGTGGCAGTCAATAACGGCGGCATTCCTGTATTTTCAGCTTGCCTCGAAGATATCAAGTTTTTATGCGTATTCGCAAAAGGTGCGTTTCCTCAGTGTTGTGCACTAATACAGCACACCATCAATTCGACGACTAAGCCGCAAAACCGCTGCTAACCGCGGTTAACCGCAGCTCCGAGGTGCGGTTGCGCGTAGCCCAATCGTAGCCCAGCCGTAACCAAACCGGATTTTTCGTGGATGCCGGTTTGCTCCGCTAGCCCAGCCGTAACCGTGGTTTGCCTTTCATGAATCCCAGCCCTGTAAGTTTTATGTATGTTGCCCATGGCTAACTAAAATCATTATGCCTGTCCTTCCTACTCTCACTCTCTTCTTTATTTTAAAGCACATCGTTGTTCTTTTTGCCTCCACTTTTTGTTCCTAATTCTTGTCTTCCGTGCGCTGACCATTTACCGAGCAGCCACAGGCTCTTCGCTGGGGTTTCTTTCCCATTTCGGCTCCGAATTCCCTCATTTTTTCCTCGGAACTTTTTCCCAACACTTTTCGTACACGCTTTCGTTATTTTTCTGTTGGAAAACCCTAACTTGGTTTGATACTGTGATGCATGATTTGGTTTTTTCGCATTTACAACGTTTCTTCTACTTTTTTTTCGGAAGCGCCCACTTGGATTTCAAATGTTAATGTTTTTTACATGGTTCTGTGATCAACCTGGGTTTTCTCGATGTTTTTAGTTCAAACTTGTTTTTCCCTTGCATTTTGAGCTTTTTCCATATGATTTTTCTAAGGAGTCGTTTTATTTTTCTCCTATTGTGAGCGACAATAAGCTTGTGTGAGAATGACAAAGAGAAAAAAAAAACAAAAAAGGGATTCTTAGACAAAAAAAGAGATGGAAAAAACTCGGAACTCAAACGACGAACGGAGAACTTGAAGCTGAAAACTCATCGAAAGGACGATGATGATCCCTGCAGCAACACCTAAGCCATGTGAAACACACAAAAAAATTAGAGGGGCGTTCCGAAAAAAAAGAAGTTGAAAAGGCTAGTAATGCGAGAAAAAAGCTAAATTGGGGGTTAAAATTTCACCAGCAGGTTTGCGGCTCATCGTGAGAGAGCAGCATTACTTTATGTACTTTTAAAAAACCAAAAAGGATTTTTCAAAAAAAAGGAAAAAAATGAAAAACTTAAAAATGGAAAAAAACATCTCCAAGTTGAGGAAAATCCCTTTAAATGCCTGCGATCCATTGAAGAAGGTAAAGCACAAGGTAGACAAAAATAAGAATTCAAAAAGCAAGCAAAATTAGCAATCATGTGCAACAAAAACAGTGACGGGATAGGGAAATTCCGACCAGAGTGCCAATATTGATTTTCTCCGATCGATATTCTCGGCGTCAATTGAGTGGCAAGTACGTGGCCGCGGAATGGTTAGCCACCCAACCGCGATGGGGCGGTTGTGAACGCCGGTTCGCGGTTTGGCTACCGCTGGGGTTGCTGCCCTAACCAAACCCAAACCTAGCCGGCTGCGTTCATGAATCCCAGCCCAGTTCTCTGCTATCCCTGACCCTGAGATCACGCCGGGAACGTGCAAAAGATATTTGGACTCTCTAGCCAGGCTAATTGCTCTGCCTTTATATCACCCAGTTACTTTTGAACAAGTTTCTTGCCTCATGGATTACCTCAAGGTAACACCATTCTTCTAACTTCAGAGAAGTTGAATAGACGGTTATGTTAGGGGTTAGGATGCATTCCACTATTTACCACATTTTACTTCTCCGAATGAAGTTTAAGCACCTACACTATTTCATCGTTTTCTTCTTTTTTTTCAGATTTTCGCACAATGAGATTATCTATGAAACTGTGCAGTTTGGATGAGGTTTCGATACTCTTATACCGTGAGTACGCGTGTGCAAGCGCTGAATATTTTATTCTAACAGGTTGCGGTAGGCAGTTAAAGGCAGTGGTCACGATGAAAAACGTTATCGAAAAAATTACAAAAATCAGCTTAGATCAAAAACAGCTGAAAAACTATGACGGTAGCGCGATGAAAAACGGGCTAGAAATAGAGGTTTTAAGGCCCAAAAATGCCAGTTTGTGCACACGTGTTCGTGTTTTTTGATTTGGTTCGTGCACAAAAGATCGCCGTCTCGTGCCGAGCAGTAAAAAATCATCGACATCCAGAGGAAGAAATAAATACAAGTTTACCTAAGAAAAACAGTTGAACAATGAAAGAAAGCGCTCCAGTCAATGTTCTTGACTAGATGTGTACATAAATCCGAAGGTTCATTGATTGAAATTCAATTTTAAGCCAGCTGATGTTCTTGATACTAGAGATCATCGATGACGATGATGTGGAGTGGGCTCGTCCACCATCAAAAGACAAGAAAGTTCATGCTTTAAATCTGGCCCAAAACAGCGTTTTTTTCTCATAGGTCCTACTACTCTATACCCAGAAAAGGGTTTAGAGAGTGAAAGACGACAAGCATATTTGATCGCGACCACTGCCTTTAATCATATGGCGGGGTCTTAGAAGAACTGTATTTTTGATGCTGGCATTTCCTCCCCTCGTGGTGAGCATTTCCTCCCCTCGCGGCGGGCATATTCTCCACGCGCTACACATTAGGCGAATTCTCCGGGAATTCGAGAAAATTCTCCGTAAACCCTGAAATATTGCTTCGCGATCGGTAACACAGGCCACGGCCGTTGACCTGTTCATCGAATATGCTCTTCGTGAGCCAGCTGTACTGTAGGTGGAATAGTAGTGTTCTGAAGGCCAGAGGCCCGAAACGATGCACAGCGCAGGTAGGAATAAAGAGCGGCACAGAACTGCAGTAGAATCTACCACGCTTGATCGCGGCAGGGGCGAAGACTGATGACTCAGACTGCGCCGCCTGAACCAGTCCGACGGCGTCTCTACCGTGCGTCGGCATTCGTTGCGGGACCGACCGCGCCCAGGCCTCCTTTAAGGGCGATAGCATCGCGCTTTCGCGACAAATTGTATCAACCCGCCCACGTCATATAACAGTTGTCCTGCGCTCGTTTCAACAGAGAAACAGCCAACCATTTGTTGAATATTTTATATCGCTATAGAGTCTGGACATACAAGCTTGTGGATTGGCCCATCTTGTTTTTGAAGACTTTTTGGTACAAGAAGCAGAAAAAAAGTCACTTACCTAGAAATTTTAGTCGCGAAATCATTTCCGACATTAGGCTTGATAATTTCTCCGCATTCCACGAAATACACCAGCCAAGCGTAATTAAATATTACAGAGGTTCCTTCGAACAATTTTTCTGCGGTATTGGAGATTTGTGTGGGGACATGCCCCTATTCACCTCTACTTCATGGACTTACCTACTCGAGAACATTGAAACCTAGCATACGGGTTTTGAAGTGAACCTTTACCCAGGCAGGGAATTGCAGTCCGTTCTTCCATTTTTTTGAGTCAGGAGAATTCCGCGCTCTGATGGGACTCATATTTTGTTTAGTAACTTCGTACATGCTGTTAGAAATCTCTAAATAGGGACTCTTCCCAGCATTAACTGGATTTTTGAAAAATCATATGTTGAAAGCTGTGAGAAACGACAAAATTCCAGTTCTTTAGATTTTAAAAACAAAAACAAAAAAATGAAATAGAGAATTTTCTAGCCAAAAATCCGTTCATGGGATGATTTTGGAGCGCTGAACACGGTTATGAAGTCCATTTCCAATTTTTTCAGAATACTAGAGTGCTGTGCTTCTCTAGGGCGAATTCCGGTCCGCAATTGCGTCTGGACCCGCTTTGCGGCCGCACGCGCTCGAGTTGGTCGAGTTTCCAGCGCCAAAGCCGACTCGATGTGGCGTTTTTATACAGCTTTCTCCAATTTTTTTAGTTTCCAGTTTCCAAAACTCACTTAGAGTAAACAGATCGGCTGCTGCGACGCTGGAAACTCTTTCGACTGGGAAGCGTGCGGCCGCAAAGCGGGTCGAGACGCAATTGCGGACCAGAATTTGGCTCAGAGAAGCACAGTAGGTTACGGTACGAGAAGCATCATTCATCTACAGTAACATAATGTAATTATTCTAAAAGCTGAAAATGAATCTTATTTTCTTCTCCAGCGCATGAAATAAGCTCCTTAGACAAAGCTTGAACTTGAAATGTACTATTTTCCACTATTAAAAAAATGTAAGTTATCACAAGTGTGCTGAGTGGTACGGGGGACGCTTGCTTGTATCGCCGCAGCCTGACCCCGTCGCGACGCGGCGTCGCACGGCTAGGTCGCGGACGAGTTACCCTCCGCGATACTAGATTTGAATCTTAAAGGACGCGCAGACCCTGTTTACTGCAATATTATTCTTAACACGCTATTCTGAGTGATATTCACCGTTTATCTAGTCTTCGTCTACATTTCTAACTGATATTCACTACTATTCTAGTCTTCGTCTACGTCTCCGTCCAAGCTGTACTTTTCTAGACATTTTGCGATTAAATTCCCGTTCTCTGAAACGTGTATTTTATCGCAGAAAGTTAGAAAAAGGCTAGTGCTCCTTCATCTTTAGGTTTAGCAGAAATTTAGGAACTAGCTAGAATTCCTAATAGGTTTCTTGAATTTTCGAAATAGAATTAAATGGAACATTGGTTAATTATCCCAAATTTTACGTTTTGTGGATATCCGTAGATAATTATTGATAATAGTGATGCTTCGAAGCCTCTATTTTTCCAACTATTTCGAGATTGAATTTTGTAATTAACTTGAGTTTCTTTTTTTTGTCCAAGCTAAAAAAGGCGGAAAGGGGCGTTGATTAAGGTGATTTTGTGGTTGGAACTCACTGAAGTTTTAAACAATGTATGTAATCAATAAATCATTTTCAATAACAATTCGATGATGGAAACATGCGACTTTGTGCGAAAATTCAACCTACATTAAGATATTTTATACATAATCATAAAAACTTTGGTGGAAGAGGGTGGAAGATTTTTTTTCGTAAGGTGGAGTTTTTTTTTCATTATAAAAACTCAAGTTCTCTACTACAACTGCAATTATAAGCCACAATTTGGGTGGGTTTTCCAAAAAATCGTCCCTCCACTATGTTCAAATTCTCCCCGTTTTTAAAAATTGTCACCATTTTCGGGTTTTTCGAAAAAAAAACTCTCCACTATGCCAAAATTTCCCCCGATTTCAAAAATTCTCTCAATTGAAATGAATTTTTCAAAAAATCGTCCCTCCACTATGCCCCACCTACCCCAATGGTGAATATTTTGAATCTATAGTCGGTTTTTTTTCTTGAAAAATTATATATTCACTATGCCCAAATTTTCTCCGATGGTAAACATGTTCAATTTAGGGTTGATTTAAAGAAATTTGTAAACGAAATCAAAAAGTGTCGCAATCTAGATGGTTTTTTTTTCGAAAACTCATCCCTCCACTATGCCCAAATTTTCGCCAATTTGAAAGATTGTCACAATTTGGGTGGGTTTATCGAAACCAAAATCGATTGTCATTGACAACTGACTAGACTTGGGATAGCTAGTTATCAATTAGCGCTCTCGCGCGTTCAAGTGACCCAAGATCCTTAAATGTTATCACCTCAGATTACTTCAGGGCCTCTCACGTATCAGCAGCGCTAGTCACAAATGGCTCGCACATATGTAGGCCGTGGCGAATGTGCGAAGTTTCCTTCAGGAAAGGAGGACCGTATATCACACATATTGCCATTACCATAATGATTACATGTGTACCCCGATTATATTTACATTCCAGATGTAGAGTGATCCGGATCACTCGCTCTTCTCCTTCTGTTGTTGTCCCAGGTTTTCTGATCAAATTCTGAAATATTGAAGGTAGTCGTCGAGTGAATGAAAAATTATTCTTGCAATAAATTCGTTTCTCTAATTAGACTCCTTGGACTATAGCAAAATATTTCACTCAATAATTTTGTCTGAACTTACGAGCGTTAGCCCAAAACTAGATTAGTTTTTTTTAAATTTTGCTCAAATATGGAGTTACCCCGGAACGCACCAGAAAGGAACGTAGCTCTATTTTAGTGTTCGTGATTGAGGGGGGGGGGTGTTCAAAATTTTAGTGTAAAGATATGGCAAAACAAACGTAAAACTTTTTGTTTATTTACACATGCTTTCGAAAATGTCCTTTTTCTATATGAAAACAATCTAATTTTAGTAGCCGGGCAAGCTTCGGCCATGTCCCTAAGGTGTTGCTCAGCATTACTATTTCGGTCTGCATATGCTCGCATTTTTTCATTGGTTTCATATTGATTATTATCCATGAGAAGAAAACCACATGTTTGACTGAAACGTTCTGGTTGTAGTTGGTGATTTTTTTTGTCTTTTTTTATTCATATTTCTTGAAGACATTGTTAACTCATTGTATTCGTCATTGGTAATCCTAACCTAAAAATATTATTAAATATGTGACCGCAAATTTTTATTTGTCTCAAAAGAAGGATTAAATAAAAAAATGTAGGTTTTTTTCCGTAAACAGTGGACAATATTCAGTTCTCGGAAGAGAATTATGAACACGAGGCTCATTACGGATGTTTTATGAGTGATTAGTTTGTAACAGTTTACCGGAAAAGGGACCGTAAAAATTTTCAGAGCTAGAGAACGCTTAAATAGCAAATCAAATTTTGATGAAAAGGAAGAAAAAAAAATCACAGTCGGGCAATGGAAAAATAGGAAAAGTTAATTGTACTACCGTTGTTTTGAAAAAAAAACATTTGTGAACTCATTTATACTTCCTTTTTTCCATTTTCATTTTTTCTGTGATTTTTTTGACTTTGACCGACGATTCGAGACTCCTCCCTTCACCTTTCGATTTTTAAATTCATTTCAACGATGTTTTATTTAGGTTTTATTTGATTAGGGAACCTCTCCTCCATCAATTCGAACAATGGCTTTCGAAATTTCCGAATAAAGTGATACTTTTTCGAACTCATAGGTTCAAAATTTTCCTCTGCGTGAATGCAATCAAGAAACTGATCTATATCCGACTCGAATAAACGCTCGGGTAATTATTTAATTTCATTCTCTGATTTGAAAAACTACTCGTAATTTCAAATATTGCCGATGGATGCCCGAAAACGATTGAGCTATGTATTTCTTTTGCGATGGAATATTTGGATCACTGTATATTTTAGTTTGTTTTTTTTTCACATTAAAGAACTAGCTGTGAAAATCAAAC
Source organism: Aplectana chamaeleonis (assembly GCA_029168955.1). Lineage (NCBI taxonomy): Eukaryota > Metazoa > Nematoda > Chromadorea > Rhabditida > Cosmocercidae > Aplectana > Aplectana chamaeleonis. The sequence continues at coordinate 151,057 of JAPDOI010000955.1, read as the reverse complement.
TTCAGGGAATCAGACGCGTCATTTCTCTGCTGTTGTTGTCGTAATGCACTAGCGTGGGTCAACGTGCTCTAGTCGATGCGCCATGGGTACTGTAGATTTCGTATCGCTGCGCCCTTTCACCGCGCGCGACGCCCGCTTCATCGCGCGCGACGCCCCGCCGCGTTGCGACGATACAACCGGACCCCACCCGAGTGGTACGCAAAACTGTTGTGCACAGGCAGGATTCGAACCTGCATCGACCGCTTTCCGGGCGAGCATGTTCCCACTTAGGCCTATTTCACACTTCCATCGCTGATCGCCGCGATGGCATGTTTTGAATACAGATCGATCTGCGACGCATTCTCGATCGATGCTCATAGTTGTCATCCCGTCGCGTCGTGCGGCGATCGAACTCTGAAAGAATCCTTATGCCACCGTGCGCTCAACTCTGGCACTCGTCAGCTGATTGACACACAAAGGTGTTTAGCTTATCAGCACCTCATCCGTCATCTAGTGTGATCTTGTAAGCCGATTTTGCCATTTTAGGCTGGCGCTCCGAAAGTCGATTATAAAAAAAATATTTTTCTCCAAAAAATTATTTATTTTATTGAGAATTTATTTAAAAAATATTTGTCATCATTTGTAATGCCTTTTAATAACGGCACAACCCTTAGCCAGGCATGAAATATTTCCTAAAAAAAATCTAAATTTTTTCTTCGCTTCTGTCTACCCAGCTTCATTAAGGAAACTGAACAAACTTTGAATTGGTTCTTTTCACCATACCCAAAACACTCAACTGACCGTTTTTCAAAACTCAAGTTTATGCTGGAGTCAGTCGCTAGTAAGGTATGGAAGTCAGTGGAACTCTCTAGGAATCTCTAGGTTTCTATGAGGGAATAGTTCAGTCATACTCTAGAAGAAATTCTTCAGAAAACATAGAACTTTTCAGGGAATCAAGACAAAAAAAAGGAAGATTGATCAAATTCTCCGGACATTCTTGGGGTGAAATCGTCTCTCGGTTGCAAAAATAATAGAATATCGGTTGCAAAAATAATAGAATAGGGATAGGACTGTCTAGAAGGGTGGTATCAGTAGGAATTGAGAAAAGCATTTTGAGAAAAAAAATTAAAAATTTTGAAAGGTTTTTGATTTTTTTTGTGCAAACTAAACTGAGATCAGTCGGCTTGCTAGAAGTGTTACCGCAGAGTGTCTTTTACAAGTTCATTAAGGAACAGATAACCCTCCTGTTAACCATTTCCAAGGACTCTAACCTTAAAAAGGGTAAGGCAAAAGCACTAGGAATGATCTCATAAAAAATGACCAGACTGGTCAAAGGAAGCTGCCTTTACAGCTGTTTTTTTTTCTTATGAACTAGCTCCCGGAACCTACAAGGGAATCACTATAAGTCATAGTAACCATTCCAAATGAAATGTACTTTTTTAGAACCATTTTTGGACGAAGAATCCGAATATGCCCAACGCAGCTGCCTAGACCCACTCTGAAAAAAGTTATGAGCGTTTTCAAAGCTTCGCGGCAAGGTAAGTGTCCCATGGAATTTTTGAGGTGTTTTCAAATTTCTCTTCGGATTTTGCTAAAGACATGCATATAGGGGTAATCTGGGGTGCTGAACACGAATCTCGGGTTTGCTTGTAGAAATTTTAAGGTTTACTGTAGGTTACGGTAGGTAACATGCCATTTAGGAGGCAAAACCTACCTCAATATTCTGATAATTGACAAATGGACATCGAATTCGTATTCGCACCCCAAATAACCCACACATAGAAACTTTGAGACAAATCTGAGACTTTGACCAAACTACCGCATACCCACCGTAATCTACCGTAAGCCGTAAAAATTGATTAACTGACATCAGATTCGTGTTCACCACTCCAAATATCCCCCAGGAAAATAACTTGAGCATATTCTATAGAAGCACTCCGGAAATCGTCAAAAGTCGCGATTTGCTATCAAATTCATTCCCGATGGGAATCTGTGAATGAATACAGTCGAAAACTTCGGAAAATCGATAAATGAACCTCTGATTCGTGATCAGCACCCCAAATAACCACCCTGAACGAATTTTTAGTCAAATCTGGAATACTTTTCTAAAGGCTTCAAGAGCCCTCTAATCGCTATGAATAAACTCTCAATCGAAAATCCGTGTAAGTCCAAAACGCTGTCAGTCTGCACAAAGTTTGGAAAATGTTCCTTCACCTGAACTTTGCCTAGTGAGGTAGTTTTGGGCGCTGAACACGATTATGAGGTCCGTTTCCGGTTTCTCGTAAAAATAATGCGCTTTTTGGAGGGCACAATAGGTACGAAAGTCAGAGAAAAAATGCCTATAACTTTTTTTCAGAGTGGATCTAGGCAACTGCGATGGGCACATTCGGACGTTTCGTCCAAAAATGATTCTAGAAAAGTACATTTCATTTGGAATGGTCTCTATGAATTATTGTGGTTCCCTTGTTAGTTATAGGCGACAGATCGCGGTAGATGAATGACCTTACCGTACCGTAACCCAACAACATAGCCTAGAAACTTGAAAAAAACCCCATATTCGTATTCAGCGCCATAGGAAACTTCTGTGAACGTTATTTGAGCGAGAAATGGTTTTTTTTTGACCTGTGGAGTTCCACATAGGGAATAGCAGCCCTTATGAAATCTTTGGAGTGCCTTAAATAAGTTTTTTTCGCCCATTATGGGGTCTTTTTTGATTTTGAGGAAGGGTAAGGTAGGTTAAGATGGGCGGGCGGGCATATACAAATTGAAAATTTTCGCCAAAAATTGATTCTAAAGAGTTGCATCATGTTTGGAATAGCCACTTTCTCCCTGTGACCTTCCCTTGTCAGCGCCAAAAAAGTTGTGAGCGATTTTCCGGACTTAAAATGCCCTTAAATTCTCTCTATGCGAGCAGAGGCTTTGAAACGATTCCTTCACTTCCCGTGCAACATTCGTCATTCAACGCGGCCTATTGGCAATGGATAAGGTTTTTTTGCGATTAAAAATAACCCGGAACTCTCTGGTAATGCCGCGCACTTTGAAAGTCCAACAGGAGCCGTAGGATGTTCTAAGTCGTTGAAAAAAAATTTGTTCCCATCCAAAAAAGTGATCTCATAATCGTATTCAGCGTCTCCGAATACCACCTAAGGCAGCATGCGTGCCTCTATTCGAGCGTATTCACCCCATCAAAGTGTGATAGTTTTAGCCGCGAAATAGCCTAGAAATAATGCTCTCCAAGAAAGTATACGACGCGTTCTCCTGAGGCATGATTCAGATGTCAACACCGTACCAAAGTTTGAGGTAGTTGGACCTCGCTCAGCCACCCCTTCCCTCCAATCTTTGGTGGCTCCCGATGGCGGCACGGCGAGCCGGCGACGAGTGTTGGTATAGGGGTCTGCAGAGTTGAAGTCGCGGCGTTGCTCGCAGCGACGAACAGCTCTGGGTGATATAATATCGATCACGTTCAGCGACGAAGGCGACCGACGGGCTTGAAAGGCGACGAGGGGGCGCCGCAGAGTGTTTCGAGGCCGCGATTTCCCTGCGTCGCTGCCAGCCAGCGGCAACGGACGCGGCCGCGATAAGAGGTCCGCAGAGTTGGAGTCGCGGCTTTGCTCGCAGCGACGAACAGCTATGGGTGATATAATATCGATTACATTCGGCGACGATGGCGACCGACGCGACGTGAAGGGCGACGAGGGGGCACCGCAGAGTGTATTGACCCTGCGACGGCACTACATCACTGCCAGCGAGCGGCAACCGACGCCGCGACGATAATGTTCCGAAACATTTTTGTTGCCTCGTCAAGGCTGACGCTCGGCGACCACTCGCCGGTCTCTGCAACTCTGCAGACCCCTATAAAGTTCGGAAACATTTTAGTCGCCGCGTCGAGTATAGGGGTCTCCAGACTTGCCGAGACCGGCGAGTGGTCGCCGAGCGTCAGCCTTGACGCGGCGACGAAAATGTTTCACAACATTATCGTCGCGGCGTCAGTTGCCGCTCGCTGGCAATGATGTAGGGCCGTCGCGGCGTCAATACACTCTGGGGTGCCACTCGTCGCCCTTCGCGCCGCGTCAGTCGTCATCGTCGCCGAATGTAATCTATATTACATCACCCAGAGCTGTTCGTCGCTGCGAGCAACGCCGCGACTTCAACTCTGCGGACCCCTTATGACGGCGGCCGTCTAAGATATTTTTGCTTATTTTTCGGCTATTTTTTGACTATTGAGTGAAAATCTGAGTAATAGCCTAGAAATGATTGACAAGGAAACTACTATTAGCGAAACTGGCTATTCCGATCAAAATGTACTTCTCTAGAATCGTTTTTCGACGTAGAGTTCGAATATGCCCTTGGCAGCCGCCTAGAATCATTCTGAAAAAAGTTATAGGCGTTTTTTTTCTGATTTTCGTATTTATTTTACCCTCTAGAAAACGCTTTAATTTTACGAAAATCCGGAAACGGATCTCATAATCGTGTTCAGGGCCCACACAACCCCCTTGGGCGAATTTTGGGTGAAAACACATTTTCCGAACTTTCTGCGGACTGTTGGCGTTTTGGACATTACGGATTTTTGGTCCAGCTTATATCAATTACGGGGTACAGAAAGCGCTGAAGAAACATATTCCAGATTTGACTTAAAATTCGCCCTCGGGGGTTATTTGGGGTGCTGATCACCAATCTGAAGATTATTTGTCGTTTTTCCAGAGTTTTCGACTGAATTTGATCAAAGTTTTTTTCCACCGACAAAAGTTTGACGGTAAAAAAATCGACTTTTGACGATTTCCGGATTGTGAAGACAGATATGGCTCAAATGTTCTTCTGGGGGGTTATTGGGAGTGTTTTACACGAATCTGATGTCATTTTATCGATTTTTGACAGCTCGCGGTAGATTACGGTGGGTATACGGTAGTTTGGTCGAAGTCCCAGATTTGTCTCAAAGTTTCTATGTGGGGGTCATTTGGTGTGCTGAATGTGAATTCGATGTCCATTTGTCGATTATCGGCATACTGAGGTAGGCTTTGCCTCCTAAATGGCATGTTATCTACCGTAACCTACAGTACACCTTAAAATTTCGACAAGCGAACCTCAGATTCGTGTTCAGCACCCCCAGATTGCTCCTACATATCCTCTGGTTCCGAGTCAGATTTACTCTGTTCCCTCGCGTGCTTGTGAGGAGCGAGGGTAGAGACAGCGAGAAATTGTGGGGAGAAGGAGACGCAGCGTACGCACGCAGACGCACGCGACAAACGTAAATAAATCACACTCGGAAACAGAGGATACATGTTTTTAGGAAAATCCGGAAAAAAAAATCAAAAACACCCTAAAAATTCCATGGGGGTAGGTACCCTTACCCTGCCGCGAAGCTTTAAAAACGCTCATAACTTCTTTCAGAGTGGGTCTAGGCAGCTGCGATGGGCATATTCGGACTTCTCGTTCAAAAATGGTTCTAGAAAAGTACATTTCATTTGTAGTGGTCACTATGACTTATTGTGGTTCCCTTGTTAGGGGGACACAGAGCTTACGTTTTTGCCAAAAAAAAAACGCACGAATCTTTCTTCGTAAACGCTGGCTTTAACAGTGAGAATAACAGCAAAGCTATATTTGGAGTCTGGCATAAAATGCAAAATTTGATCTTTTTGCTCGCCAGATTTCATGTTGGCACGCGCTGACACCACATTTCATAGCAGCTACACTGGGTGGTGGAAACCTGTCAAGGCATGTTTAAACTTGTGAAGCTGCTGAAACACTAGAAGTTCCCGGCGGTGGCAATTTTTTATCCTCTAGAATTTATAAATGACTCAAATTTACTAAAAATTTTCATCGATAGGCCTGGTTATCAGACAAAATGTGCAACACGGAATAATGGAGCATGATTTGAAGAACATTCAGTCCATTCCTCTCAGCATAATTACTTGGTGTTTTCAAATCCAATCGTCCTTGCTGGTCATTTGTTTATACGGGCATATCCGCCCCCCAGCTTGCCTGTGAATCAAATTAGAAACGGGGATGGAACACACGGATAAAAGCCATATTGCATTCAGTGTGTGGGGGCGGAGCCTGCACTAATTAAGTGACAATTGTCCTGTGATATACCTTGTGATATCTGATGAATGAATGACAGTGCTGAGCGACGCCCCACATACAGACGACAGCCTGTACGAGACCGATCCAGAGGCAGATTTGTGAGTTGAGGAAGCGATGTCCGACAAATTTCGTCCACTCGTCACGCACCGTCACTAGGCCCATCAAATGGGGGGCTGGACTGTGGGAGGATCAGCAGGATTGGATGAATTGGTGAGGGTCTAGGGACAGCTGGAGGAGGATGAGACAAAGGATGACTGCTGAGAGGGAGAGGAGGAGGAACCTCCTCCTCCTGCTGCTCCGGCTCCATTCTAGGCGCGTCTATCTTTCATCTATCTGGTGCGCCTCTATGTGAGTGTGTGTGTGTGTGTGTGTCAAATACTCCCCAGAGACACAATAGAATTTATCTTATCACACATTCGCGACGAGAATTACACACATATTCAACAAACAGTGGCCAGAATGAAAATGAAAATGGGAAAATTATAAATTTTTAACCGGATATGAAAAGAAAAAACAGCAAAAAAAACAATTTGAGGAGGAAAAAGATCGACAAATTGAGACTCATATTATTAACAATTATGTTTTGTAGAGTGCAATATGATGATGATGAAATATGCGAAAAATGGACGGATTCGATAACTGAACTCTGTGTCTTCCACCGATTCGGCCAAAAGTGGGCGGTGATGCGTGGCGTACATGCGTCGCGTTGACGGTTTCAGGTTAGTTCAATTATTAGTTCATACTGTATCATGATAATTAGGGAATAGATGAGACAATTTTTTTCAGTTTGCGTGACCGGAATCAATCGATAATTGTAGTGACGCCATGCGCCTGTGATTATCGATCGGTCAGGCACACGCCTATAGAAAACGCTGAGTCTCATCAGCCATCGCTAACAGTGCGATTGGTGGCCGACTCCATTATTTATGCATTGTCAAACGTCCTCTATCGAATGAACGCACTTCAATAGTCTTTTAATGATTTTTGCCAAAAAAATCAATAAAATCGATTATCACAGAAAATCGATAAGTTGCAATTGCGGTGATTTCTACCGTATTTGAACCGCCCGATTATGAGTCGTTACCCATTCTTTATTGTCTTGTCACAGCGAAACTCGAAAAATGATCATCACATTGGACGAAAGGAATCAATAAATCGAATGCGGAGCGCACAAGTATCGATAGATAGAACCAAGTGACGCCCGTGACAAAAATCGATAATTGGGAACAATGTTTAAGGAGGAAGTATAATCAGTGTTCGAACAAAACACTGATTTTTCCGGAAAAGTTATCGGCTACGTACATGTGAATTCAATTTCGGTACTAAAAATCGATTTGGATCCTAACCGTTATTGATCGCTTTCATTTCTGCAAGCTTGAGAATGAGGCTACAGAATGGGCCTTGATCGATGGATAAGAAAATCGATAGCATCACAGTGACCGTTGATTGATCGATAATATAATCAATATCATCGCTAAACCCTTTGATTGATCGTTGAAAAAATCGATAACATCACAATGACCGTTGACCACTCCCATAATGAAATCGACGGCATCTTTGTACCCTTTCACTGATCGATAATAAAATTGATAAAATCACTGTGCCGTTGATCGATCAATCATAGAACTGACAACTTCACTGTGGCTGTTAATCGATCGATATATTGATTACAGGTGTTTACTACTCCTGCAGCTAAGCCGGATGGAGAGAATAAATGTTTTCCTTGCGACAAGATAATTTTCGAACGATATATCGATTGAATGTGTCCACCACGCCTGCAGCAAAGCCGTAAGGAGAGGAAAACATTTCCCCAGTGACAAAATACTTTTTTATCGATATATCGATCGAATGTGTCTACCTCTCCTGCAGCAAAGCCGTATGGAGAGAAAAATGTTTTCTCTGCGACAAAATAATTTCTGATCGATATATCGATTGAATGTGTCCACCACTCCTGCAAAAAAGCCGAAAGCCTTTTTCCAAATCTTCATGTCGCCTTGGTCGCGACTGCCGATTCCTACACTAATGTCAAGAAGACGGGAAAAAATTTGACGCATTCATGACACATGTACGCGACGCGTTCGAAAGGCGAGCGGTGACCAGAATCAGGGAATAGAGAGTATAGGGCAGCTGTAGGAACCGTAGAACAAAAACAGACTGGTGGTCTCAGGTGCGGCAGTGTGCATACCATGGGATATATGAACCGGTTACAAGTAGGTCAAAACTTTCTACAATCACAATGGAAGCCATCGAATCCGTGCGACAATCATACCGGGACATGTACTATATACACTGGGATGGACATGTGACTAAATCAATCGATAACTCTCTACTGGGCGGGCACTTTTCCACTAAAAATGGCACAATATGGCCAGAAAATGTGGTAGAAAAGTGCCGAAACCCTATAACACAATCATTCCATAGGCTCAGTTTTCAACAGAGTGGGATGGATTTGATCGTAGGTCAAAGAGGACAGTATACTATGTTCAGAGGTGGCGTCGAGCTGCTGTTGCTCAGTGCTGTTGCAGAGCTGCTCGTTGAGCTGGGGCAGTTGACCGTTGAGCATCTGAAGACCCATGAGACTATTCTGAGCGACTGCCGCCGCCGTCGACGTCGGCATCAGTTGTGACGCCAATGACGCCATCATCAGCGGCGCTGCGGCTGCCGCTGCGACTGCAGCCGCGGCAGATGCGTCGCCGCCGTCGACGCTGCAGTTGCTGTAGGGCGTGCCGAGACTTTGGCTGGCTGCCAGGATTTGAGACGCCAGTGTGACGATTGGCAGCGATTGAGAATATGGCGCGTCCAGGGACGCGTCGGACGTACTGGTCGCAGCCGCAACGGCCAGCTGCGGGAATGCGATGCCGAGACGTGCGGCCAATGCGACCACGTCGAGCGGACGAGTCTCCACCTCGGTCTGGTCCATCGACTCAGCCTCTTCCATGATGGGCGATGGAGTCGAACCGACGCCGGAACTCTGAAAATAGCCATATTTTGAAGAGTATTTATCGATTTTCCGATAATTTCTGGTGGCACTTGTTCAGATAACCTGCCTCAGCGTCGCGCCCTGCAAGCGCGGCGTCGCATATTCCCGCGCGACGGAAACCCCCGATTATTCTTTTTGAAAGCCTAGGCTAAACAGGCTTGTGAGCGACAGAATTGCGCGGAGCACGCCGCGTCTAGGTGGTTAACTCCTCCGCGGCTTCTTCTTTTCCGTGTAATGGTGGATCGCTGACGAGCTCCACTTTTCGCTATCGCGCTTTTCCGCTACGCGACGCTACTAAATGACAAAAGCGAGTATTGATCGATACCGCCTCGGGCGCCAATCCATATTTGAAGCATGCCATGGCATCACTCTGCGGAGGGAGTATAAACCCGCGTTGAAGTTACGGCGATATTTACAAATCCACAGCTGAGCGGCGCAGCGAAGCGCAGCAGTTTTATGGACTCGACCCTTTTGCATGATCAATATTGCAGGGTTATACTGCGACGCGCTGCTCTGCGGCAAAACTCTAAACGACGCCTTATTACGACCTCAGCGTCATTATGGAATGACATACCGTCGCTAGTCCGTGCATTTACACAGCGACGCAGCGCGTCAGTGTGTGTTTCTAAATGCCGCAAATTCATTGCGGTTACGAGAGGTTTGTGTCGCGCGATTTCGCTCTCGCACACAGAGTTAGGTATAGCTCAATTCATTTTTTTCTAGCGTGTGGATCTATGCGCAACTAGGACGCGATCATGACTTGGCCATGACACTGTTGTGCGAAGACTAGTGACAATACGCTTCTCCATAGTTACGCCTAACGGCAAGCGCGATGACAATGAGCGCGACGCGCGAACAAAGAATGTAGCAGCGCCTTGTTTTTTTTTTGTCATGCGCGACGCTTCACACTTATGTAGGTCATTGCGCGCAGTGTTTGGAGCGTCGTTTATGGTTCCGCCACCGCGCTGTGCGACGAAGTGTAATTTCAAGAAATAGATTTTGCTGCGCCGCGCAACCATCAATACTACAATTTGTATTTCGTCGCGCCGCCCGGTTGCCGAAGTATAAACAAAGCCTTAGATAGGATTCCTAATTTGCGCAACATGGGACAGCAGCAAAGCATATAAGTCGAATACAAACATCGCATTGCGTCGCCAGTAGCTCCAACTATACAAAACGTCAGATTCAAATGGTAAAAGCGAATCACAACGACGGGAAGTATGAATGCGGCTCATGTCAGCCTAGTCCTTTGGTCCAGCGGTTTTACGCGGCTGCAGTTTTACTACAATTATCGATTGGCCTTATCTCTGCTGATCAATAAATTTACATACCGTGGCTTCCTCGTTGATGCCATGAGCCGGAGTCAGCGGTTGGCTGGTGGCTGGCCCGGCGACTGCCGCCGCGTGTTCCGTGGCCTCCTGTGAGCGTCTTCGCAGTTCTTTTCGCTTATTCGCAAACCAGTTAGCCACAACCTGTGGGGAGACGACCTCCTTGGGCATCAGGGCGACACCTAAATCACATCAGGTTGAGTCCACTTTTATTTCAGGTTCGAATACTAGAAAATTTGTGTGGTTAAAAAAAAATGTTTTACTGTTTGACATGTTTAAACGTGTTAAATACCGATTTTTGACAAGCTGGGGTAGTCCCGCCCCTTGCTCCGCCCACTAACTAAAAACGGGAGTAATGTGGGGGTTATGTGGCTTTTCGCGTTCCCCAACGTGACATAGTGAATATTATCTGCTGAAATCTGCCAAAATAGATGGATGGCGACGACAGTAGAATGTGTTGTTTTCAGAATAGACTATTGAACAAATATCAAATTGAATAGTTCACGCGGGCGGTGTAAGTGCAGAATAATATTACCCATCACACACACGCACACAACCACAGTTTTGCCACGAGGTGCGACTGGGCGCGATGCACTAACTTTGATCAACGCAGGGCACGATGATAGGTCCAGACTGAGTGGGTGAAGACGACATATACGCAGTCATCATCCACCAGACGTATGAACTTTTGATAGGGAAATTGAAGCGGAGTGTTCAGTGATAAACACTGCTTTATCGAAAGTACGGTAGCAGAATTGTATTAATGATGTTTGACGCTTTAAGAGGGTTCCGTTTTGGACTTATAGAGACGTTAGCACGGGTTTAGGGACCAATGTGGGCGGGGCCATACTATGCCGAAACAACATGATGAGACAGAGGACGGAAATGGGCGGAGCCAAAACAGGACGCAGCGTACCGTCTTGCAAAACAGGCCTTTACCAAATGACGGACGCAATTGGAAGCGTTAAAATTGAGCCAAAATGAGCCTACTTACTGATAAATTTGACAGTGCTTACATGATAGAGGCGGGGTTTCACCACAAAATAGGCGGGGTCCAATTATTCGGAGGCTAGAAAATTCTCGACTTCAATCTTTGCTGTTCGTTTTTGACGCTTCATGGGTGCTCCTTCCGTTTTTAGCCAACTGGGACGTCAAAGATGGGTTCTGGAATCAATGTGGGCGGAGCTATAATATTCCGGAAGAAAATCAATAGACAGGCCTAAATGGGCGGAGTCAAAAGAAGACGCAGCGTACCGTCTTGCAAAACAGGCTTTACCAAAGCACGAACGCAGTTGGAAGCATGAAAATTGAGTCAAAATGAGCCTACTTACTGATAAATTTGACAGTGCTTACATAATAGAGGCGGGGTTTCACCACAAAATAGGCGGGGTCCAATTATTCGGAGGCTAGAAAATGCTCGACTTCAATCTTTGCTGTTCGTTTTTGACGCTTCCTCTAAGCGCTTCATGGGTGCTGCTTCCGTTTTTAATTAACTCTGACGTTATAGAAGGGTTTTGGGACCAATGTGGGCGGAGCTATAAGGTTCCGAGATAAAATCAATAGTCATCAATATCAATAGTCTAATCTACAGTCAGAAATGGGCGAAGCCACAAACTGTTAGAATTTCACAAAAAAATTCGGAGCCGAAAGGGGGAGAACTGCAATACTACAATAGAAACGCAAGTGAGTGAGTTGCTGGGACCAAAGTGGGCGGAGACATTATGGATCGAACTCAGCATATCGGGGTTTGCAAAATAGGCCTGTACTAGGACGCATACGCCGTTGAAAGCGTCGTTTCAGGAGCAGAAATGACTGTATTTAACAATCAATTTGAAGATGTTTGAATCAAGGAGGCGGGGCTTCGAGAGAAAGTGGGCGGAGTTACACGGTTCGGAGGCTGAATTACTGACGGGTGAGCTCTGGTACAGGCCTCACAAGTGTATGAGCTTCGTTATCTTAACTACTTCTGCTATTCTTTCCAGCAATGCGCCACGCTACGCAATATTTTTGCATAGGTTTTAATGGGTGTATTGGATTGATTCCTCAATGTTTACTGAATCCACTTGCTATGTTTGAAAGCTGACGTTTCTGCGTTCCTTCCAAAATGTATTCTTTGTGGCTTGGAACATCGTTGGCAGAATTTCGCTCGCGTCTCTGTGATCAGCAAATAGGTCGGCAAACAAACCTCGTCAGATGGTTTATACTCTGCTGTATGTCGACTGTGGCAGAAGTGTTTTTATTTTCTTATCGTATGCTCCGCCCACTTTGGTCCCGAGTGCATATTTTTGGGGGGAGAAAACCGTGCGATTCGAATGATTTTCCGACTGAACAAGTGTATGAGGGAATAAAATTAGTCCGAGTGTAGGGGCTGTGAAGAGCGCAACAGTGGGAGAATAAATTCTAACGACGCTACTCGAGACAAACGCGAACATTTTTTTGAGATGCGTCGTCGGAATAAATTCAAGTTATTGGAACAGCCGGCTTAATCCGTATTCTAAAATTTTATCATGGGCATAGATAGTCATACAACATATGTTCCCAACTGGTCCAAGTCCCGCCTATATTGGTCATCAACCTTTCTTTAACTCCCTCTACTCTAAAACTGTACATTTGGAAAATCCGAAATTTCTGGATAAAAAAAGCCCACCTCGTTTCTCGATTTGAAGCATCTGATTGCAGGCGGTGGCGATTTCGACGCGTTTGTTGAGGTCCGGAAACGGTGACTGTGTGAAGAAACCCTCGAGAATCTTGATCAGGATCGGTCGGAACACGTAGCGTTCGCGTCGTTGCGGGACCAGCTCGCCCTCACCGTTCGTCTCGAGGCGTGTCGCAGGATCGGCAAAGAACACCGCTGAAATCGGGGCACAGGTAAGATCAACGGTTGTAATTCAAACATATACATATGTACTTTGGGGTTTGTTGCGCATTTTGTGTATAGACTGTAAAAAATGGAATGCCCGCGGTTCCTCCGCGGGCGTGTGCGCTGCGGACGGTAAACACGGCGAGATATTGAGGCGCAGACGGAGGCAGCAGCATCGCGCGTGCGCAGGCGCCTCGTCGTTTTTTGACAGACAAAATCTTTACAAAATGTTAAATGTTTTTACTTTTTTTTGAAGCGAAGCGAGGGGCGGGGCGTCACCTGCCGGAATCAAAAGTGCCGTAAGGTAATGGTGGGCGCTTATGCCCCGCCCCTGGCTCCGTTCGAGAAACGGGTAGTCAGTGCGAATTCGGAAAGGGTAGTTCTGTTTTAGAAATTATAATTCTGTGTTCAAAAATCCAGAAAAAGTGAAGAGCAGCGTAAACTAGAAAAAATTCAGTTAAACTGAAAAAGTACTTTTACGTTTTACAAAAGAATAAAACTTTCATTTATTTACTGAATTAATTATTTATCTATTTTATAATTATTTATCGCTTTATTTATTTATTTATTTATTTTGTTATTTATTTATTTATTTATTTATTTATTTGCTTATTTATTTATTTAATTTTATTCATTAAATTATTTATTCATTTATTTATACAAAAAAATATATTTCCTCAATTTATTTGTTATATGTTATTGGTTTTTAATGACTATTAATTTATTTTCAATGGCATATTTATTTTATATTTTCGTTTCATCGTTTGAGTATCCTAAATAGATAACAGAGAAATAATAGCCTCCTTACTAGTCATAAGAAGTTGAATAAATGTGAATGGAAATAAGGTGAAATAAAAGCAAAAAGAAAATACTGAAAAAAAAATGAAGCGAAATACAAATAAAACACCAACACAAATAAAAAGAAAGTAAATAATGGAAAATAAAACTAAATCGGAACAATATATATATTACACATGAACAAGTTTGAATAAAAAGTGAAAAATATACGTAATATATGACTAATCTTGAATAATATTATTCAAATAATAACCAAATTTATATTATAGGAAGAAAAATCGAATTGGTATGCATATTCTCTGTTTCGGAGCTAAATTTACTCCGCTCCTAAGCGTGCGTGTGCGGAGCGAGGGGAAGGCATACGCGCGCGCGCACGCGGGCGATCAATGGAAATAAATTGCGCTCCGAAATAGGGAATATCTACACTTCAATTTCGGGTTTCTTGCAATGTGCATAATTATTTTGATTTATATTAATTAATATGTATTGTAACCTTTGGACCCTAAAAATTATTTAGTAATATGTAATATTTAATTTATATGTTGTATGAAGCTAAATCAAATTATAATACAATTATGTAAGTTTTGTAAAATCTTATTTTTTCTTCAAATAATAAAATTGTCCAGTCATTTTTTATTCTATTTGATATTCATTTATTCAGGTATATCCTACATTTCGTAGTGAACTTATTTGTTTTACTTCGTGTGCGTGTGCTGAGCAACGCTAGAGACAGCGAGAGAGTGTGGGAGAGCGGGAGGCGCAGCATACGCGCGCACACGCACGCGATGGGCCCAAGTAAATTTGGCTCCGAATTAGAGGATAAAAATCGCCATATAGTCACTTATCATGCTATTTGTATTTTGGAAAGGATGAAACAATTAAAAATTGAAATCAAGTCAGATAGATCGAGAATAGAATAGAACAGAATAAAAATCAGAAACAACAAATAAAACGCCTTTTGTATAAATTATTAAAAAAATAAATTAATACATAATAAATACAAAATAATAAAATACATAATATAAATACTTTCAATAAATAAAATATATTACAAATAAATTATTATATAGTTATGAATTTCATTCAAGAAGTGGTCACTTTATTATTCCAGAGCAAATTTTTTTATGAAAACTGGCACATTAGATTCAAGAGAAAAAATTATCAATTCAGGATTTCCCTTTCCATCAGCAAGCACTAGTCGGCATTAAATCCAGTTAAGCTGAGGCCTGTATCAACTAGCTGGGGGACGCAGAGCGGGCGTCGGTGGTGTAATGGTAGCACTGTGGACCGGCAAACGATGCGATGCAGGTTCGAGTCCTCCCTGACAACCTTGTTTTGTAATCAACATGATTATCTTGTGATCATTGAACATGTCTTAAAAAAAGGCATAAAATATTATAAAACATTTTCATCTTAATTTTCATTCAATTATTTGAACTTTTAAGTGAAACAGCTAGTGTGCTAATGACTTTTTCGGGTTTCACTGCTCTCATTCCCTCCCTCAAGACAGAAAATCTAGCCAGCAGACATGATCAAAGATGGAATTCACTAGCGGCACTAATAGCTCAAAAAACTCTGAATTGCATTAACAAGGCTTGTGTTTTGAGCAGGGAGTGTGAATTATCACGTAACAGCCCGTACTTTTTTCACCACACTTGTAATTTTTGAAGTGGTAATAATTCAAAATACTGCAGCCTGTACTTTTTCTCGTCAAACCAGTGATTTCAGATTGTCAATTTCTGCTTTTCTAACAATGTTTGGTCATTTGAGTTTCGGTACTCGGTAGGAAAAATCCCCCGTAACTGTAAAAGTCTCATCAAATTCGTTAAGGTTTTGAATCCAATACGATGAACGTCGCTACAAAAACTCTAGCTTCAATGACATTTGCTGAAGGCACTCTCATTTCCCGGCAGCTGCCGATGTTATTAAATCTATTCCTGGGCATTTTGCAGTTTTTCAGAAAAAAAAATCGGATTCACTCTCTCAAGTCGACATGAATCAGCAAACGGGAATAAAATTTATATTTACACGGGAATAACCACAATCCTTGTAAATTCTAGTTGTTCGAAAATCTACATTAGGTGTCCTGACTTGCGTACGACTCATTCATTTAAAGGCCGCCGCCTGGCCTCCCGTCACTGGTCCCGCCGCGATCGCCTACCGAAGGAATTGTCATCATGCAGAGACGCAGAGGGCGCGTCACCGCGGCTGTCTGGGAAGTCAGAGCGCCAGTGTCAACACCGCTGCCATCGAGAGTGCTGTTCATCCTGCGCCACATGCCTTAGCGCCCTGCTTCCTCGGATCGACGTCAGTCTTGCGAGCTGTCCTGCTGATCCAGCGTACGGAGGAGGGTATACCGTGCGGTGGCGTCTTGCCAGCACCTCCTCTGCTTCCGTCATCGCCTGACGGTCGAGCAGGGGCCTGGTCGACTTCCAGCCCTCACTGCCCGTGCGTCCTGTTCGTCCCATGCCTGGAATTCGTCAGGTATTTATTACCTCGTCCATTAGTGTAATGGGTTTTAGAGGATGAGCGCATATTGAATACTTGTGTCCTGTTATGTAGCAATATAGTACCGTACATACGATTCAGATTTGGTTCGGTGACATATGCCACGTCCTGTGTGTACCGCGCAATGGCGGTTGAAGTTGGTTCAGACCTATACCATAGTTGGCCGTGGAATGTGGTCAAGGGCGTATAAACAGCGTAGTTAGTGCGCGACCGGAGGCTGCAGTGCCTAGCACACATGTAGTATACCTCTATACTCGGTTTCCGCGTGGCAGGCTTATACAAGGGGTGCGCCGTGAGTCCGCTGGTTCATTTGTGTCGGGCTACTCCGAGAGAATCTTCCGTGCTAGCACGTTGATGCTACAGCGATCCGCGATGCTACCGCGATCGTTTCCCTTTCTAGTACCGCGATCCATGCTCTTTCCGCGATAGTTACCCAATCGACCCACCCGTTGACATTCACGTGCTCGTACCGTGATGCTACCGCGATCGTTACCAGGTTTATCGCGCTAGTACCGCGATGCGCCCGTGATCCGCGATGGTACCGTGATAGTTCCCCCCCCCCCCGTTCCCGCGCTCTCGTGCTGTGAAGGTTCGTAAAGCAGCGCGAAAAACGACACAGGCAAATACCTTATAGCTTCGTGTTGACCTGATAGGCAACACTCGCTCGGATGAAACACTGAGAGGGCATGGTTGACAGGATGTTGTACGATCAGGGGTGGAGTACAGCAGAATCTCGCGCTTGTTCCGCGATAGCTCCGGTGTTGCCTCATCGCGGTTCCGTCATTGGAAACCCGAATGTATTGACGTATTCGCGATACGCTCTCGGTTTGAGATTGGTAGAATCTCGCGATCGTTACGTGATAGTCCCAGGCTCGATTCCTCGCGGTTCCGCGATGGAGCATCGCAAAAGCATCGATGAACGAACGCAATACGCTCTCGGTTTGAGACTGGCAGAATCTCGCGATCGTCCCGCGATAGCCCAGTGCTCGTATCCTCTCGGCCCTTACCAGAAATCGAGGGGCTTCTATCCGTGAACGATCAAGGGGGATTCTCTCAGAGTAGTGGCTGCTCACGTCCCGCGACAACCGATGCTGCATGGACGCAAACGCAGACTCGGAGCGGAGGGCAGTCAGAGTCGCGACACTAAGCATTGGGGCGTTTTAACGCGTTTGCGACATGTAAATATACTGCACGTGTTGACAAGTTGACACCACATTTTTCTGGTTAAAACTTGTCAAAACATACAACCTGCCGCAAACGTGTTAAAGCATCCTGTGGTGGCAATAATCTAACGACTAGATCCTATAACGACTAGATCCTATGCACATAAAAAGAATCGGGATGAGGAAATTTTAAAAAACAGGAAAATCTAATCGCTGTAATTTCTTAAGATGCGCAGGACAGGAGTACGGTAACTTCGAAATGGCGGTGGAGCGCGCACTTGCCTTCTCTCTTCTTTCTAGATCGATTTCTATTTCCTTTTTTTTTCAATCATGATTGCTGTCGTTGTTTAACTTTCTGCTTACATCATTTGCCTACGATTGTTTCATTCATATATAGTGTTCTATTGTTGCTTTTTGAGCTATGTCCCTTTTGTGTTCTGCGGTATTTCATTTTGCTCCCTTCGTCGCTTTGTTCTTTTTTTCTGATGTTTTGGCTTCCACTATCCTTTTGTGCTCTTTGTTTTCTGATTGGTGGTATAATTTCTCTATATGATTTTGTCAAACAACCCGCCCAAATCTACACAAAATTGTGCCGTATCCGCTAGTATCCCCCCCCTGCCCAAAAATTTTCATGGGCCGTGCATATAACTGGCCGGCTTTGTAAATGTTCTTCCACACATATAGATAGTCTGCCCACGAAGTACATGTCTGCTCATACTAATGCAGCACTTTCACTATATAATAATCCACAGACATTTGGTTATTTCATCAGCGCTGCCACTGAATCCACTCAATCGATGTAAAGTGTATGCTGTGGTTTCATCTGAATACGTCTTCTGGATGCTTTCGAATGCGTTGGGTCCAAATCCGTGGTGGGTGCGAGAAGTCTGGAATGTTGTCTATGCACAAGAAACCGGAGATTGTTGAACACTGACAATTGTGTACATCGCCATACGCAGAGAGATAAGAATCGTCATGAATACCCTCTTGAGGAAAGTCAGGTTCTCGTATTCAGCACGGAGCTGATCGAGGTCCAAACGGTAAATGAAGGCGTGAGTTTGTGCGCAACACCTGTTGTCCCACCTTATGCAAATCATTAGGCGCATGTCTCCGAGCAGACAAGATTACGGAAAAAATCAGCACGATCGATCACATCCACACAGCTACACAGCTTATTGAAGTGTCACGAGAGTACAAGACTCCGTTTTGCCTCACGTTCATCGACTTGAAGAAGGCTTTGACTCTGTCGAAGCAGAAGCGGTTCTTACAACCCTTGAAAACCAGAGTGTTCCTACTCAGCCCGCTAATACACTTGAAGAGCTGCACAGCTTTTTCATAATTACTAATACACTGATCTACATAGAGGTCATAGTCGACTCTGTGACTCCCGCATGGCTATTTCACCGCCACCTGAGGGTTTCGTCACGGGTCCCGCCACGAATGGACTGCTGAGGTATTCAGGGGGCAGAGAGGTCTGCCCCCTGTATGCCTCAGGCTAAGACTGCATCTCTGCCTGCTGCCGATGAGAGTGCCTCTGTTGCGGCAAGTGGATGCCACTCGCCTGTGGCGTCCGGCTCCATCGTTCGACGTCGAATCTTGCGAATCCCCGTCTTTTTGTCTGCATACAGAAGAGTGTCTACAGCGCGTAGTAGTCATGCTCGCACCTACCCCGCTCCCATCATCGTCTGATGGCCCAGCGCGGCTTGGTGAAGTCCACTGTTCTTATATCACTGTGTTCTCTATCATAGTTTGATGATGGTCCGACGCGATTTCTCCCAGATCGCAACTTCTCCTAGATCGTCCATGAGCCGTCCTGGGTCGTCCGTTGTTCCACATAGGTCGTCTATGATGCTGCCTAGGCGGCGCTTGACGGGATGCCACAAAGTTAGTATAGACTGAACGTCGATCGGTGTGGGACAAGTAGGGACTGTAAAGGACCCAGCACGGCCTATATGAAGGTAATTGTTTCGCGTGCTCCGCATAAGTTTCAACTGAGTCCGACTGGATGGGGCTACGGACGACCCGCGATGGCCCATCGGAAGACAGTTTTTTGGTTTTCGCTCTGCGCGCTTTACTTACGTATCGTCCAGGAGGTTACGGCCTGTCGTCCAACCATGACTGAACCTATCCATCAGTCAAGCTGAACAAAAGCTGAGCAACTCCGACAATGCTTACGAAAAGCTCGGTCTAAAGCTAAGTGTAATGAGCACGATGTTCACGGGGAAGGGAACTTTTGCTGATCCCTCATTCAAGCTCTACGGAACGATCATCTCCGAGTGTTCAAGCTATGACTAGATTTAATGGAGCCTCAGATGCACAACTAGCCGGCCTGCTTCACGATGGTCAGATTTCCTCGCGGAGAGCTTTGAAGAAGGAAATGAGAGTATTCGTGTACCTAGAGCCAGTAGGATTTTCTGATCAACTGCGGCACAAGCTAGAGAAAGATCGAGATCTTAGGCTACCGTTATCCAAAGGCCGAACTGAGCCTTCCTCTCCTGTCCTTAGTGGTTAAAGCCGTCCTGCGCCGCTCCTAGTGTGTCAGCTGCATGTCAATCGATTATACCCGCCTGAGGATTTTCCACCTCAGTAAGCAATGTACTGTGAACGTATTGACTGGAACGGCCACAGCTGGATCAGGACGGAGCAAGCGCGCTCAGTCCGGATTTTTCGACCTGAGTGAGCAATGTGCTACATGCATGTCGAGCGGGACGGCTCAGAACGGCATAGGCTTGCACAGTCTGGCCACAACGGGCGGTTTCTTCGCAAGCAATCCGCATGCTGTAGATGCTTATCGACTAGGCGGCTACAGCTCAGCGGGAGCCGACTG
Organism: Aplectana chamaeleonis; assembly: GCA_029168955.1. NCBI lineage: Eukaryota > Metazoa > Nematoda > Chromadorea > Rhabditida > Cosmocercidae > Aplectana > Aplectana chamaeleonis. The sequence continues at coordinate 130,533 of JAPDOI010000955.1, read as the reverse complement.
GCGCCCGCCGAACCGAGTCTACGATCAACGAGTGATACTCACGCCTCGATTCGAACGGGTGTCGAGGCAAATGTCGCCGGTGTAGTAACCCGGTAGGAGTCTTAAAGGGCTAAGCAATCGACTTTCTCCATAGCTAGCTGTTGGAAGAGCTATGGTCCTTGCTGAGAATGCGATCCATCTGTGGTGCACCACGGCATCAAAAGGATGAGCTCTCACCCCTATCTGGTACAGTTCGCATAGCAGTCAGTCCCCCCTCAGTCCACCTCTGTCCCCCAGCCAACATCTTGAAGGTCTTTCATCACTAAGCATTTGTACTTTTGTGCGTGCGGTGTTCCATATACATACATAGAAAAGTGCGCCGGCCGGCCGCCTCTCGCATACACATACATTACATACATATCAGAGTCCTAATCTGTCAGTCAGTCAGTAGTCAGTCAGTGGCAGTCTTATTCAGTAGTCACATGAATGTACTTTAACGACGACATCGCACTACAATTTCACATAAGATATTCTACTTACACACATACTCATAAGCATATATGCGCACGCATACACACACATCCACTACATATTTCCCAATCAGCCAAGTTAATCACCTGTACCCCCGTTTGTCGAGAACATTATCACCATCCACTTCTGGCAGTGCCTCTTAGGTCATTCTAAGGTCGACAATATTCATTTAAGTACATCTATACTAGGTATTATTGAGTTGGGTAGGGGCAGGTGAGTAACTGGCACTATAATTGGCCAGGTATGTGTGTATGGAGTGGTGACTGACGCGAAAGGCTCTTTTTTGCCATCTTTGTGGGATTCAGTCGGAAGGAATCATGCAACTTTTTGTAAAACACTGAAGTTCCCCTTTTAATCAAAGTTGTCATAACAACAGTATGAGTACGTGACGATGGATTCGGTCACGGATAAAAATACCTACACACTTAATGTGATACGGACAGCATCGCGTGTTCCAGGGAAAAAACACAGATGAGCGAGAGCTCTGGATAAACGAGTTCCGGGATTCGGGAGGACGAGAGCGCATGCTACTACAGCATACCATGAACACATGGCTCGAGAACCTTGACGGACAAAATAGTCGACCTTCAAAAATCGAATGTCCGGAATATCTAATTTCGGAAATTATTCCCGTGAAGTCAAATATTAAGGTGTCTGAAATCCAACCAGATATATTGAAAAAATCCGTTATTTGGAAACTGCCGAATCCGCCAGTATTTGGGAAATCTGTAATCCGAAAGATGCAAATCCTGACAAAATACAAAATTCAGAAAATCGTTAATCCGAAAAGTCCGAGATTCGACGATATTCGGGAAGGCGGATATTCATAAAGATATAGACAAAATCTGACGATTTTCGACTAGTCGGGTATTCGAAAAGTTCACCACCCCAATATACTGGAATGACCGGATCTCCGATATGTATTGGATGTATTAGATCCCCCACTTCGGGAAAGTCGGTTATCCAAAAACTGCCAAGTCCCACAATATTTGAGAAGTCGGATACCCAAAATGTGCGAAATCCATCAGCATAAAAAATTTTCAGATATCAAGAAAAGTCGAAATCCGACAGTATTCGGGAAGTCAGATATTAAGAGAACTCCAAAATCCGGCTATATTCAAAAATTTGCATATCCGAAAAGCTCGAAATCTGACAAGATTCAGGAAAGTGGATATTCGAAAGATCCGAAATATGCTAATGTAAAAGTCGAAAAACCGGAGAGTCCGAAATCCGAAAATATTCGACAAGGCGGACATCCGAGAAGTCCGAAACTCGACTTCATTCGGGAAGTCGGTAATTGGAAAAGTGGGACAGGGGCTCTCTACACACATGGGAGGAGTTGGCCCGTTTTTGCAGTTTGACACGTGACGCCACTCAATGCAAGCGAAGTGGTCCCGAGTGGAATTAGAGCCGCGAAAGGCCAGACATCACCTCCCTCGGTGTGTAGAGAGGCTCTGTCCCGGAAAAGTGCAAAATTCAGCAATATTCAGAAAGTCGGATACTCGAAAAGTCCGAAATCCAACAATATTCGAAAAGTCGAATATCCGAAAAGTTCATTACCTGAATGTATTCGAATGGTCGGATCTTTGAAAAGTTCTATATCCGACTACATTCGAAAAATCGGTTATCGAAAAGGTGCTTAATCCGAGAATCTTCAAAAAGCCGGAATTCCGACGTTATTTGAAATTTCGGTCATTTTTTTTTGATGTCCGTAATTTTTTTCAAGTTGTAGACGAAATCAAACGATATTCGAGAAATCGAATATCCGAAAAGTCCGAAATCCGACAATCTTCAAGAAATCCGATATTCAAAAAGAGAGAAATCGGACTGTTGGAGAAGGCGGATACTTATGAAGTCGATCATCTGAGAAATGCGAAACTCGAAGGTATTCAAAAATTCCGATATCTAAAAAGTTCGAAATCTGACGATATTCCAGAAAGCGGATACGCGAAAAGTTATAGACGAATCCCGACGATATTCGAAGACTCGGATATCCGGAAAGTCCCATATCCGACGATATTTTAGAAGGCGGTTATTCGAAAAGTTATACAATATTCGCCGATATCTTAAAAGTCAGATATCCGAGAGCTTTACCATGGGGATATAGGTGTTCTAATGGTCTGATTATCGAAATGTTATAAATCCGACAACACTGGAAAAGTCGGACATCCAAAAGGTGTCAAATCCAACCATGTTACAAAATTCGAATATCCGGAAAATTCGAAATCCGACGATGTTTGGGAAGGCGGATATTCGAAATGTTGCAGGCGGAATCCGTCCTCGAATTCGTTCGAAAAGTCGGATATCCTAGAAGTTTTAGATCGGACTACATCCGGAAAGTCGGTGATCTGAAAGGTGCCAAACCCGACAATATTCTGGAAGTTGGACATTCGAAAAAGTTCGAAAACCGGCTATATTCAAGAATTCTGATATTCGAAAAGTTCGAAACCTGACGACTTTGTTTTGAATTATAACAATTGGGATTTTTTTGTAAACAGGAAAAGTTACGAGTAAGAAAATTCTAAGAAAATCTGGATCCATTCATTCCATTCTCAAGATAGCCCGAACAATAAGCTTCCAATTGCAAAAAAACTGATCCATACATGACCCAGAATCCCTTTGTGCACTGAGGGGGGGGGGAAGATATTTTGTGCAGTTTGTATTTCTATGTGATGTTTGAATGATGTCTGGTGATGATATTATACTCAATTATTCCCCATTAATCCTCTGATTTGATCAAATTTCGCATCAGCTGAATTCTCGTATAAAGAGCTGAATGAGAGAATTATTCAATTTTTTAAATGTGAAGGTCTGATTTGTGATTTTTTATTCTCAATTATCTCATTTTTACCGCATTAAAAAAGCGATTTTCGGTGTGAAGTTAATGCTCAACCTCATAAAAAGGGCGACTCTCAAAAATGAACAAATTGCTCTCTATGGAAAAAAACCTTAATGAGTAACATTCTTACACAATATTTATGCTTCACCACAATTCATGCCCGAAATTTTCCCAATTCCTATAATGACCCGCAATGAACCCAAAATCTGGAAATGATACAAAAATTGGGATTATAAAAAGGAAGTACTTACTCCCAAGGAATTCCAGAACACATTCTAATAGTTCAGGAAGGACAGCCTGTCACAATAATTATGCCTCACCACTCTAAGGGCCCGTAGCTCTCCTAAACCAAATTATAAGCCAATATGCCTGAGAAATAAGAAGTCTCGCACTAGATTACAGTTATATGAAAATCCTACATTACATTATCCTATAAAATCTCTCACCTAGATGATACTTGCGTATCTGTCACCATATTTATGCCTCACCTCTATGTGGGCCTGAAAGTTTCCCACACATTTTTTTAGGTCGATGACCCGGATCTGTGGGTTTATGCGGTGAATAAAAATCATATGAACACCCCACACGGGGTTTTCCTGGAAAAAAATTGTAGATCTCAGTTAGGGAGGTATCACCATAATTATGCCTCACCTCTATAAGCACCTGAAACTTTCCCACACCTTTAAATAGGTCGATTCCACCCATATTTGCGATTTCGTGCGATTTATTAAAGTCACATGAAGAGCCGAAACAAAATTTTTCTGGGAAAAAGGACTTGTAGATCACAGTCACGGTTGTGTCACCATAATTATGCCTCACCTCTATATGGGTCTGAAACCTTCCCTCGCCCATTTATAAGTCGAAATGAAACAGAATGACGATTTTGTACGATACGTTATGGTCGCAAGAAGAACCTACACAAACTATCTGGGGAAGAAAACTTGTAGATCACAGTTAGGGTTTTGTCACCATAATAATGCCTCACCACTATATGGGCCCGTAACTCTCCTAACCTAAATCGTGAGGCAATATGCCCCAGAAATAAGAAATCCTACATTAGATTAGGGCCATATATACGCTATATTATCCTATAAATTATCAGGCATAGATGAAACTTGCGTGTCTGTCACCGTAATTATGCCTCACCCCTTTTTAGGGCCTGGAACTTTCCCACACTTCATTTTACGTGGATAATAACCAGATCTACAAGTTCATGGGATACATTAAGGTCACGTGAAAACCCTACACAGTATTTTCCAGCGTAAAACTTGCAGATCACAGCTAGGGATTTGTCACCATAATTATGCCTCACTCTCGTGTATACCCTGAATCCCTGATTCCCTTGTGCTAACAACAACCCATTTGATGAATAATTATCAGAGCGTATTACAGCCGTGGCAGGATTCATGTCAGCATGGGATTTTTATGTTGAATCCCATAGTGCATCATACATGCATAGATTCATAAATCTGGGATAACAAGCGTTTTTCCCCACCTTTTGCAGTCATCCGTCTGTGCAGTCAGGATAATGCATACATTTTCAATCCCCAACTCACTGACCCTGACAACTATCAAATTCGCCCTATGTTGTCAGCTGTTGTTGTTCTCGTGATGTACTCCGGCGCGTTTGTATGCACTGTGTATACCTACTTGTGCCTCTACCCTTCCCCCTTTCCTTCCCCCCCCCCCACCCAGAGCCGGTTACGACCATGATGATGACGGTGGCGGTGAAATTCCTCTCTGTCGGGCCGACTGCACTTGGTTACATAGTGTCTATAAGTACTATGCACCTTGATAAACATCGTCATCATATGACAGAGAACACAACAACTTTCCCCAATCACTGAAAATATTCAGGACATTTCGGGGACAGTCGCCAAGAGAATAAGACCTATGCATGCATGCAGAGTCAAGCAGGAGACGGTAATAGAACTGTTAATGTTATTACATTTTGCAAAGTAGGACTGCGGAAGTGATTTTCACCATCACATGGCACTAGTGTAGAACAGGGGGCGCGCGGGAAGTCAATCAATACTGATCGATAATCATTAACGCGATAGTTTCAGGTGACTGTAGCCCACTTCTCAGTGTCGAATCAGTTGGAACCCCAAAGGAAAATTTTCAAAATTGATAAATTAGTTGTTTATAATGAGAGGAATGGCATTGGTTCATAACAGGTACCGCGCGAGACTTCAATCAATACTGATCGATGATTATATGACGCATTTGTTGGGTGATTATAGCCTGCTTTTTTCAAAAAAATACATGAAGATCTGAAGGTAACTCTTCCAAAAGGTCAGAATTCAGTTGTATTATTGAGACTGGCACTAGTTAAGAACAGGTGGCGCGGGAATTCAATCAATACTAATCGATAATCGTAGCAAGGCGATTTTTCAGGTGATTGTGACCTATCTTTTCACAGCTAAAGCATTGAAAATGCAGAGGAGAACTTTCTAAAATGTCAAAATTTCATATGTATTGATGGAATGGGCACTAGTGCAGAACAGATGGCGCGCGAGAATTCAATCAATACTAATCGATAATTGTTATGAAGCAATTTTTTCAGGTGACTCATCTATTTCTCTGGAGCCAAAGCATTGAAAATTCGAAGAAGAACCTTCTATACTGTCAAACTTTCATATTTATTAATGGAATGGGCACTAGTGCAGAACAGGTAGCGCGCAGGAATTGGATCAATACTAATCGATAATTATATGACGCATTTTTGGGTGATTATAGCCTGCTTTTTTCAAAAAGATACATGAAGATCTGAAGGTAACTCTTCCAAAAGGTCAGAATTCAGTTGTATTATTGGGATTGGCACTAGTTAAGAACAGGTGGCGCGGGAATTCAATCAATACTAATCGATAATCGTAGCAAGGCGATTTTTCAGGTGATTGTGACCTATCTTTTCACAGCTAAAGCATTGAAAATGCAGAGGAGAACTTTCTAAAATGTCAAAATTTCATATGTATTGATGGAATGGGCACTAGTGCAGAACAGATGGCGCGCGAGAATTCAATCAATACTAATCGATGATCTTTATGATGATATTTTTTCCCATTGATTGTAACTTAATTTCTAAAGGTAAAACAATGAAAACCGAGAGAAAATTCTTCAAACTGTCGAAACTCCATTTTTCCACCTTATGACCAATTTTTTTGTAATTTGATGTATCGTCGGAGAAAAATCAAATTTTGGAGGTGCATCCACGGACTTTGATACGTGACACCTACATGCTGTTCATAAGAACAATTATGTAGTTCCCTTCTAGGTTTTCGGGTTCCAAGCCGTGTATTCATTCAAGGACAGTCTTTTTTCGTGGCTTGACGCATCGTTGGAAGAAAACTGCTCTGGTCCTTCGGATTTTCTTGCCAATTTCGTTCCCGTGCCTTTCCATGGGCTGTGAAAATCTCCAGAGTAATTGTGTTTTTTCGAGAATTTCCCTTATTAACTCCCTTATTTATCCCTAATGCATTACTATACCGTGCCAAGCTACTTAGTCATCCCTTCTGCTAATGAAAAAACACGGTGAATCCCTTCAGATTTCCGCAGCTAATCCGCGTCAATGGGCTGAATGTACAGATGTCATACTCTCGTGATGATCTTATCAATGTAACACATGATAATGTGCACATGTAAGTGTAATCCATCTTATAGTCACAGGAGAAGTACATTATGAAGAACGAACGGGGGGCGGGCGGGTGAAGGAATGTTCGTTCTCACATACACCTCAATGATCGAACTTCGCTCACGCTGACGTGAGTGGTCATGAAGTGAGTCAGCGCTACCCGGATTACCTCATCCCTACTGAGAGTATGTACTTATGCGCGGTAATGAAGTTCTGATAATACTATCAGACAATGCACTATTAGATGATCGTTTTTTGTGCTGAATTCTGTGCGAAAATATCCGCTGAAAATGAGAATAGCGAGTAGCAAAAGTATCAGTGCAAGAAAAATAAAACCTAATAATTTATCGAAATTTATTTTTATATTTTTTTCAAAAGATTCTATTATTTAGTAATTTATCGAATTTATTTTTATTTTTCCTCAGAATGAGCATTTTCATTTTTTGTTGATATTTTCTTGAAATATCTAATTAACTAGTATTTTATCCAATTTTATTTTGTATTGTCTCCAAAAATTTGATCATTCAGTAATTAATCGAATTTTAGTTTATGATTTCTTAGAAAATTTTATTATCTGGTAATTTATCGAGTTTTACCCTATATTTCCCGAAATATTTTATTTTTTAATAATTCATCGAATTTTATTTCACATTTTCTTGAAATATTATTTTTATCTAGTAATTTAACGAACTTTATTTGATATTTTCTTGAAATATCTAATTAACTAGTATTTTATCCAATTTTATTTTGTATTGTCTCAAAAATTTGATCATTTAGTAATTAATCAAAGTTTATTTTATGATTTCTTGAAATATTTCATTATCTAGTAATTTATCGAGTTTTACTCTATATTTCCTCAAAATATTTTATTTTTTAGTAATTTATCGAATTTCATTTCAAATTTTCTTGAAATATTATTTTATCTAGTATTTTATCAAATTTTATTTTATATTTTCTAGAAATATTATATTATATAGTAATTTATCGAATTGTATTTTATGTTTTCTTGAAATATTATATTAAATAGTTATTTATCGAATTTTATTTTACATTTTCTTGAAATAACATTTTATCTAGTAATTTATCGATTTTTATTTCATATTTTCTTTGATATATTTTATTATCTAGTGAATTCTCGAATTCTATTTTATATTTTCTTGAAATATTATATTATATAGTAATTTATCGAATTCTGCTTTATATTTTCTTGATATATTATTTTGTCTAGTAATTTATCAAATTTTATTTTATATTTTCTCAAATATTCCATTATCTAGTAATTTATCAAGTTTTACTCTATATTTCCCCAAAATATTTTAATTTATAGTAATTTATCGAATTTTATTTTAAATTTTCCCAAAACAGGAATTTGATTTTTCTCTCAAAATATGATACAAAATGAAATATGTCTTGGATAGCTAACTTATTTCTAAATATTTTCGAATTTAACTTTGTATTTTCTTGAAATAGTTTATTATTTAGTAATATGTCGTGTTTTATTTCGTATGTTTTCTTCAGATAATTTTTTTCGAAATTATTTCATAAAATCAATAATTTTTTTGAATAGTTGAATAATTTCTAGTAATTTATCAATTTTAAATTTATATTCTCCTGAAATATTTCATTATCTACTGAATTATCGAATTTTATGATATATTTTCTCAAAATGAGACTTTTGTTTTTCACTTAAAATTCTTTATTAAACGTAAAATTCTTTAAATAGTTAACTCAGTTTTAGTGATTTATCGCATTTCCTTTCTATTTTTTCTGAATATTGCATTATCTACTTATTTATCGAATTCTATTCTATATTTTCTCAAAATATTATATTATATAGTAATTTATCGAATTCTAATTTATATTTTCTTGAAATATTTTTTTATCTAGCAATTTATCGAGTTTTATTTTATATTGTCTTGAAATATATTTTATTAGCTAGTAATTTATCGAGTTTTTAAAATATTATCCCAAAATATTTTATTATTTAGTAATTTATCGAATTGTGTTTCAAATTTTCCCAAAATAGGAATTTGATTTTTCTCTCAAAGTATGATACGAAATGAAATATTTCTTGAATAGCCAACTCATTTCTAGTTATTTGTTGAATTCTACTTTATATTTTGTCGAAATATTTTACTATCCAGTAACTTATCAAAATTTATTTTCTATTTTCCCAAAATAGGAATTTCATTGTTTTTTTTTTCAAAATCTGACATGAAATGAAAAATTTTTTCAACAGATGACTCATTTCTAGTAAATTATCAAATTTCAATTCACATTTTCTTAAAATATTTTATTGTCTAATAATTCATCGAATTTCAATTTATATTTTTTAAGACAAGATTTTTATGTTTTTCTCGAAATATTATATAAATGGAAAATTTTTTTATTACTATCGGATAAAATGGAGTATCTCTTGAATTTTTAACTCATTTCCAGCAATTTATCGAATTTGATTTGATATTCTCTTTAAATATTTCATTACTTAGTGATTCATCAAGTTTTATTTAATATTTTCTGGGAACATTTTAGTAACTAGTTATTTATCAAATTTTATTGTTTTATTAATAATTCCATTTTTTCTCAGAATATTGTCCCAAAGAAGATATTTTCGAATAGGTGACTTATTTCTAGTAACTTATCAAATTTTAGTATCACATTTTCTCAGAGTATTTTATTATCTATCGACATTTATTTTTGTACAATTGATGTATTTTTTTAAAATATTATATAGAATGAATCTTTTTTTTTTTTTTCTGTTTAGTGAACTCATTCCTAGTAATTAATCGGATTTTTATTTCGTATATTCTCAAAATAAAATTTTTATTAAATCTCAAATATAAGAAAAAAGATTTTTTTTTAAATTAGTTCTCTCATTTTGGCCCAAATAGCAAATGAGAGGAGAAAAATTTTTGCACCGAATTCGAAATTCCGATCACTACTGGGGTAAAAAAAATCAAACGACGGTTAAAAAAAACGTTTCCCAACCCAAATCAGACGGAATTTCTCTATGAACTCCCCAATAAAAAAAACTTGAGCCACTTAATGTTTTCATCTTTATTCAAGTTTTTTAATAGATTTTCATTCCATGTAGTATATATGTACGTGACTTCGTAAAAAAAAATAAATTTCTTTTATTTTCATTGTTTTCTGAACAATATTTAGTTGGAAAAATGCTTTCTAAACATTTTTTTTAATTATTTAAATGGTTAAATTTATTGTCGAATTTTCTTTCAGAACTTTCGATGGGGGATTCCATGACCTAAGTTTTGTATAATTCTATTACCAACTCGCGTTTTGCTGTGCTCACAATCAGTGCGTAAACAACGAAAAACTAATCAATAATTTTTGAAATACAAAAAAAATTGCATTGTCTGAGACGCCTCACCATACTTATCTCTCCCACCTATAAAATATTCCCCTGCCAATCGTATTCTCGCCCCAATAGGCGGGCGCACACATAATGTAACAATAATGGGTCGGCGCGCCGTTTTCGTGCATAAAAACAGGTAACTGCCCCATTTCGCGACTACCGTATGAATATGCGCCTGTTGCGAGCTGGATAGAGGTGGTAGATGAAGATTTGGATTTGGAAATAAAGCATAAATCTGGATAATTTTGGAAGAAATGGTAAGAAAACAGTCCGATGCAAATATTCCTACACCATTTCCGGGGTTATTTAGCGATTTTTGGTCATCTTTCTACTCCGTAATTAACGACGATTAGATGACCCCCTAGGGGCGGAGCAAGGGGCGGGGCTTGAACTATTTATTACATTGGAAAAAAATGTGCATAATATACGCAATACTTCTACTGCGACCCTTGACTTATTCTAAAAGCAAAAATAAATTCATTCGTTTTTTTGTGCAAACCTGAGGGCGGAGAAAGGGGCGGGGCTTCAACTGTTACATTAGGAAACTATCACTTTTGGGAATCATGAATTTGCATAATATATGCAATACTAATACGGCGACCCTTGAATTACTCTAGAGGCGAATATATGTAGGTTCATTTGTTTTTCTTATTTTTTTTGTGCGAACCTAAGGGCGGAGCAAGGGGCGGGGCTTCAACTATTCATGATGCCGAAATCAAATTTTCTATTTTGCCATGGAGTTCTTTTTCGTAACTGCTTTGCGAATCTCGCATTTTACGCACCCCCGATGCGAAACCATGAGACTTTTAGGCTAGTAGATTCTCCGCCCACCACCTAGCAGTCGTCCAATCAGAGCAGCATTGTTGTGCCTGTGACAGGCCAACGGCGAGAAAATGGGCGGAGAAACCCATTCCAGCAAGGGATCTAAATGCGAGCCAACATCTGGCAAGAGTCTGCGCTTGCGCTGGTTTCTTCTTCTTGCTTTTTATTAGGGGCGGGTCGAAGGGCGGGGCATCACCACCATGTGTCAAAACTGTAACTATACGAAGGGGCGGAGCAAGAGGCGGTGCTACCGCATGAATGAAACAGGAAATTTACGGTATAAAGCTATACATTTGGCACTCTAATTACCATTTCCTGTGGGCGGGGCGAAGGGCGGGGCTAGTTCCGCCCCTCCATCTTTACTAGGTAGAGATGGAAAAGCGAGAAGATCAGAATTTCTGTGATTTTTTTTTCAGCTAAATTACGAAGCCTTTTTCATTTATGTTAGCTATTTTTTCTGTTTGACCGCGGAATATTTCCAGTTGGGACCTTCATCAAAAAATCACGAAACATTGTAGCTTAGCCGCCTAGAAGTGTTTAGTATGCATTAAAAATGTGCTGTTTGTATGTATGCATGCGTTTGCCGGAGACAGATAACTGGGTTTTTTCGTCCTGCGCTTGTCACATGACAAAATGACGCTGTTGCACGCGCGCGCCCGCGCGGCGTGTGGGTGTCTAAAGTGCGACAAAATCTAATATTCATTATCGTCAGTAGCCTTGTCAGGTAGAGGTCGTTTGAAAAGTGCATATTTCCCGCTACTCATAAATCGTCTATACGTTGCAGGGAGTTTTACACGCGCGGGTTGTGGTGATGGGGTGGTGTAAAATTACGTGATATATGTGAGTGAGACGACGGTTTTTTGCGTACCTCAGCACTATGCCGTTGTAGAGTGGACGACAGACACAGACAAACACATTCCCCAGACTAGTTGAGTGAGTGATGGACTTTCAACGAGCCGAGTAGCAAAAGGGGAATTAAAAGACGAAAAACGAGATAGTGGTTTGAGAAAAATTCCTACAAACTCTACGGAACAATTCTGGTGGGAATTGCCGCGACAGTGCCGGGGTAGTGCCGCTCCGGGTCCCTTAGACACCGTTGCGGCGTTTTCGCGGTAATTCCGCGGCGGTGCCAAGGCTGATGACACTTGCCACAGTGGCTGTCATGGATCCGCCGTGGTATTATCGCGGAAATATCGCGGCAGACGGAATTTAGTGAATGAATGAATAAATAAGTAAGTAAATAATCGAACACCTGAAAAAATAAAAAATAGATAAATAACTAAACACATAAACAATCAAATAAAAACAAATATGTGAATAAACGAATGAGAAAAAAATGTCGAAAAACAAGTAATCAGCTGAATAAACAAATAAATACATTAAAAAAATTAAGTAACGAATAAGTGTAAATAAATACAATACATAAACAAATAAGCAAATAAAAACAAGTAAATGAATGAAAAATAAAAATTATTAGTATTGAAAAGTAAGTAGTCGACTGAATAAGTATACAAATAAGTCGATGACCAATTAGGTAATAAATATATTAAGTAAATAAAAAATAACTATGTAGATAAATCAAATAAATAAATGAATGAATACATGGGCAAATAAAAATAAAAAGCTATCTGAAAATATATAGGTAAATTATTTAATAAATAAACAAACAAATAAATAATCAAATAAATAAATAAACAGAAACAAAAAAGTCTTACACGATTTTCGGATGTTTTTTGCCGTAACTGCAGTTTCGGTGAAGATTTACCGAGCAGTTGAGTGAGAGCGGCGCTCGGGGTTCGGTGGTGCAGTGCGATAAGGCGCTCCCCCGGTAAGGGAATATGCTGGTTCAATCTCGCGCGGAGCCCAGCGTTTTGCGATCAACTCAGCACCACGAGTAAAAAAAAAAAAAAGAATCAAAAACAAAAAAAAGAAAAAAGGCAGAGATGACTCAAGAAGAAAAAAGGGATTAAGAAAGTAATTACACCAAATTGGGTCTCTTCGAAAATTTTCACATCTCCAGTGCTGAAACCTTGTGAAGCTTCGAAAAACTTTCGAAAACAAAAAAATAATAATTAGATCATAACATGACTAAGTTGGTAGTGCTATATTTGAAAAAGGTATGGAGTAATCAATAAAGCGCTCTTGAAATAAACTGAAATATTGAATTTTTCTGAATAAACAGTTATCGAAATACAATAAATTGGATAGAAAGGAGGAAAGAATTGAATAAAGAAAAAACAAACACCTAAGTCTCTGAGAAAGCCACAAAAGGTTAGAATACTTTCTGAAGTTTTGTTAAAATTAAAGACTCAAAAAAATAGAAAAAAATAATGAAAAAAATGTGTTTCCAGGAAATAGACGTAAAAAAAAGAAATTAGATGGAGAAACCCTTTTCCGAAATTATAGGGAAAGTAGGTACGAATTTTTTTCAGAAAATCGCTTTGCATCAGCGAACATGCTTGCGGATGGTCTTAAAAACTTTTTAAAAAATTCTCGTGGTAGTTAGAAAACATAGTTATTTAGGCAAAACTACAGCCACGAGAGTGGCCCTACTCATCAGAATAGAGAAGTTCAAAACTCTATGGATACTTTGAGTCAACGCCAGCGGTTGCGTCGCGGCTACTACAGACCGTTGGCGCTATGTGAAGGCTGGCGCCGATTCAAGGCGTGCGTGGCGGGCCTCCTGATGGGAGCATCTGTAACTTTTGTAAAAAAAATTAATACAATAATAATAATTATTAAAAAAATAAAATTAATACAATAATATTAATTATTATTGAAAAAAAATATTTACAATAATATTGATTACTAATCATTTAAAAGAAAATTCTGGAAATCGCTGATACTTTATTTCATTACTGGGTAAAATTAAAAAAAAACTAATTCGATCATGGATTAAGGTAATGAAAAAATTAAGGACAGTTTAATCTAAAAAAATTAAGGATTAAGGTAGAAACATCAAGGTCCTCATCGATTTCCCTCTCCCAGCTCCTATCAAAATCTGTCCCGAAAGAGAAATGATGATGTGATATAGCCTTTTTTTCTTACAGATTTCATAGGTCAGTGTCCTCATCGTTTAATGTCATATACCGTATTTAGTGCAGTAGAAAAGGAGCTAATTAGCGGTAATCCCTAGGGGAAAAACGCAAACTCTTAAAACGTCGGAGAATTTTGACAAATAACAGCAGAAACTTTTAGGTTGTCTCTGAAGCTCAGGAGCTCATTTATTTATTTATTTATTTATTTATTTATTTATTTATTTATTTATTTATTTATTTACTTATTTACTTATTTATTTGTTCAATTACCTAATTATTTTTGCTCATTTATCTATTTAATTAGTTATTAATCTATTTATCGTATTCATGAAAACCCCAACCAATATAGAAAGCGCTGAAATGTATTTTTAAAGAAAAGAAAAAATTAGAAAAATTAAAATTAAAGAGATTCGCGAGCCTTTTTCTTAGGAGATTTTTCTAGTCTTGAAAGTTTTTAAAAATTTTCTTAATTTTTTATTGGAGAGCAGGCGATTATAAATGATAAATAGAACAATAGTCATATGAAAAAACAAGCTTCGATTAAAATTCTTCATTTACACATTTCAGTCCCTTGGATTGAATTAATGCGCAACTTCATTTACCAGTTGCCAAATTGATTTTTCGGAATCTTTTTTCCAGCCGGGCGCAAGATGTTTGACAAACAGTATTGTCATATGAGAGTCTTAACAAATTATTGTCAACTGATGGGGGGTTACGATAAACATGTTGATTATTCTAGGAACGGGTACGTAGTAAAAACACATACCTGCAGATCTCAAAACTGGTGGTTTCGGTAATTTTTCTGATTTTTGGAGGATTACGGTAGGCTACGGTAGCTATCCGAACCAATCAATTTTAATGGCAAAATCTAAATTTCCCGAATGGCTTAGTTTTTTATGAGTCCATTCAAAGATTGGATAGTATCAAATTAACAATCAAGAGAGAATTTTCACAAAGTCTCAAAAATTTTTAGGATACTTATTTGGTCATTCAATCAATATCAGAACTTTCCAAAAAATTTTTCCGCGCTCCAGCCTTGGAAAATCATCTGAGGCTAGAAAATTTCATTCTACGAAATTTTTAAAATTTTTCTTTTCTCTTTTTATTTTATTCGAATAAACTTGAAGAATACGTAAACATATTCGTGCAACTGTTTGAATGGTTGATAGATTCCCTTTTAAGATTTTAAAATAATTTTCGAATAATAATTGAAAAAATAAGCGATTTCCGAATATCGTCACCTGAAATTAAATTAACGAAGGTTTTCTTAAGTTTCTGAGGTGATAAGATTTTATTTCAAACAGTCTCCGAATAAGTCGAATGTGTGTTTTAGAGTGGAATGACCCGAATTTTCTAAATGAATCGAATACTCAAAACGCGAAAACATGTCAGAATCGGATAGAAAACTCTAGTGCATCGAAACAGTCTAATATTAAAAAAAAAGAAAATTTTGAAATTTTGGAACATTCGAATATCGACTGAATTGAAAGTCAAAATTTTCGACTAAATTTGATACTGGAGCGCTCAATAAATCAAAACCTCGCATGAATCAAATGTTGGAAAATAAGCGGGTAATCCAGAGGTAATCCTTGTTCGAGAAAAAAAGATTCAAAATTTTTAACTCTGAGAAATTGATATATTTGTAAAGCGAGTAATTCGAAAATCTGATTCAAATCGAATCTTCAAAAAACACAATAATTGAATCTTATTGAGTCGAATAATTTGAATTCTGAGTGAATTGAATCTCCGAATAAAGTGAATAATTAGGGCCCCGAAAGAAACGAGTAGTTCAAAATCCACATAAGTTGAAATCTTTGATTGAAAAACTATCCGATTTCCTGAATGAATAAACAATGGAAAAAGGAACATCTTAAAAACTGGGAAATACAAAAATTCAAAAAAAAATGAAATTTCAAGAAAAGCGCATAAATTGAAAGAAAGATCGCAAACATCGTCGGATTGTCGAGAAAAAAAAAACGAAAAAAAAATCAATCGCGACTGGATCGAATATATGAAAAAGCGCATCAATTAAATTTCTCCATATATCAAAGATTTCAAGAACTGAAATTCCCGTGTTAATAGGAAAAAACTTTAGGTAATTATCTGATTTTGGAAATAAGTTAAGCATTTGAGTACAAACGCATTCCACTGAAAGAAATGTATATTATTGCAGATAATTCATTTGGTTTCAAATCATTTATGTCTGTATTCAGTATATTTTTTATATTTTATATACCTTTTATATATTTTTCTCATTATTGAAATTCATTTTTTTCTTCAAATTTTGGTTTTGATTTTTTAAAAATATTTCTATAATTTTTCATATATTTTTCTCGTTTCTGAGAATTGATTTTTTCTCATTTTGGTTCCCATTTATTCAATTAATTTTTTCTACAGTTGTTTGTTCTCCTCACCAATTCATCTACTCATTTGATCATTTTCAATGATTTTCTTCTATATTCTATTCCATTCAGAGAGAATAATTCGGTTCCTATCGCTCATTGAATTAATTTTTTTTAAATTCAAACTCTTGTAACCACCATTTTGTAATGGTCCGTGAATTATTATTTAGTTATAGATTTTTCCGATATGGTTTGATATCTTGAGATATTTGATGTTGTGGGTGCCCCGGGCCTGTCCAATGAATACGGCATTCAAAGTTCTAATCGCTCGAATTAATAATAATTCCTCTAATCTGTCCCAAGTCTACCATACATATACCGTAATTTGTCTGCAATGAAGGACATCAAATTACCCTTATACTAATCATCTACATAATAATTTCAAGAGCACAAGTGTACTCAGTTCAGGTGATGTTTGAGGCCTATTGTAATAGTCAGAAATCGCCGATGAAGTGAAAATACACCCCAGTGAAAAGTACTAAGAAATTATTTCTCACGGTTTACTGCACTAATAGATACATAATTTTCGATATCAGATTAGATTCACATTTTTTGAAAAAATATACTCAATAAATGAAATTAGCAGAGAATTCTGTATATAAGAGGTAGTTGCGATCTATAGTCGATCAAACCACACGGCTGACCCCCACGGGCCCACATCAAAAAAGTTATCAATGAGTTCCAAACGGTCATATGATCAACATTTTGAATTATAAAGTATAATAATTTTATGAATGAAACTAAACTCAGAAAGGAATCAGAAATAGAAAACTGCAAAAAAAGTGAATAAAATATTGAAAAGAAATAAATGACAAAATATTAGAGAGTGATAAAAGGTGAAACAATTAAGCGAATCAGTGGAAAAAATAAAATAATAAATCCAGCAGTGAAATTACAGTAAATAAATAACAAATAGATAGTCAAAAAATTTCACATACAGATGTATCAAGGCTGTACGTTATAACGTTAACGTGTTAACGCAATAACGGGTTAACGCGGTTTTTTCCGAAAATTAACGATTAACGCTTAAAGAAAAAGTCATCAAATCACTCAAATTTAATTCGTTAATTGTTGTGGAATTATGACACAGATTGATATGGGTCCTTTGATGATTTGTTGATTTTTGCTGTGGTCAGGTGTTTTTTTTTTATTTTCAACAAATTGCAAAATTAACGCGTTTACGGATTACGCGACTTTTTCATGAAAATTAACTATTAATGCTCAACGAAAAAATATTTGCCATTAACGCACACCCCTGATAAGTATTGACAGCTTGTCAAGCAGTGGTGGGGGAGTGTTAATTTTTTATCTTGTTTATTTATTTATTTTTAGTATTTTTATTTATTTACTTAATTTTTTTGTAAAAATTAGAATTTCTGAGGGGGAACTTCGACTGTATAATATTCTGATTAATAATGAAGGGTGAAGATCGTATAACACGTTGGAATGTCCGAAAGCCTTCATCCCGAAGCCTGAAAATAGGTGAAATAGTTTTCAATTGAAAAATTTAGGCGAGAAAAATAGTTTTAAAAATTTCCTCAAGAAAACAAAATTCTAATTCATCAAATTTTTTTGTGCTAAAGAATCGCTTAAAAGATCCCGTTGGAGGGAGAAAGTACAATTTTTTGAAAAAAGTACAACAGGGGGTCGTAACTCCTCCGCGATCCTTGCAAACAGGTGGCTAGATCCTGGTTTTGTTGGAACCAGGTAACTTTGAGTTTTGAATTTTTTTTTCGGTCAGAGATCGGAAATTGAACTCACTCTGATTGAGACTGTCCGCCCGCGCGGTCGGCGTGCGTGTCGAGCGGCCGTATTTTTGCTGAGGAGCCTATCCACGACTGAGATACAGCTGACTGGGATATTCTTCAACATTCGTCTGACATTCGTGTCAATCGATTGACAGCTCCGAAAAATTTCATCGCGACGGCCGATCTACACGCGCGCCGTACGCGTGGGCGGACATTCTCATTCGGAAAGACTTTGGTTATATGCCGTATTTTTGGATACAATTTTCAACAAAAATTCTCCAAAAAATGATCATATATTATACTGATTCCCCGAAAATTCCGCTTTGCAGGGCGATTCAGAGGAGAATGTAATATGTCCAGTCTTTTCTGACAGGGTACCCTTAGTACGAAAGTACTTCTTTTTCATACGTCTGGAATTGAAAGGCTTGAACAATGTATATACATATGTATATGTGCATATCAATTATATAGGCATCAGACCCCGTGGACAATTCCTCGGCAACGGTAGTAGCACTGGAATTGAAAATTTTCTCACATAAATAAAAATTGTAGTAAATAATTATAATTATGAATAATATAAAAATAGAAATAATGTAAATATTTGTAGTAAAAATCAAATGAATGTCACTCAATTTTTCTCACTATTTCCTTTCAATAATTCCTTGATTTTTCGAATTTTCATATTATTTTTCATCTTTTTTGTTTGTTCTAATATTAATTTGATCTATTAAGCCGAGTAATGGGGTAGTGGAATATATTTCATGAATGTTGCCCCGCACAGGAAAAAATCGATGTGATTAAAAACATTATAACATTACGTACGTATGCTTGATTCATACATTATCGTCTTTTTTATTTGGCTCCATGGCATTGCTCACTCGCGTGCGCACGCGTCACGGCCCAACGAGCGTCGCGCGACGCCCATTCGGCCAGCACTTGCCGGTGAGCTATGTCCGCCCCCTTTTTCTTTAACCACGCAACAAATGAGGTTAGAATAAGAATTTTCTGATTACTTCATCATATAGCATTTTTCGGCTGTTGAATGCTGAAAACAGCAACCAATATCACTCGGATTTCTACACCGAAATCTCGAATCCATATTCAAAAAATCTTCCTAACTTTATTTTTTTTTTGTTGAAAGCTCGGACTCTATGATTCCCATTTATGAAAATTTCTTCAGACAAAATGACTTGGAGTAGAAATGGAATTATTAGAAAACAAAAAAAAATAGTTAGAAAACCATAGAAAAATTATGGTCCGTGTCATTTAGTTAGGATGCCACGACGCTGCGAGGCGGGAAAAAGAAGAAATTGTTTATCGATTGAATGATTTTGGGCGAAATGGAAGAGTGCGGCTTCCCATTTGAATGGCGCAGACGACATTTAAAAAAGTGAAAAAATAATCTTCTATTTTTTTCGTTTATCAGTATTTATTTTAATTATTTTTAAGCGGTTTTTCTCAAGTTCCAAAACCCCTCTCACTTGAATTCCCTTGAAAAAATATTGCGTTCTGAGAATAATATTCAAGATTAAATTTTTTGTTTGTGAGAGGATACCAGTCGAATCAATATTCATCTATTTCTTAACCGAATTCCAAATGTGGACGTAAGTACTATTTTTACCTGATTATTCATTCGTATTTCTATCTTAAACTATTCTTATGACATAAAAATGACGATTATTGATTGAAAACATTGTTTGAAGTTTTCATCCATTTTCATTAATAGTGGCGGACGAATAAGGAGAAAACGAAACCCTAGGTGTGAGCGCGCACAATGTGAAAACGCGTACAAAAAAAACTGATGGATCAATAAAAAGAAGAAAAAAACAAATTGTGCAAAGCAGTTTTGTGGTAACAAACCCGAAACCCACAGCCGCCACGTGCACGCACGCGTGTACGAGTTTTCCTGCTTCAGTCTGACCCTCTAGAGTCATAAAATAACGTGTCAAGACGTGTTATTTCACAGAAATTTGAAAGAGTTGAGCCCTATGCGAGGCGTGTGCGTCCGCGGCTGTTAGCCGTCTATTGTAAATAAGTGCCGAGGTGACTCACATAATTTGTGCGGATGTCGTCGACAGTTCAGATACCAGCAGTAGATGTTCTTCCGACATCGGAGCGATAACTCGCGATGATTACCGTTGAGTAGCTTCGAGATGTACGGTTGCGATACGCCTGAATATGAGATGCGATACACGGGTGATCGTTTTTCTCCGCCGCGCATACCGTAATCGCTGCGCTACTCTTGTCGGAGAGCGCATAACCTTGCGCTCTGGCGGAATGTGCGCGCACGCAGGGATACGGTATGCGGCGCATAGAGAAGATTCGCGGAGGGTTTTTTTTTTCTTCGCATTAGCGGGTTTTCTCGCCATCCGCCATCCCCATTAAATGCCTATTAGACAGCTAGTTGCCACGGGAAATGGGACAAAAACAAGAGCAAAATTTGTCATTTTTTCAAAAGTTCGTTCGGTGACGCAATGTTGGAAAAAATAATCGTCCACACGTCTTTGTCGATGTGGATAATTGGGAACTTCCCGTTCTAAGGGTAAAAAAAACGTGTTTTCAACCCATTTCAATTCACTGTCCTTTGAGGAACTGATGACTGGCCCCGGGACTCCACACACAGGGCGGTCATCTGTTCCGGAGTGGGTGTTGTGCCATTGTTATACGACTGCAACTCTTGATTGAGCCCAAACATTCTATCAGGAGTTGAATGTCATTAATCTCCAAACCACTGAGAAATTATATTCGTCGGAGTGAAAAAGCGATAGTTATGGAGGTGAGGTTGCGACTGTAGAGAAATGACACATTTTTGCGGGGCTAAGTGCATCCAGAATGGGCAATGCGTTGATTTGCAAATAATTTCTTGGAAAGAGGAGAGATTGCCGGCATTCCGAGGAGTCAATGAATTTCTTCGGACACATGATGAACTTCAAACACCTGCGAAGAATCGGCGGTTGTAGAATTTCCTACGCGTGGCGGCTATAAATGCACTCAATGATCGAAGATAGCCAGGAGCATCAATACACTTTTTCCCCTTCTTCGAGTTTCCTCCGGGAAAATGCCATCGAAACTGTCTCTATAGTGGATCTATCCACGGCAGGGACCGATGCAGAGCCTTTGCCGCCGGCACTGGTGGACGCGCTGCGCAACGGGGTGGGCGCGCGATGGAAGGGCATCGATCGATTGCCGGCCACAAGGTTGACCGGCAGCAACGCATTTTCCTCGTTTTCATACCTCTTCTGCTTTCTCTTTCCATATTTCTCACTATTTCCTACCTTTTCTGTTTCTCCATTATTAACTAAGTGTTCTAATTGCCTGTGCGTTTGATTCACGTGTCTTACTAGGGCTAGCCTTACATTTCCGGTGGGCTCTTATAAAACCATGTGTTGATAGTTGTAGGTATGAGACACATCATTGATAACCCGCTTTCCAAATCCCCCAAAATGCCTCAGAGATTTACAGGAGATTTCCAAAAGTGGGCATTTTCATAGCTTTGCGTAGACTCAGAAAATTCAAAACAAGTTACTTGCAATATAAATGTAACTTACTTGAATGTCTGAAGTAACTTACACTTATATTACATGTAACATACATTTATATTACATGTAGGTCATACTTATATTACCTGTAACTTGCATTTGAATTTTCACTATAAATGGCCATCACGTGGCGCAGACGACACACGGCGCAGAGGGCGCGTCCCAGGCCAAACACTACGCAAAAAAATGCTGTGCAGGGCCTTCCCTGCTGGTGTGGGGTCTAGTACTTCAAACTTTGGTAACTGAACCAGCAGCAATGCCAGTCGTAAAGCTGACCCCGCGTGTGCGTTGTACAGCAGCCTTGGAAACATCATCTTGGCCGATTTGAGTTACTTGCGACTTATATTGTGCCATTTAAGTTACATGTAACATATCGGAGGCGCACTGCACGCAGTATCCTTTCAGAAATTGAAAACAAGTTACTTGTAACATATCTGAGCTGATGTAAGTTACCTGCGACTTATCTCAAGTCATTTAATTTACATGTGACATATGGGAGGCACAGCGCGCGCAGTATTCCGCCGATATGTTACATGTAACTTGAGTGAGCTGAGACAAGTCGCAAGTAACTTACATCGACTCAGATATGTCATAAGTATCTTGTTTTCATTTTTCTGAGGATAAGAGGGGTACAAGAATGGCAATTCTCAGGATGTTCAAAAAAATTGTCTTGAATTGGGCTAATAATTTGTTTCTAGAGGTTGTTTTGAGTGCTGATTACAAATCTGAGGCCCTTTTGTCTACATTCAAGAAATTCCATGATTTGGTCCGAAGCTCCAAGATGGGGGAAATTCTGCTGGAAAGTGCCACTTTTGACGACAATCTGCAACCCGTTTATCGATTTTCGACAGATTACGGTAGATTACGGTGGGTGTACGGTAGCTCGATCAAAGCCTCAGATTTGACTCAAAATTTCACTGTGGGTGCTAATTGGGACGCTGAACACGAATTTGAGGTCCATTTTTCGATTTTGGAAACTTTAAGGTATGTAACGCAAGTCAAAAGGCAGTTTGCCTACCGTAACCTACCGTAACCCTAAGTCTGGCGAGGAATAGATCCCAGATTCGGATTCAGCGCCTTGAATACCGCCCAAATGCAAGTTTGAGACGAATCCGAAAAAAAAGCTCTCAACACCCTCAAAAATTCCCTGACGCTCCCCCTCACCTTTTTTTGAACAATGAAAATAACATTTTTTGGAATCCCTGCAGCCGTTTAGGGAATTTCAAGCATGGCTTTTTTATGGACTGTCACAGACCTACAGCAATGATAACATAGTTTTCCAAATCTCCACGGGAAGTTTAAAGCAGTTCCTAGTTAGTCAAGAAGCTATGTGATGTTCAAATTTTTTAATCCAACTTCTTTTTTTTCAGGTTAAAATTCCATCACACAGGCAATTAGGACACTTTCAATTAGTTAATAATGGAGAAACAGAAAAAGCATAGAAAGATGGGAGGAGAAAACAGATGAGGGATGAAAACGAGCAAATAGCGTTGCTGCCGGTCAGCTGTGCGGCCGGCAATCGATCGATCAATGCCCTTCCACCGGGCGCCCACCTCGATGTGCAGAGCGCCCACTAGGGGGTATGGCATACTTTGTCGCTGTAATGAGCGACAGGCTTGCAATCTAACACAAATCGCGGCGGGACCCGCATCGGGGCAACGGCTGTCATAGGAACAGATGTCGCGTGTGAGTCGCAGCGACGTGTCGCGGATGGCTGACATACTGCAAATTTGCCATAAGGGGTCTGCAGAGTTGAAGTCGCGGCGCTGCTCGCAGCGACGAACAAAGCTGGCTGATGAAATATCGATTATCTTCGGCGCGGCGTGAATGCCGACGAGGGGGCACCGCAGAGTGTTTTGACTCCGCGACGACCCTGCGTCACTGCCAGCGAGCAGCGACCGACGCGGCGACGGCAATGTCGCAAACATTTTTGTCGCCGCGTCAAGGCTGACGTTCGGAGACCAGTCGCTGGTCGGTACAACTCTGCAGACCCCTATAGCCTGTCGCCGCCACTGTCGCTGTCGCTGTGCGGTGCACTGCGACAGCGACAGATTTAAAGGGCGGGAGGATGTCGCTGGTGCCGTGCAGAGCGACGCGACCGCGTGTCGCAAAGGTATAACAAACCCCTAGCGCCGACGGCAGGGGTTGTGCATCGGTCCCAGCCGTGGATAGATCCTTTATAAAAGCACATTATTTTATAGAAAGCTTGTTTATGTGGTGTTTCCAGAAGAATGCGTTTCTGGATCTTTGTGTGCCTTTGTGCTGTTTTTTGCTCGACCCTCGCGGAAGATAGGAGCGATTGCCGAAATCTCCCCCAACAGAAGAGGGGAGCTCAGAGGAGAATTTTGAGCGGCTTATTTTTGTTGCCAGAAATCATCGGCAAACTCACAAAAACGGTAAACAGTTTTCTCCTTAGGAATTTCCTTTCAAAGTTTGAGAAAATTTTCTCTGATTTCAGTGATGAGATTCGGAAAGCTCGCACGTTGTTGACTTGAAAATAAACATTATTTTCACATTCAATCTATCGAGCAGAGAATGAACTACTCATTGTCAGGTTCAACTAGTTGTCCCAAATTTGTTGACCACCTGTCAAGAACCGGTCGAGAACCGAAAAGTTGTGGAAAATGTGGGGGGAGAAAGTTGTGGAAAAATCAGACGAAAAGGAGCGTTAGGCGAGAATTCTTGCAAAGTTCTGCAGAAGTCGGCCAGAATTCGTCGAAAATCCAGCAGAAAGGAGTACTCAGAAAAATGAAATTAAGTTACTTGTAACATAAAAGGTCGAAAACAAGTTACTTGTAACATATCTGAGCCGATGTAACTTACTTGCGACTCATCTCAGGTCATTTTAGTTACATGTAACTTGTCGGCGGGATACTGTGTGCGGTGCGCCTCCGAAATGTTGCGTGTAGCTAAAATGACTTGAGATAAGTTGCAGGTAACGTACACCAGCTTAGATATGTTACAAGTAATATGTTTCCGGTTTTTGAGAGGATCCTGCGTGCAGTGCGCCTCCGATATGTTACATGTAACTTAAATGACCTGAGATAAGTCGCAAGTAACTTAAATTAGCCCAGAGGATATTTCCAAGGGGGATGTACGACGCACCCGCGGGGTCAGGTATACGACTGGGGTTGCTGTTGGTTCAAATACCCAAGTTTGAGGTACTTGACGCCTCACCAGCAGGGAACGCCCCGCACAGCATGTTTTTGAGTAGTATTTGGTCTGGGACACGCCCTCTGCGTCGCGTTTCGTCTGCGTCACGTGATGGCCACCTATAGTAAAAATTCAAAAGTAAGTTACATGTAACATAAGTGTAACTTACATGTAATATAAATTTAAGTTTCATGTAATATAAATGTATGTTACATGTAATATAAATATAAGTTACTTAAAACATTCAAGTATGTTACATTTGTTCAGCAAGTAACTTGTTGTGATTTTTCTGAGTAGTAGGCCAGACCCTGCGAATGTGTCGTCCCTTAGAAATGCCTTTTTGGCCGATTTAAGTTGCTTGCGACTTAAATTGTGCCATTAAAGTTACATGCAGCATATCGAAGGCGCACTGCTCGCAGTATCCTCTGAGAAAGATGAAAACAAGTTACTTGTAACATATCTAAGCCGACGTAAGTTACTTGCGACTTATCTCAAGTCATTCAAGTTACATGCAATGTATAGACAGGAAGCCGCTTTCAATGCGCCCCCGATATGTTACATGTAACTTAAATGACACAATATAAGTCGCAAGTAACTTACATCGACTTAGGTATGGTACAAGTGACTTGTTTTGGGGCTTTTATGTTACAAGTAACTTGTTTTCACTTTTCTGAGTACATGCTATGCCAAAAAAAAAACTTTTTGGACCGAAAAGGGCGGAGCTTCAACACATAAATTGCACACTTTGCGGGCATAACTGCCAAGATTGTTTCATGAACAATTTGGTAAGTAAATGTTAGTATAGTGGGCTAGTTAGAGGTGAGAAATTGAGGGCTTGAGGAAAGTCATTGAATCTAAACTGTAAGCCCCGCCCACTTTGGTCCCAACTTTTTGATGCTGTCTCAGTCCAGGAAAGGTTTTCAAACTTTGAGCAGAAGAAAAACTTCGTCTCACTAAAGCCAATTAGAATTTCTCCCAACGATGCGGCACCTAACACAGAAAAAAAATATTATGAAAACTTGACCCTTACCGGTCATCATAGCGACGGTGGTCTGTCGGAGCGAGTACTGCGTGATGAACTGTTTCATGTCGGCGATGCACGCCTCTTCGCCCTGTTCCATAAACTCGTCCAGCTCCTCAGGTCTGTCCAGTGTGGTGATCTCTTTCATCGGGGTCCGCAAACTTCGAATCGGTCGTCCACCGGCGTTGTTCTCATATCGGGGCAGGGTCGGTTGCGGGGCGGTGCAGGGAATGGCGGCAGCCTCGGACACATTGACAGCGGCTGCGGAATCTGGTGTTCGGGAAGTGGTGGGCTCCGAAGCAGCAGACGCGGCTGGCACGGTCTGCACGCTGAGTCGCTCGGGGGAGGTGCTGACTTCTGGAGGTGTGGCGGATATCGTGACCGGGATGGGAGGTTGTGCTTGCAGGGCCTGGAGGAGCATTGGACTGGGCGATTCGGCCTGCGGTTGTTGCGTGTCCATTGAGGTCATCAGGCTGGACAACAGTGAGGTCTGCGGAGCTGCATCCAGCGAGTTGTCGACTTGATCCAGTTGTCGAAACGCCTGAAAATGTACTTATCATTTATCTGCTTAAATATTTCTTGACAGGTTTCCAGCAGCTGCTGACATCGTGCTGTCGAGGGCAGCAGCTGCTGTATTGTGGTGCAGTTAGAAAACTGCCAGTTGTTCTTCAGATACATATTGGTGGGGACATATTCATCTTTTGGTTATGAATATGAGCGCTATTTTTCGAATGGCAGAAGCTAATCACTTCCTACTGCAAGTTCCGAAATGTGCTGCCTTTATGCTGGCGTTCACAAAACAAGATTTGTAATCTCCGAGTTTCTTTAAACCTGAGCATCACGAGTATATTTTCGTTGACCTCTGTGCTACACCAAGTTTTGCATAAAGTGGGGTTTCATGAGGTTGTGCACTCTAGGGTCAGCATGTGCTGCATTCGTGCTGCAAATCTCAGCAAATACTGGTTTTGTGCTGGAGTAGAAAAGCCTCTCAAATTCTAGAAGGCGACTCAATAACAGAATTTGACGCATTATCGAGGTCAGAAGCTGCTGAATTTGTGCTGCCTTTGTCAGTAGCTGCTGGCTTCATGCTGCGATTCGCATTTTGTCAGGTGTCTTTGAGACTCTCGTAGCATTAAAGAAATGTTTGGTTGACCCTCAGGGTATAATGGTGGTATTACAATTGTTCGTCTCCACGAGTTGACCCGTCTTTGAGGTCAGTAACTGCTGATTTTGTGCTGTAAATCGCATTAACTACTGGTTCCGTGCTGCAGTGAAGGTTACGCAATTTGGTACTGGTATTCAATCGTATAAAAATTTTGTTACTTGAGATTCTGAGAACATCTTCGTGATCCACTGGGGCTGACTTCGTACTGCCGTATTCAGCAATTGCTGACTTTCTGCTGCAGTGCAGAAGAATACAACAGATCTTTGACTGAGTCGTCAAGACTTTTGAAAACGTCTCCGGATTCAGCAACTGCTCAATTCACACTGCCAATGTCTGACTTCGTGTTAGAGAGGAGCGGAGGTGTTGGGTGTTTCTGGAGAAGGACTCAAGAACTGCTGGCTTCGTGCCGCCGAGGTCAGCAGCTGCTGGCTTCGTACTGCATTTGGAAACTTCTAATTTATATAGTATCCTACACATTGGAGATTGTATCACCAAAGGAGTACGTTTATCTGAATGGAGCAAAATCCTACTCCCTCCTACCAAGTTCAGCAACTGCTGTCTTCGTGCTGGAGCAGAGAAAAACTAGTTTTGGGCTCAACAGAATAAAAACCAATTAACAGTTCTTTTGCCACAATCTGACTGTTTTGTGTTAGGTGCGAGCTGCTGACTTCGCGCTGAGCAGGTCAGCAGCTGCTGGCCTTGTGCTCGGTTGTTATTCACGTTGTAGTGCAGGCTCCAGTGAGGTGAAACCTCCTTTGAGCCTAGCAGCTTCTGACTTCGTCCCTTCAATGTCAGCAACTGCCAACTTCATAGTGCAAGTTTCAAGCAAGCATTGACTTTGTACTGGAGTAAAGAAAAAGTCTCCAGGTTTTTTGTGGGAAGAAATCAATGATAATACGGCCGCAATTTGCTAACAAGTTCTTGGATTCGGCACCTGCTGGCTTCGTATCACGAGATCAGCAGCTGCGGTCGTTGCGCCCCCATGTGAGCAACTACTGGCTTTGTGGCGCACCGATATCAGCAGCTGCTGTCGTTGCGCCGTCAGGGTCTGCAACTACTGGCTTTGTGGCGCAACGGTCAGCCACTGCTGGCTTTGTGGCGCAACTGTCAGCAACTGCTGGCTATGTCGCCATGTGTTTTTCGTCAATCCGCAATCACTTGAGGTACTTTTTCAAACACTTTCAGGCGTTTCTTAGAGTTTAAACCAAACTCATAACAGTGCCGATGCCAACCTTCCTATCTCTCATTTTGAGCCCCGGGAACTTTACTACAAGTCTATGCAACTGCAGATTACATCTACTTCTTCTCCTTCTTCCCCACTTTTTTTTTGCTCATCACATCCATTTCTTCAAGGCTAAGCGGGACGAGCGCATATCTCGCTCTGTGTGTGTACGCTGTACGCGGCCGCGTTTGTCGTCATCATCGTAAAGCACCGCCTTCATACACACCACACCACTACCAACCACCTAGCTGGCTACGCATATGCACTTCACATACAACATCAGTGAACAGTTCGGCGGGGGAGGGCAGCTGCCTCAGAATCCACTACACTTCTGCTGCTGTGGCCGGGTCGGGGAAGCGATCAAGCATCAGTCAGTGCACGGAGCCTTTCGGGGCGATAGTAGTAGTAGTAATAATAATAATAAATTAATTGTTAGTGACTGTCGATCGCACTATTCATGCACCTTTCGCATACGCCGAGATGAGCGGATAGATGAGTACGCCGCCACCTGGTCCGGCTCTATGTGTTCATTGAACATCATCGATGACATCGACGGGAGGACGACCTCGAAAAGTGCACTTTCCACGACGCGCACCGGGGGGAGAATATAGCCAAATTAGATCAGTAGAGAGATCTTTTGGAAAGGTGTTCATCGACCGCGAAGGACGCCTCCGCGCCTGCCTGCCTGACTACGGTAACTATCCGGGTAGCATAACATCTCCCCAGGTTACGGTATGTGGGTCGAACACAACAACCACTTCAGCTGACAATGAGGAGTTTTTTCTCGGCCCCGAAAAGCGTTCGGGCGAACAATGTGGCCGGTAGCGGACTAGAATTAACACCATACACCAACAGTGAAAAGCCACTTTTTCAGGCGCACTCCGTTAAGCCGTTAGCTCGAGCCCAGCACGAAGTCACGATTGGTTGTCCCGTGTGGATAATGTCGGGGCTCTCCCTGTTCCCAATCCTGTTGACCTTAGCAGTAGGAGGATACACATATAACTCTTGTGGCATGGTCATCACGCACAGTTTCTCACTTCAGCACGAACGCAGCTGGTGCTGAGTTACGCACTACAGAGTCAGCACCTGCTGCTGATCTGGGCGACAAGCGCCAGGAGCTACTGACCTCAAACTAGCATAAACCAGTAGCAATAAGATCGTATTTAGTCATATATAACACCACGTTATAGTTCAGATCATTGAAAGCAGCACAATTTCCGCACGGAGTGAGCAGCTGCTGATTATGAAGATGGACACACTGAATCTTGTGGCATACTCCTCATCCAGTGAATTCGCGCGATTATCAGCCAGTCAGCCTACTTCAGCACGAAAGTAGCAGTTACTGACTTCGGCAAAATGAAGTCAGCACTAGCTGTTGATCTCGGCAGCAGAAACCAGGAGTCACTGACCTCAAACAGACATAAACCCGGGGTGAAAGAGTCGTCATTCAGTCATATAACTAGAAACACTTGGTAGTTCAGCTCTTTGAGCGCAGCACAATCGCAGCACGAAATGGGCAGCTGCTGACTATGAATATGCACATATTTACCCTTGTGGCATATCCCTCAACCATTACTACAGCAAGATTGTTATCCAGTTTTCCTTCTTCAGCACGAACTCAGCAGGTGCTGACTTCGACTGTACAAAGTCAGCACTTGCTGCTGATGTAGGCGGCAAAAGCCAATGGGCTACTGGCCCCTAAGGCGTAACTTTGTAGCAGTAGGATTGTTATGCAGTCGTATCCGTAACCACATTCCAGTTTAGTTGTCTGAGAGCAGCCCAATCGCAGCACGATGTGAGCAGCTGCTGAGTTTCAAAGAGGTTCAATATTCATAAACCATATCACTATGCAGTCGCATTCCGAGGCATTCAACATTATTCCGAATGCAGTATTAAGATAGCACAAAGTCAGCAGCTGCTAGCTTCTGAGAGCATAAGTCATACAAACCAGATCACTATACGTACAGTCGTATCTCAAAGACAACAGGTCTCACACACAGGTTCGACACGACATTCAACAGTTATCTGAAGCAGTACCAAGACTGCATGAGTTGTTACGAGCTTACACTTCTTTGGCGACAGCAGTTGCTGACTTCGTGCTGTCCTAGTTTTGCGTTCAGAGACCTGTAGAATGGTCATGGGATACTATTTGCATAGTGGTTCCTTTTGTACGATTCACTACTGATAAACCAAACACAGTATTAAGACAGCACGAAGTCAACAGTTGCTGGCTTTTTAGAGGCATGAGCCACACAGAAGGAATCACTATTGAGTCATATCCCATAGACATTCAACAGGTCGCGAAAAGCAGCACTAACAATAAGACAGTACTCAAACAGCAACAACGGTCGTCAATGAAGTATAAACCTGTAACAGTTTTCCAAGTGCTTCACAAAGACAGCACAAACTCAGCAGCTGCTGGCCCTACAGATACAAAAGTCCGTTTATTTTCAAATCTTCCCGTATAACATACACACCCTAGAGCCTCTAACGGCTCTTAACCTTCTACTAGTCTATTGAGGGTTAGTGTTCTCAACCAATAGTCTCCTAAGGTTCGGAATCCAGCTACTACCAGCCATCATAATATCAGCCCAATGTCTCAAAGGTGGTGTAAGTGTGGTTGTTCTCGAGATGGAAAAACGAGCTGGTGAGAAGCGCCCCATCAGAAAAAAAGGACATGGAGACGAGTTTATCGCATCACTAGAAGGGGGAAGTGTATGTATAGGCGTCTCTATGCGTGGAACGCGTTGAGTATAACCCCCGTGGAGGAAAAAGTTGATAGTGCTTTGTCTGTAGGTATACACACATATGATTGAATGATTGAAGGTGAATGTGGTGAGTGTCGAGAGGAAAAAAACCTCCACACGAACCAAGCTGCATCTAATGCATACAAACGACTAGTAACTTTAGTGTCTCTAGCGTAACGATACTAGATAGACTGCAAATATTTGAGTTATGTGAGGTTTAGACGAAGGTGAAAGATGTAGTCATATAAAAGTGTAATGAGGAAGAAGAATTAAAACTAATTTAATTGAATTATGCTCTAGCAATTTTTCGAGCTTCCAAATTTTGGGTCGCGACAATGCTGACATAGTAGCCCCAGTTAAGTAAAAACAATCACTTTCTGATGCAGTAAATACGACCTTCTTCTATGGATCATTCCTTGCCTCATCGTAAGCGAGAGATGAAGCCTGGTGATGGAGGGATGATTTTTAAGTGGCGCGACAATGCTGACTTTGTCGCCTTTGGGCGTGGCCTATAGGTAAAAAATATATATGTCGTTATCCATGATATAAGTAGTATCATTGTTCAAAACTGCGTCTCGCTTCATTAAGCGATGCCCTTCTTATAGAAACGACCGCAGAAAGATGAAGGTGTTTTTGTTTGCCGCTGACTCTGTAGCCTATGGGCGTGGCCAATGAGGGAAAAAACTGTCACTTTCTGATCTACTAAAACCGACCTTCTTCCATTCATTGACCTTAGCCTCGTTGTGAGCGAGTGATGAGGCCTGGTAGATAAATGGATGATTTTTTTGTGTCGCGATAATGCTGGCTTTGTCGCCTTTGTGCGTGGCCTACACGTAAAAAGACTATGTAGTTATCCATGATCTAAGTAGTATCATGGTTTCAGACTGCGTCTCACTTCCGCGTACGATGACACCCTATGCTATAGAAACAACTGCAGAAAGATGGAGGTGTTTTCGTTGGTCACGACAATGCTGACTTTGTCGCCTTTGGGCGTGGCCAATCAAGGAAAACTGTCACTTCATGGTCTACTCAATACGACCTTCTTCCATTCATTAACCCTTGCCCCGTTGTAAGAGGGAGATGCCCGTGGAGGAAGGGATAATTTTTTGTGTCACGGCAATGCTGACTTTGTCGCCTGTGGGGGTGGCCTATAGGCTCGACAAAAAATCTGTGTAGTAATTCATGACCTAAGTAGTATCATGGTTTCAAACTGTGTCTCGCTTCCGTAGACAGTGACAGCAAGAAAGATTCAGAGGTGTTCTTGTTTTTTTTTCGCGACAATGCTGACATTGTAGCCTATGGGCAAGAACTTTTGAGCAAAAAGATTAATTGCCTCATGGTCTATTGATATCAGTCTGGACAAGAATTTTCGCTGTGAATACCAATGGTACTATGAATGGAGAGCGAGAGAAGAGCATGAAATGGTTAGGTTTATTTTTCGTACTGCGTCAATGCTGACTTTGTCGTCTTAGGGCGTGGCTTGAAGGAAAAAAATTATCATTGCCTGATCTACCAAAATCGATCCAAGCTTCTTTCTTCATCACCCATCGTACAGAGAGACAAAGGGTAATTTTGCAATTTTTTTCTCGTGTCGCGACAATGCTGACATTGTCGCTCATGGACGGAAAGGCATCTACCATAATCGATCCAAACTATTTCATTACCATAAACCATAACCGAAATACAAAGTTGACCAGTGCAAGACATCTCACAGAGAGAAAAGGCTTTTCTCTTTTTTTTTCTGTGCTGTAGTAATGCTGACATTGTCGCCAACGGCTGCGGCCAGCTGGTTAACAAGATTCGACAACTCACATTTTCTTCAGTATTTGATCGAAAAAAAAGTTGTGGTAAACTCCTGCAATTTCTGATAGTGGACACTACACTCTCAAGCCAACTGAAGATTTTAGAAGATTGTTTCCCATTGTTGGCTTTGAATTTTCACGACCCCCCCCCACGAATTGAAAGGATTTTTCGAAGTGCCTACACCCCTACAGTAGCCGCTTAGCCGTGCCCACAAGCACGCGAAGGAACAAGCTAAATTTTCCTCCGACAGAGAGGATATATGGATTAGTAGAAGGAACTATCTGAGTGCATTTTTTTCGAAAGGAAGAACGGGGATATTGCCTTTGCTCGACGAATGGATATGCAGCGAAAAAAATCCCGCCATCAGCTTTTGTTGCTTTACGATTACATATTTTTATTCTGTGAAAAAAGCTTTTCGCGAGAATTTTTCGCTACAATAGAAAGTGCTGGACGTAGTCGAATATTCATCCATGTTTTCATAGTTTTTCCCTCCCTCACATAGTGCACTCTGAGTTTTTTTTTTCGAATAATACGGATAGTATCTGCAGTTTTTGACAGCGGTTCAGTGTGTATTGTTACAAATGTTATGTAGGTGGAAGTCTGAAAAATTTCAGTCGCAAACCTACGGATGCACCCTAACCTCCGAAGTGATAGATGTCAACCAAAGTATTATCAAAAAATCCAAAGAAAAAATAGAAAGCTGAGAGTTCTGAACGAAAAGATCAAGAAATTTCTTAGATTCCCTCTCTCCAGATCTCACACATTATTCGAACGCACACTAGGATAATGCTTC
Organism: Aplectana chamaeleonis; assembly: GCA_029168955.1. NCBI lineage: Eukaryota > Metazoa > Nematoda > Chromadorea > Rhabditida > Cosmocercidae > Aplectana > Aplectana chamaeleonis. Next base: position 96,727 of record JAPDOI010000955.1, on the reverse strand, counting down.
GAGAGAAAAAATCTTGCACAGAAATGTGCTACAAAATACTCGACTACAGTTCTAGAGGTTAGCGAATAACCACCGAGGTGAGCTTCAGCTGTTTTAATAGGTTACCTGTTTTGACAAGTTAAGGCTATACTTCATGATCATTTTCTGCAATGAGAACCCCTATGAACGTGTGGAGAACATGCAAGAGACAGGGAATATGTCAGAATGCCTCTAATGCATCGCGGTGGGATTTAGCTAACCTCTGAAACTTTTACTCGAGTTAACAAAACCAGTTAAAAAGTGTATGTATGGGCGCATTTTTTCACAAATTATTTTGAAGCTTCTTACAATGTAACAGAAAAAATCAAAAAAAAAAATAAATATTAGGGAATGCAACTGGAGTCTCACCACAAGCCTGGAAATCTTCCCATTTGCTTTTATAAGCACCCAAATGCTACGAAAAAAGTAAGAATCTTAGGCTATTCTCGGTCCTTAGCCGCAGCCAGCCCGCACAGCAACAGCAGCGGCCCTGAAAGCAACAGCAGTGGCCCGGACACCAACTGAACTCGACTCGCAGATTGGGAACACTAGCCGAACTGTCAGGCGGCTCGGGGTCGATAATCGCCTGAGAGTGGTCATTGTGTGATAAATACTATTAGCGCATGGTTTTCTGAGAGTTATACCTTTCCCTAAATGTTTTTTTTGCTACAATTACATACTCCCTTTCCTCCCACGAAGGTTTTGCCAACTGAAATGTATGTGTCTGAGGGTGTACCAAAGTTCATTCCGGTGATACCCTATTGATGAACCGCCCCGCCAGTCCTGCACCTTCTTAAAAACACTTAGGGGTCTAAAAACACCGTTTACGGTCTCAAGAGGATCCCAGAGAATTTCTCAAAGCTGGTTTCGAAGGACTTATTATAGACCACAAATATCTTGAAGTGTCTACCGAATGTTCTCCGGCCACAAGAAAAATCACACTTCAAAATATGTCTAAAAAGCTTAACATTTTTCTCAATCGTTGAAAAAAGAAGGGTTCAAGATTGCGTTAGGGAATGTGATTTAGACGCTTATCATAGACCTTCCTGATAGTTTTTTTTTCAATAAAATTTCCAAACCTGGTTAAATTCTTTCCCTAAACTGACCTATTAGGTCCGCAGATGTCATAATAGTGAATCAAGATTGGCCCAGAAGAGTCAACAAGTTGAAAATTTCAAAATTTCAGATCCTTTTTTAGCGGTTTTAGATGGGTACTTAATGATTTTAACCAAGAATGCCTTAAGATGAAAGGGTACTTGGACAAAGAGACAATTTAAAATGAGAAATACGTATATAGAACATTTCCTGCCGTAGAATTCGAGATTTTTCCTGTAGCTGCGGAGCGCATCTCTAAGCAGGCTTATAGGCGTTTTTCCCTATTTTTCCTTGTTTTTTGAGCTTTCGCCTCATATCAAGAAGGTGGTTTTGATAACATTCAAGAAAAACGTCTCAGTTCTGAACTAAAAATTTGTCATGGGTGTCTTATGGGCTGTTGAATAAGAATCCGAGCTTTATTTGTCGATTTCAAAATGTTTTCGAGTGAATTCGTTCACAGCTTCCCATCGGGTGAAAAATGTGACTTTTGACGATTTAGAAAACGCTACGATAGAGGTGGCTCAATTTTTCTCTCTGCGAGATACATGTTTGAGTGCCTAACACAAATCGTAGGTCCGCTTATCAATTTTTGACAGCTTACGGTAGATTACGGTGGGTATATTGTAGCTTGGTGAAAGTCTCATATTTGACTCAAAATATCTATGCTTTCGCAGACGCGTTTAACGCTCTAAACCGTTTACTTGTGAGCGTAATCTGAGGTCCGCACAGAAGTGTCCGCAATGATTGAATTTTGAAATTTCGAAAGATCATTGGCAGTTTTTGGAGGATTTTTCCGACATGTTTCACATCAAGATTGGTACCAAAACTTCTCGAAATCTCCGGAACATACCCAACCGAAGGGAACAAAAAAAATCAAAATTTAATTGAAAGACGTTTTACAAATTGTGTTAAGTTGTTCCCAGATTTCACCACACGGCAGGCTGGCCCGGAGGCCTTTCAAAAGACCAAATGGAGCGTCGAAAAATTTGAAAGAAAATTCCGTGGGTAGAACAAATGAGATCTTTATAAATGCTATAGCAAAAAAAATAGAAGAAAAGTACGGTAGGACCCAAGAAGAAAAAACTATACACTTTATCAGGAAAAATTATTTTCTAACTGGCAAGGAAAACCAAGGGTCGTAATTTTTGAAATTGGTTCTCTGGGCTAATCCGATTCTTTTGGGCCTCTGCAGAAGATTTTTAGAGAAAAAAAACTAAAAACCCGAAAAGTCTGAAAAATCGTCTAAGAAAACTCTCGCCATACCCTGAAGTAAACCGGAGTAACCTTCAAAGGTTCTTAATAGCATTGGAATTTCCAGTGCTACTTTGAACTTTGACATTTTCTAGAACAAACCCTTAGAAATAGAAAAAAGTCTACGTTTCTTTTCGGGAATGTCCCACATTCCCTCAAATGTCACAAAGTCCCAGCGGGGCTATCCTAGGGCTCCAAAGGTCAATACATAATAGAAGCTGTCAAAAAAGTAGCTCAAAAATTCTATTTTCCCATTTCTCAATTTTTTCTTCACAAAAAAACAAGTTTAAAAAAAACGCAAAAAAAGTCTGGAAATTCAGTTCTGGAGATGTCCCATTTTGTCCCAAAGTTTCCAAAGCTCGCATCGCGGCTCTTCCAAGGTTTCTTATAGAACTTGAGAAAATCAAGAAATCTGAGAGAAAAAAACATCTACTCTTTTTGAGAGGGTCTCACAGGCTGTCCCGAAATGTCCCAAAGCCGCCTATCTCTGCAGGAAACTTCGGAAAATTCAAAAAAATATATAGAAAAAAGTGTAGATCCCTTACAGAACGTCAAGGGACTATGAGAGGAGAAAAGTAAGAACATTGATAGTGGAAAATTGGGAAAAATATATATAAAATATGCAAACACTACACAAAAAAAAATCAATAAAAAACTGAATAATTAGGCTACCTCAGCCACTTGAGCCGGCGAAATGCCGGTACTGCGTAATCGTCGAATAAGTTCCAACTGTTCCACAGTAAATAATATCATCTGGAAAAAGTCAATTTTGCTGGACAAATAAAAACGTTTGGGTACGGTAAGGTTACGGTACATAATAGATACGATATGCGCATGCGGCATAAATATGCGGACAAATTTGGTCATGAAAACATGAAATGGAATTTTAAGGATTTTTTTTTTGGGGAAATCTCCTTTAATAGCAAAAAAATTAAAAAATTGATGAAATTTTATAATCAAAAACAGACTCCAAGGGTAAGGGCAGGTTTCGAACAGATTGTGTGAGATCTCTTGACCCAATGGGTTACTTCAGATTAATCCGGCGCCTGGAGGTGTAAATTGCGGGTTAGCGAGACTGTCCGCGTAATTATTCCGCAGCCTGTCAACAACCACGGCACATGAGCTAACCATCATGGGTAACACTAGAAGTTGGGTCGCTAGGGTCTAGGCTAGATTAACTATGCTTGGGGCTAAGCATAGAGGGCCCGCGGTGGGGGGAGGGGGGACGGGGTGTTCGCAAAGTGGATAGCGTAGGGGGTAGGGGCGGAGTCACCGCACCAACGATCGGGGTCAACGCGATGAGAGATAACACCAGAGAACGTATAGTATTCCATCGCCGCCGCCGCAGGCAAAGGACAACTGCACTATTCTGCAAATGGGGCGTGGCTGTCGCCGCGCGGCGCAGGTGACTGCCGCGATGCGACGAGCGTCGATGCGAAAAAAAATCCGCGTTTTAAGCGCCGCGACCGGCTAGCTGGCTGGCTGAAGTGCAATGAATAAACGAGGAGAGAGGTGGTGGCGATGGTGGTGTTGTGTATAATGTGTGTATTTGCGGAAAGTGCACCTGACGTGCTGCCTGCGGTCGGACGCTGAGGAAGTCGCTGGGGGTTAACCCAAAAGAGAGATAAGAGATAGAGTGGTTTGAGCCTTGCGATCTGGCACAGGTAGGGGGGAACGAAGGTTAACCCTACCTTGACCCATGATGAAGGTAACCCTCTGCCCCCGGGCCAAGACCGACCGACCGCACAAGGAGACGACGGGGGGTGAACACTGATTAAATGTGTCAACTACATAGGTAAACCATGCGAATGGCTTCCGGGTTTGGACAGGGCCCAACATGTAAAACATATGTGTTATCACCCATTATCAATGCCGAGATCAGTGGCTAACAAACCCAAGGGTTGGTTAAGGGTTAGGTAAGGGAAGACCCTAAATGAGCTGTCGACCGCCGTGTTTCATTACGTCTACCGTCAATGGAAAGATCGTTAGAAGGGTGCCCAGGGGTAACCAAGGAAGGCTATTTGTGGTAGAGTGAGCTCACTAGGTAATCGCATTTAGGTTCATTTTAAACCCAGTTAGGTTGAGACTCACGAGGGAGCTACTTTTAGTCAGTATGACGGTTCCGGATGAAATGTACTTTTCTAGAACCATTTTGGACGTAGAATTTGAGTATTTTTTTCGCAACTGCCTAAAACCACTCTGAAAAAAGTTGTAGGCGTTTTTTTTTGAAAGCCTAGTGGCAAGCAAGGGAATATTTTAAGGTGTTTTGAAAAAAATGTTCTCGATATGGCTCAGAGATTGTGTAGGGCTTACCTAGTATGCTGAACACGAATCTGTGGTCCGCTTGTCGAAATTCTGAGATTTACTGTAGGTTACGGTAGGTGACAGGTCATTTCGGTAGCAAAACCTACCTTAACAATCCGAAAATCGACAATTAGACATCAAATTCTTGTTCAGCACACCGAATAACCCCCGCATAGAAACTTAAAGTCAAAACTGAGACTCTGACCAAACTACCGTATACCCACCGTAATCTACCGCACCCCGTCAAAAATCGAGAAACGGACCCCACGAGGGAACTGCTATAAGTCATACTAACCATTCCAAATGAAATGTACTTTGAAGTCCACATTTGCCCATCGCAGCTGCCTAGGCTCACTCTGAAAGAACTTATGAGCGTTTTTAGAGTTTCGCGGCAAGGTAAAGGTACAGATCAGGGAGTTTCTAGGGTGTTCTGAGAGTTTGTTTTCCAGATTTTGCTAAAACCTTGTATATAGGAGTTATCTATGATGCTGAACACGAATCTGGGGTTTGCTTGTCAAAATTTTAAGATTTATGTAACTGTAGGTTACGGTAGATGACATGCCATTCAGGAGGCAAAACCTACCTTAAGTATTCAAAAATCGACAAAAAAACACCTAATTCGTCTTAGGCGCACCGAATCAACCCCGCATGGAATTTTAGAGGCCATTCTGGGACTTTGACCCGACTACCATATACCCACAGTAGTCCACCGTAATTGGTCGAAAATCGTGAAAGGATCTCAGATTCGTGTTGAGCCCTACAAATAACCCATCGAAAGCCCTGCTTTCAAATCAAACTCTGAGAGTGTAAGCCGATAAGTAGCCGCTAAATAGCCGCGAAATGCCTGCTTGCCGCATATTGGCCGCGAAATAGCCGCCAAATAATGCTTGCCGCAACATAGCCGCGAAATAGCCGAAAAATAATGCTTTTCAGGTAAATATACGACGCATTCCGGCGACGGCGGCGTTTTGGTTACTCTTGGTTACTTCTCGTTATCTGTCAGTTATTTCTCGGCTAATTCTTGTTCGTTTCGCGGAATGCCGAGAAATAGCCAAGAAACAGCCGAGAAATAGCCCATCAGGAGCGGCTTTGGAGCCTGGTGGGCTATTTCGCGGCTATTTCTCGGTCAAAACTTTAAGGGAATCTGAATCATTTCTTGACAAGTTTTACCGTGTAAAATTTGAGCGGGCGAATCGCTGTCCATCAAAGCAGCGGCGGGCGGATCGCTGGTAGGTTGCGGGCGGATCGCTGCATCTCATAGCTCAGCGGGCGGATCACTGGCTATCGAAGCCCTTGCAGGCGGATCGCTGGCAGGTTGCGGGCGGATCGGCGCTTCAGAGCTTGCTAGCGATCCGCCCGATATCGCGATCAATTTTCCCAGGTGCCGCTATCCGCCCGCCAAACGCAGCGATCCGCCCGGCGAGGCCACGATGGGCAGCGGTCCGCCCGCAACTTGCTGGCGTACCGCCCACAGAGGCCTTGAGTGCCAGCGGTCACTCCGCACCTATTGTCTGAGTAGATTTTCAGTTGTCGCCCAGGTCGGACTTCATCATCCTATGCATAATTTCCCTCAACAAAATGTGACAACGTGGTTAAGACTGGGGTCAACCTGTAGTGAAACCAGATCGAACCTGATGGTTTACCAACCTCCCTGATTGGCTAAATTTTGCTTTGGGTGAAGGTTTCTCCAAATTGGACAAAAAATTGTGAAAACCACGCCCAAACCGTAGCGGTTGGTGACTTTCGGTCACTGATAAGATACTTTTTGCAGTATATTTTTATGCCAGAATGAAAAGCTGTTCCCATGGGTTAGAGTAAGGTTAGGTTGTCTTGCGTAGACTACGCAGCGATTCTACCCAGTTAGGTTGATTAATGTGTTTATAACCTTCCCTCTCCGGAATTTTCGGGAGACTTCATCGGGTTTAGGCGTCTTTAATGATTACGGTAGGCAAACGGTAGTTTAAAAGATTACGGCAGGCGTACGGTAACTTGATGAATGTCTTGAATTCGGGTGAATTTCATCCAGAGAAGTTAGTTAGGGCACTGGAAAAGGTGTTTACATCAGTCAATTGGGTACCATGAGAGTTCTGGGATATATTGAATGGTGTTACAAAAGCTACCGTAGCCTACCGTATTCCTCCAAAAGCTGCCGTAGCCTACCGTAATCCTCAAAATAATCGGAAACACATGTAAAAATTTCAAGGCGTTCAATGTGTTCTTAAGGACCAGAAATCAGGGTAATAGGGCAAATTGATGAGTTCTAAATGGGCGTGTCAGGCTGCACCCACTATTGGCTACTGGACTACTGTAGCTCACCCACTGACCAATAGCATTACGTTAGGATGTCTACTATTGGCTAGTGCCTACTACAGTAGATCAGTGGTCAATGGTGACTTTACCCTAACGAGTTCATATCGGTTTCTTCGTTGGCACGCCCTGCGGCAATTTCTCGGCTACAAAAGTGTTTTTAACAAGTTTTTTTTCCTAAACGGTGTTACAATATCCACGAAACGGATGCGGTTGATGTCCATAATTACCTTGGGGAGTTGATGTATCCGCTACATTGTAGCCACCTGATAAGTCATCTGTCGACGTGAGAGCTCATAAGGAACTCATTAACAAAACCTTGCTGACTACAAATAACCTTAATAGTTTGATAATTAGCATATGTATGTAGGTGAGTCCACGTTGTGCAATTTCGTAATATCTCACGGAGTTTTGATTCTTAGCTAATGTAAATGTAGTTTCTTATGACTGGGTGCCTGTAATTCTGATGTTGGAACTGCTGTGAAATGACAGTATGAGTAATTAGGGTTTCTGATGCAGTAACTCTACACACAAACTAGAACAAAGTTGAACATTCTTTCCATGACACTCTAAGGAAAAATGCAAAATATCAGATATTTTATTAAACTTGACTAGAGAGTTTCATTCATTTATTTATTTATTAGTTATTTATTTATTTATTTATTTAATTATTTATTTATTTATTTATTTTTTTATTTATTTATTTATTTATTTATTTATTTATTTATTTATTTATTTATTTATTTAATTATTTATTTGTTTATTTATTTATTTATTTATTTACTTATTTATTTATTTATCTAGGTATATTTGTTCTATCACTTCACTATAATCATTTTTTGAATATGCCCTGGATTATGATTAGCTGTTTTCATCTTCGTGTATTTCGTGTTGTGAATATAAAGAAAATTTCCGTTACGAAAACAACAATTTTAACGAAACCTTTGCAAATAATACACAAAAAAATTAAAATAATGAGAAAATCAATCAAAATTAGGTAAATGACCACATATCCTCTGTAAAAATCAAAAATCAAATCACTCAACGCGCTACGTGTGCAGGGCGATGCTGCTCCCTGCGTACGCCATATGCTCTCTCGCTGCATCTAAACTCCGTTTCGCACCCGCTCGTGAAAGAACCGAGGGATTTTGTTCTTTCAATAGCCTGTACATACAAAAATAGAGTGAAAAATGAACAAAGAAATAATTTTAAAAAATAAACGATTAAACAAACAAAAAAACAAATGAATAAATAAGAGTAATTGAATAAGTTAATAGAACCAACTTAATTGAAAAGTAAAAAAGTTTCAGCCAATAATTTAAATGAATAAATAAAATATTCAATCAGCTATAAAGGGAAAAAATTGAACAAAATTGGATAAATATTAGAAACTCGATAAATAAATGTTTCATTTTACTGTACAATTGATATTAAGTCGCCGTCTTTCATCCAGAGAGGAAATAAATGAATATCCTTTGTTTCCGACTGTGATTTATTTCCGTCCTTCGCGTGCGTCGGCGCGCGTACGCTGCGTCTCCTTCTTCCCACACTTTATCGCTGTCTCTACCGTCGCTCCGCACAAGCGCGCGAGGGAACAGAGTAAATCTGACTCGGAACGAGGAGATACTTAGGTAATAAATAAAAAATAGAAATGAGCAAATAAAGAACCTAATAAATAAATATCCGAATAAATAAAAAAATTATTGAATAAATCAATGAATAAATACATTCAGATCAATGAGAAATTAATCAGGTATAGAGGGAAAAGCTGAACAAAAAATAAATGAATAAACAAACAAGTAAATAATCAACTAACTAAATATATATATATATATATATATAAAATTAATAAATTATTTGAATAAATTAAATAAATAAATGATTGAATAAAAATAATCAAACAGGAAAATTAAGAACAATAAATTGGAACTAACAAATCATTTATATAAATAAAATAATTAATAAGTTATTGAGGGAGAAACTGAACAAATAAACGAATAAGTTTTCAAAATTCAATCAATAAATGTTTAATTTTACTGCTCAATTGATACCAAATCTCTTTCTTCCACGAAGAGAGGAGGCGAAGTAGGGGCGGAGCACCACCTGCAGCAACCAATCAGAACCTAATGCATCTCTAAGGCACGGCCATAATAATTTATGAAAATAGGCCGAAAATTTAATAAATAAGAGAGGTAGTAATTAATTAAGTAGCAAAATCAAAAAATATATATGAATCAAATAATTACATAAATTAAATAATGATCAAATGAATAAATAAAGGACAACTAAATAAATAAATAAATAAACAAATAAATAAGTAAATAAATAAATAAATAAATAAATGAATAAGTAAATAAATAAATAAATAAATAAATAAATAAATAAATAAATAAATAAATAAATAAATAAATAAATAAATAAATAAATATTTAAATAAAAGACAACTGAATGAATAAATAAATAAATAAAAGACAACTAGATAAATAAATAAATAAATAAATAAAAGACAACTAGATAAATAATTAAATAAATAAATAAATAAATAAATAAATAAATAATCAAATAAATAAATAAATAAATAAATGAATGAATAAATAAATAAAGAAATAAATAAATAAATAAATAAATAAATAATTAAATGAATGAATAAATAAATAAATAAATAAAGAAATAAATAAAGAAATAAATAAATAAATAAATAAATAAATAAATAAATAAATAAATAAATAAATAAATAAATAAATAAATAAATAAATAATTAAGTAAATAAATAAATAGCTTAATGATTTGAATGAGTAATGGTTATAGCTTTCTGCACGCTCTAATATATATGATACATATATCAGTAAGGGCTGTATAATACATATTCAATGTCATCAGTTTGATAAATTGCTTTTCATTTCTTTACTCAGTGGAAAAAAAGAGATTTTTTCACAGAAGTCCACTACGTGAATCTGCGAGCGCATAGTACATACCACATGTATACGTAAAGTACACCTCACGTGGGAGCGTCATCATCGCGAAGGTGGTGACGCAGCACATGAAAACGTGACCTAACTGCAATTATGTGATTCTGGTTCCCCCCACGTTGCAAATTAACCACCGGGATCCGCATTAAATTTTTTTTTCGAAATCGAATCCCTTATTGTGGGTTTTATTATTCAGCCAAAAGGAAAATGTCTCCCGAACGAAAGAAGTGGATTTATTCCCTACAATGCGTCACAGAACAAAGAAAAAACACAGAACAATCGGAATTTTTCCTTAATTTTTGTTCAAATTTCATAGTATAGAGTGTAGAGATTCAAGAAGCTTTCAAGAAAACGTGGTCTCTGTCAAGATTGAAACTACCCAGAGACCAAACTGGGCGGGACCTGAGGACCAAAGTGGGCGGGGCTTCCAATCCTCAGTACGATTGGTGTCTTCTATGACGCTAAGCGCCTTTCACAATCTGTGAATTTCCAGATATTCATTCAATAAAATGCGGCTGACAGAATCTTCCAACGATGCGACAGGCAACAATGGGGTGTACGGTGAGTCAAGCATGGCGGATTCAGAATGAAGTTGAGACCAAAGTGGGCGTGGCATCCAATTGGGCCCCGTAGAAAGAAGTGTAAGGATGAATATGATTTATTTCCAACGATGCGTCAAAGAACAGAAGAATGACACGATTCTATGCAAATTTTTCTTTTACCCATGACGTGTCGTAGGACGAAAAGCAGTTCCTGCCTGACTAAGACTCGTAAGGGGATCGTAAAACAACCATCTGCTATTCAGCGGGCTCTAAATGGAAAACGTGCGTTCTTTGGCGTGTCGTAAAACAGAAAGATAATTCTTGTTTGCAACGAATGGGAGCCGGTCTTCCGAGGTGGCCTATTACTCTCTGTGGACCTTGAGCAGATAGTATGGAACGGGCGTCTACTGACGTGTCGTAATACAAAAAAACTGCTTTCGACTTGTATACGCCAGCATGGTTTGGACCCAAGCAACGACCGCCTATCACTTAGCGGACACTTCATTTTTAACATGCGGCATACGTTCACTGGCATATTGTAGCACAAAAAGCTATTCTCGAATTTGTATGCTTAGAAGAAGTGTGGTCTGCTTTCCATATAGCGGAACCCAGCGCTTAACATGCGATGGACGTTCACTGGCATGTTGTTGAACGGAAATCACCATGTTTGCTCCGGCAGGCCTTGGACTGCCTTCTATTCGTCGAGCACTTGACACTCGGTATGCGACAGGCGTTCACTGGCATGTTATAGCACAAAATTCAATTTCCCTTTGGTGGGCCTAGCTGCTATTTAGTGAAAACCTGACTCGAAACAAGCGGCGGGTGTCTATAGGAGTGTCGTTGGACGGAAAATTTTTTTCCTTTCAGCAGGTTTACTACCCTAGAGCACTTGACAAGCGGCATGCAGCAGGCGTTCAGCGGCTTATCGTAAGTTCGAACAATGGGCTGGATAGCGATCACCGGTTTTTCAGACATTTAACTAGGAACATATGGCAGGCGTTCACTGGCATATCGTAGAACAAATTTTTTAAACCTTGGCTTTGATGCCTTGTAAGCGGAGAGTTTCTGCACCAGCCACCTGCAGTTTAGCGGAACTTAGCACGCGGCATGCAGTAGTCGTTAACTGGCATGCCAGCTGATTGAGGTGATCACTGGCTTGTCGTAGGACAATAAAGAATCTTCACTTGGGCAAGCCTAGTACAGAGCCCCTATAGTGACCACCTGCTATTTAGCGGACCTTCAAAATGGAACGTGTGGTGTGCGTTCACGGGCGTGTCGTAGGACGAAAAGCGAATTCCAAGTCTTTAACACCAGTGGACGCCGAGTTCAGGCGGCAGATGTTCATCAGATAGAGAAAGCGTTTATTGTTGGGTTGTAGTACGTAAATCATTACCGCCTAGATAAACATAGTGAGAGCTCGGCCCGATGCCATACACCTAATGTTTAACGGATTCTTGAAAAATATGGCTCACGTTCATTGGCGTGTCGTAGGGCGAAAAACAACATATTCGCACTCATTTTGCTGGCAGAGGTGCGGCTACGAAAACATCCAGCAAGTGTTGTAATAGAACGTTAGGATAACTGCATGTTGCTAGTGTTCATTGACTTGTCGTAGGGTGAAAATCGCTTCTTGCTACATATGGATGTAGAAAAAAAACTAATTGCTCTCACAATCAAGCCTTTCTCTCAGATTTTTTTTACCTACATTCTAAAAAAATTTTTCTTGAAAATTAATTGAAAAATATTTTTTCTTGCACCAACAAAAGCAGAAAAATCAGCTGCAATAGCCGTGAGTGGGCTGTGCAACAGGTAGTATAAATGACACAGACTCGGTGAATAACTAACTAGCTGACTGACTGACCACCTGGCAACCAGTTGCGATTACAAAGTGCAGATTTCATCTCGCCTTCATACATACATGAGTCGTTTTTCCACTGCACGCTCAGTACATTTGTATTAGCAAGTGGCCTCTCTCGTGAGCCTCAGTGAGGGAGTGAGCGTGTGAGTGTGACAGTGACGGGATATCTGTACCAGCATAAAGACTTGGCTGATCAGCGAGCATATGTGCTTTGTAAGTGTGAAAATAGCGGATAATTTAAGTGCGGAGGAATATAGCGGCGAGAGGGGTCTCAAAGACTAGGAGCGCGCACATACCCTATTGGGCAAACTTTTCGTTGAGGTTCATAGTTGATGGTTTCGATAAACACAAGGAAAGTAGTGAGGTTTAGAGCAGATTCTAGGATTACCGTGGGTAGCCAAGTAAACGTTGATTTGGTTGGGGAAAGGACTTGACGAGTAAGAGCGCGCACATATCGAGCAGAAGAATTTTTTCATCGTAAGGGCTCACAGGTGGATAAATTTCTCTGACAAAGGTTTTGAAAGTTGGTCTTAAAATGAACATGCAGGGGGCGGAGGACTAGAGTGAAGGGAGGAGTCTCAAAGTATGGTTTTCGTTTTCTTTCTAGTCTGACTCATGTACCAGGCGGCTGGCCGTGTGGGGTTGGCGGCCTCACTGGAGAATGGCGTTTCGATTAGCGTGGGGTGATCTACCTTCGCGGCCCCGTCCACTCCTCAGACTAAAATGATTGCGCGCACTCTATGTACATATGTATGTAGCCAAGCGGACGAAATTTAGGCAAACCATCGCTCGGAGCGGGACTCGAGCGACGCTGTTTCTTCGCTCCGAGTAAAAATTAGCCATCTACTCGGGCCACAGCACCCGCTCTCCGAGCGACCGCGGTCCCTCTCGGAGCAGTATTCGGTCGCACTTGGCACTGCGGTCGCTGTCCGGGCGATTTTCGAAATTCCCCCCAGTTTTCTTTATATCCGCCTCTCCTCGAGAGGTGCGTGAATGTCGCGGCTCAAGACAGAGAAATCCCTGCCTCGGTACGCAACAAGGGCGTAACCTTTGCCGAGGTCTGTGGCGAGGAACTAACCTCCGTGCGGACCGCGGCGGAAACCGCCCCCCCCCCACCAGCCGTGGTATCCCCTATCCCTCAGCGGTCAAAAACATGCTGGCCTCCAAAGAGGGACTCCAAGTCACCTTACATGGCCGGCATCAGAATGCCGAATGAGGACTCGAGTGAGATGAGGCACCTTTTATACCGGCTGTGCATGTGATAAACACATTAGGACGTGATCATTCGCTTTATCATGTTGTTTCATGTCTGCCACCGCACCACGCACTCTTCAATGGTCCCTCGGATGATGGGTAAAGGACTTAATAAGGCACAGAACACCAAAAAAATTAATTTCCAGATTTCATGCTTATCTTGGAGAGAATCGCACGCTGATCACAGTGGTATCTCTGAGATCGTCCAAGACCCCCTTTTACAGAGTTGTGGCTCTTCAAAGATGCCTAGATTGTGAGGGTGAGAAATTGGTGGACGAGTTGTCTCAGGCCTGTATTTCTCTTCATTTGCAATCGTCGCGTGAAAGAAAGCCAGGATAAGGAGACAGTCTGGTAGTGGACTGAAGAACGACGAATTGTTGGAATTCATCCATCCATCGAGCCGCTGTCAACTTCGAAAATCCGTTAGGGGGTCGAGCCTGTGGTGGTGAGCGAAGGTGGTCGGGCCTGTGGTGGTCGCTTATATCTTGCTTATTTGGAAGAATTGAGATCTCGCATTTGGCACGTGTTATACAGGAGGGGTCTTCTACACAATTACATGAAAATCTCAAAATTCATATCTGAGGGTGTACTGTGTCTTTAAGCTCGGGGAAATCGCACTGACTGTATTCATGAAGGCGAAAAAAGACAGAAACTCCCCAGGTGATCCAATATTCCTGTCTGAGTAGTCGCAGAAAGCGAAAAGAGAAGAAAAAAAACGGAAACCGATTGTGCAAGAGACGGCTCTGCTCGGCCTGCAAACACTTCATGACATCCTGCTCACTCCTTTGGGGTCCTGCACACTTTTTCACGGCGTCTGACGTATTCCCATTTGGGTCCCGCCCTTTTTTTGTGGCGTCTGACGCACTCCCTCTTGCGTCCCGCATACGTCTCACGGCGTCCGGCGCACTGTTAGTGTGGTCCCGTACACTTTATACGGAGTCCGGCGCACCGCCGCTTGGGTCCTGTATACTTTGTCCGGCGTCCGGCGCACCGTCACTGGGGTCCCGCACACTTTATCCGGCGTCCGGCCCAATGTCACTGAGGTCGCACAGTTTATCACTCAGTGAACAACCAATTCTGCGCCAATCTGTCTCTAGAGTTGGCACCGCTGTCGCCCCGAGAGCGACCGGACAGCGGCCGAGGGGCGAACTGGCACCGGACAGGGACCGCGGTGCCAGTTCGCCCTGGGCCGCTGTCCGGGCGATGACGTCATGTTGGGAGGAGCTGGTGTCGCTAACGAAAGGTTTGTCTAAGTGAATGTAGCCGTGCGGACCTAATTCATCTTGGAAGACTATAAATAATTTTTTCATCAATGAGGAGCAGGCTGTTGAAAGGCTTATTGGAGTTGATGCATACTGTAACGTTCCCGCTGTAAGCGAATGAATATGTAAATTGACAAGTGGAGTCTCAAAGTCAGGGAGCGTGCACAGTCAAATCGATTGATATTTTTAGGGATGGTAAATAAATCCCCCGTTGGTAAGGATGTAACTCTCGAGAGTCTGATTAGGGTTGTTGCATATTCAAAGGATTCTGACGTAAGCGGATGAATAGAGTGGGAGTCTCAACGTTGAAGAGTGCGCACATATACTACAAAACTTTTTTTGAAGAATCGTAAATGAATATTTTTCACTGACGAAGGCTGCCGCCGTAGAAGTCAACTTCAGTTAGAAAGAGTTGAAATTGAATAGTTCGCAGGGCTTCCTTTGTATGAGGAAGAATAGTGTGGTAGGAGGAATCTAAACGTTGAGGAGCGCGCACATACATATTTCGCCGCAGAAGATTTTTTCAGAGTTTTCAGATGAACAATCCACATTACCAAGGAGCTAGTTTTCAAAAGGTCAATAAGAACATGCACATTATAAAGTTTCCGCTGTAAGGGGGAGATGGAATGGAAAAAGGAGTCTCAATGTCTATGAGCGCGCACAATTCCAACCAAAGGGGTCTCGCTTGACGAGTTCTAGCTGAATAACTTTGTCCTATAAAAGTTCAGGAAGTTTATTTTCAGTAGGTGTGATATAGAACTAGAAGGTAGAACTTAGCAAAGTGCCATGATCTTTGTTGGACGCGAAAGAATAGCGTGGTAGGTGGAGCCTCAATGTCTGAGAGCGCGCACACATCCGACCGGACAAAACTTCGTCTTGGAAGGTCGTGTATGAATAATATTCATCAATAAAGATTACTGAGGTTTATATCCGGAGATAAAAAATTAGAACTCAAGAAGATGCCAAGCCTTCTGCTGGAGGCGGAAGAATATATGGAGTTACAACTGGAGTCTCAATGTCACTGAGCGCGCACGTACATGTATTAGCTAACCCAGAGAGATTTGTCTGAGGCTATATAAAATCACCGATTTTCATGAACCGAAAGGGCTCAACATGATTCTTTTTTAAAAGAATCTAAAATAGTTATGCAAGCTGCAAGACTTTTTCAGGGGCGGAAGAATATGTACATATATGTATTATGGTAGGAGTCTCAAAGTATGCGAGCGCGCACACACAAAAATGCTCAGTGATAATTAGAAATTACTGTGCTTATCTGGGTCAAATTCCGGTCCGCAATTGCGTCTCTACACGCTTTGCGGCCGCACGCGCTCGAGTCAATCGAGTTTCCAGCTCCAAAGCCGATTCGATATGTCTTTTTTATACAGTTTTCTTCAATTTTGTTTAGTTTCCAGTTTCGAAAACCCACCTAGAGTCAACAAATCGGCAGCAGCGGCGCTGGAAACTCTTCCGACTCGAAAGCGCGCGGCCGCAAAGCCTGTCGAGACGCAATTGCGGACCGGAATTTGACCCAGATAAGCAACGTATCTGAAAACGTGACTAACCTCAATAGTCACATGAACAATCTTTAATGCCCAAAGAATTTTACAGGTTTCGGCATTTAACGTTTAATCACACACTGATTTGTTAACAATATAATTTAATTTAATTTGATTTTGGAAAATAGTGCCTTTAGCAGAAATGACATCTCGTTTTTTGAGAGAAAACAAAACCTCGAAAGACTTTCACTTTTATGCATTCATGTACAAATAGAAAATAAATTAAATTTCAACTTTTGTGAAATAAAATAAAATAGAGCATAGTAAGCGATTAGGATAAAAATTTGAAAAGTAAATAAAAACTCGAATAAATAAATGAAATAAATTAAAAAATAAGTTTTTAAAAAAGAGTTCTATCCTTTTTTAGTTATAAACGCAAAATGCTGTTTTAAACCATTCTACTAACTGAAAAATCCTATAACTTGAAAAATTCAATAATCTAAAATCTATAGCAGTACTCTAACCATGCTTTAGACAATCTGTATACACTGGAAAAGTCTAATTTAAGTGAATTTATTGACTTTTCGGGGTACATTTTCATGAAAATTCTATTAGTTACCACAAATCAATACATATTCCATCTGTGTGCTAGAAACCCCTGAGCTATATGGACTTAGAATTTTGCCCATTTATAGATACCTACATATGTATGTGCATAGTACGGAAAGTGCATTATAGTGCGGAGTCAGTCATACATTATTCTGTTTTCATATGAGTTAATATTTTCCATGTATGTGAGTCCTCGCCTGATTATGTACTATTATAAATGGAATTCTTCATATGTTATAGGGCGTTGTAATAATACATAACGTCCGTATACATGTGTCATACTTGCACTTGAAGGTCCACTACATGCACTATACTTTGGTTTTCTCAGTTGATTAATCACTGTAAAATTGTTTTTTTTTCTGGCGAAAAAATTAGTTTGGGTTAAAATCTCGTACAGAAGACGTGTAGGCAATAGGAAGCGTGAATAGGAGTATAAAGGAAAAGTCTGATAATTCCCTAAAAGAATTTTTCACATTATTTCTTTTGCAATTTCAACGTTCTCGGTGCATGAATAAAAAATTTTTCATTATAAAATCATCATATATTCGGTTTTTTTTTCTCTAAATTTAGTTCAACCACCGGTAAATAGGACTTTCCAACTGATTGATTTATATTACTTTTTTTCATAAATTAACTCACTTTATTCGATTCATTCAAATTAATTCTGAATATTTATTTATTTATTTTACGCCATTGCCGGCGGGCTCAAAAACTACAAAACAGTAAGTTATAAACATGGAAATGATTACAATGACAGACAGAATTTCAGCGCAACGCTTCAACAGCCGATCACAAGACTATTATTCTGATTAGAGAATAATCTAAAAGGCGTCTGTACCTAAAGTTAGAAGCCATTACAGGTTGTGGGGCAGTCAGGAATAAAAAATCGAAGTGGTGCTAGAAGCCTGGAACCGATCAATATTACCATTACGGGAAATAAATCCATAGCAATTCACATATACTCTCTTTATCTTGATTTGCACAAAACAAGGTCCGCCAATAGTCCTCTAATTGGCCCGCTAGTACCGTAGTGTACGTCCACGACGCGTTCTCTGCAGACCCGGGTGTGCACCCAGTGGCCGAGTGACGGCATTGACGAATCGATCGCTCTGCACACCGGGTGCACACCCGGTTCTGCCGAGAACGCGTCGTGGACTTACACTACGGTACTAGCGGGCCAATTAGAGGACTATTGGCGGACCGTGTTTTGTGCAATTCAAGATAAACAGAGTATATTATTCGAGTAACTGAGTTGAAAGCGACCCCACCCACGCGGCTTCCTAGGATGCATATGGTCCTCCGACCACTGTTAGGTATCTGGGCGATGTATCTTTAAATAGTTCCAAATGTCAGCGGTTGATAAGCGTACATGACAGGTTAAAGGCAGTGTTCACGATGGTTTTCGTTCCCGAGTTTTCCTCTCAAAACAATGCGTTGGCCACCAATTGTTACGAAAATTACAAAGAAACGGCGAGAAAACTTCTGAAACGTCTTATTTCACAAGGGAACCACAATAAGTCATAGTGACCATTTCAAATGAAATTTACTTTCCTAGAACCATTTTCGGACGAAAAGTCCGAATATGCCCATCGCGGCTGCCTGGGCACACTCTGAAAAAAAGTTATAGGCTTTTTTTCTCTGATTTTCGTACTTATTGCACCCTCCAAAAAGCGCATTATTATCACGAAAATCCGGAAACGGGCCTCATAATCGTGTTCAGCGCCCAAAACTGCCTCCCTAGGCAAAGTTTGGGTGAAGGCACATTTTCCAAACTTTGCACGGACTGACAGCGTTTTGGACTTGTACGGACTTTCGGTTAGGTGTTTATTTATACCTGCCTACTAGAGGGCTCTCGGAGCGTTTTAGAAAAAAATATTTCAGATTTGACTTAAAATTCACCCTGAGTGGTTATTTGGGGTGCTGATCACGAATCTGAGGTTCAAATATCGATTTTCAGAAGTTTTCGACTGTATTCGTTCACAGATTCCCATCGGGGGAGAATTTGATGGCAAATCCCGACTTTTGACGATTTCCGGAGTGCTACTATAGAATATGCTCTGGGGCTTATTTGGAGTGCTGAACACGAATATGATGTCGGTTTATCGATTTTTGGAAGCTTACGGTAGATTACGGTGGGTATACGGTAGTTTGGTCAAAGTCTCAGATTTTCCTCAAAGTTTCTATGTGGGGGTTATTTGGGGTGCTGAATACGAATTTGATGTCCATTTGTCGATTATCGGAATATTGAGGTAGGTTTTGCCTCCTCAATGACATGTTACCTACCGCAATCTACAGTGAACCTTAAAATTGGGGCAAGCAAACCCCAGATTCGTGTTCAGCACCCCAGATTACACCTACATACATGTTTTTAGCAAAATCCAGAGAAAAATTTAAAAACATCCTAAAAATTCCTTGGGGGTAGGAAACCTTACCTTGCCGCGATGCTTTAAAAAACGCTCATAACTTTTTTCAGAGTGGGTCTAGGCAGCTGCGATGGGCAGATTCGGACTTTTCGTCCGAAATTGGTTCTAGAAAAGTTTATTTCATTTGGAATGGTCACTATGACTTATTGTGGTTCCTTGTCATCAACAAAAAACCGAAGTGGTGCTAGAAGCCTGGAACCGATCAATATTACCATTACGGGAAATAAATTCATAGCAATTCATATACTATTCGAGTAACTGAGTTGAAAGCGACCCTACCCACGCGGCTTCCTAGGATGCATACGGTCCTCCGACCACTGTTAGGTATCTGGGCGCTGTATCTTAAAATAGTGTCAAATGTCAGCGGTACATGACAGGTTAAGGTAAATCCGTTTTTAGTTGCAGGCCTCCAGCACCTTACTTGAGATAGGCAGAAACTTGAAAGATGATCTTCAAACATATCACGTATTATGCGTTCATATGAGTTGAAGCGTGTCTCCCGCGACGTGAATACCATAAATAACCATAAATAAGTAAATAAGTAAAATAAACAATTGTAAATAAGTAGGAATCAGGGTTCGGCGTGAGTTCTGTGTTCCCGTTGATTCTATACGTGTTCAAATCGTCTTATGATTGCATGCATAGTTTAAGCGAAGTTAACAATAGGTAATTGATTGATGAATATTGAAAACGGCTAAAGGTGTAGGGTTTTTTAGATAAAAGCAGATCGTGAAAGGTGTAAAGGGATTCTAGTACGTAAACAATTAGCGTTGTGAAAAGAAGATAAGGGATATCAAGGCGTGATTGAAAGTTGTGAAAAGTGGGCGGGGCTTCAGAAGGAGTGCGCACAACATCGGCTAAAGTGCGCAAGGGATTCGAAAAAACGTGAGGCGTGAGGAAACATTTTTTCGGGAGAGGGCGCATTATGGTTCTCAAAACAGTAAGGATGTTTTGGAAAGTGGGCGTGGCTTCAGAAGGAGTGCGCACACCATCGGCTAAACTGCGGAGGGATTCGGAAAAAAATGTGAGCAAACAGTTTTTTTGGGGGGGACGTATTATGGCTCTCAAAACAATACTGATATGTTTTGGAAAGTGGGCGGGGCTTCAGAAGGAGTGCGCACAACATTCACTGAAGGGCGTAGGGATTAAAAAAACAAGAGGTGATCGTTGTGGGGGGTGTATTATGGTTCTCAAAACAATACTGATAAGTCTTGGAAAGTGGGCGGGGCTTAAGAAGGAGTGCGCACTACACACATGAAAGGGTGTGGAGATTCAAAAAACGAAAGGTGATCGTTGTTGGGGGTGTAAAACCTGGACGTTGAAGTTTCACTGAGTTTCGTGAAGTTTAACCCGAGATACGTCGAGAAAAAGTTTTTGCCAAAATGCTAGCTTGATATCTTTCTGTCCCGTACTACATATAAGGCCAATATTTTTAGAAATATAGTACTACATATAAGGCCAATATTTTCAGAAATATAGCCTCGAACTTCAATGGATAGCTTGTTGATGCCAACTACGAGTATCCTCCTAGAGCTGGCCTAATCATCTGAACAAGACATAAAATCTCTTGTTCCGAGGGATATTAATCATTGTGAGTTTTAATTTCTCTTAAAGACAGCATACACGCTGGCAAACATACTCGAGATAACAGCATAATTGGGCCCTCATTGTCCCTATCATGTTGTCATCGAAGTTTGAAGCACTGAAAACCATCGACGATGACAACATTTCAGATTTTCTGTCTCAAAGGCCTGCGTTTTCCCATCTCTACGAGTAACAGAATGAGAAGTGAAACTTGAGAAAACATGTGACAATTTAGAATGATAGCACTGTCGAATGGGAGCCTTCGAGAGAAACAGCTCCACTGACTAGCATATAGTCAGTCTGCTGTCTGCTTACCGGCAAAACGCTTCATTCCAAAAGCCAGCCGGAGTAGAGCGGTTTTCTTGAAAATGGGTGCGAATTAATCGGTTTGTAGACATGCTGCATTTAGTTAAATCGAGCTGATTCTTTCGTATGAAATCTGAATGGTTTGCGAGCGTGTATGCTGTTCTTAATGTTGATTACTGTGGTAGTGCAATGTATTGTTCTTATTTAGCTCAGAATGAATCGCTGAAATCGTCGTACCATCATTTCATATTGCAAAGGCAGTTTCGCGTCTTTCATAGCTCTCACCGCAGGCGCAGCACGCGCGGGGTGAGCGTTGGACTAGGAAACTCTTTCCCTCGTGGGAAGTTACCTAAAATCTCCGGCGGCACAGCTACGGCGGTGCGCGGAATTAAGTTGGGCTTCAGCCGTGACATGCATTGTATTTCCTAGTTTAAATATACAGAGTAGGATAATATCGGAATTATCTATGTTGGAGTGAGCTTGAACTGACAAGAGGGTATTGATTCAGACAGTGAAACTGCCTTAGCGGTTTGGGCGGCGCCGTCATGGCAGCTGCTGGATGGGCTGAATGCGCGTGCCGCGCAGAGATAGGTTTCATAGTCCATCGCACGTCCCGCGCGTGCCGGGCTTGAGGTGAGGATTATGAAATACGCTTTTTGCTTCGTTGCATTCTTTGCTGTAATGCATCTCTTCCTAATGCATGCCTTAGCTTTGACTTATTTCTTCTCTCCGAAAATGGAAGCCTGCGTTCCAATCAGGGTTCGGCGCGGGTGTGGGCCCCCACAGGGGTGGGGTCTGAGCTCCGGAAGGGTGGAAGTGGGTGGTCTGGTCTTTGGACGAAGACCAATTAAACCAACGTGTTCTTGAGTAAAAACCGTCAGGAGCAGTTTTTTTCACGTAAATTTTAAATATAGATTACGATTCAACTAAAAGGCTGGTTCAACTGATTAACGAGTCACGGAGTTCAAATAGGAAGTTTAAGGTGAAGTTAAGGTCTTCCCAGAATAATATTCAAGATATATGAATCCAGCATGTAAACAGCCCAAAGCAGTTTGACGACTAAATGTTGAATTATTTCTGCAAATAATTTCCATGAGTCACGAGAGTTCATATTTGAGTTGAGCGGGGTCGAATCACCTTAATACTCACTTTCACCATCTCGGATGAACGCTGAAGACCCCTACAGTATGCCTTTCTCAGGTGTGGTCCCGCCGAAAGTCGTCAATTTTGAGAACTAGGAGTTATGAGAGTAGGATATTTGAACCCAGTGTGGTCGATTTACCCTGTTTACAAACCTTCATCATCTCAGAGTAACGCCGAAAATCGGCCAAGTCCGCAAACATAAATTCGGTTTCAAAACTGCAGTAACTTAAATGCTAAACGAGTTATTTGAGAAAAATCCTAGCTTTTAAAAACCTCGCTCTCAACCCTACCGTTTAAAACCACCCGCAACCCCGGAGAAGGCCTTTAAAGAAGATTTTCCTGGTGTGAGTTCTGCAACATTTTCCGCGTTTTCTCAGTACTTATGTGTGGGCCCAGCTGTGTGGCCTCAGTGCATTTTATAGAAGAACCCACGCCTAGTAAATTTTCTTCAAAGGCTTTCTCCAGGGATGAGTAGAGTTTCAAACGATAGAATATAAAATCTAGGTTCTTAAAGCCAGGATTTTTTCCAAATAACTTGTTCAGCACTTAACTGTTACAATGTCCCAAAAACCCTACTTTTCTAAAGACACAGTCCAACCTCGAAATCGATTTTTCGTTTTCTGCCTAGCTTGGAGAGAAAATTCTACGCTGATCACAATGGTGTCTCTATAATCGCTCAGAACTCACTACGAACGGAGTGACGGCTCTTCAAAATTCTCAATTATGAACGGCTAGAAGCTCGCGGACGAGTTTTCTCAAGCCTGTATTTTCTCGTTATTCGCAGCCATCATTCTGAAGCAGGCCACAATATAAAGCCAGACCAAACGCAAGTCGAAGAACATAGGTTTTGAATAAAATCATTCGCGTGTCTCTTCCCTACTGAGGTCGGAAACCTGGCAGTGGGCCTTACCCATTTTTTCTTTCAAGGGGGCGTGGCCGACTTTTTCCGGGCTTTTTCTCGCTTATTTGAGCGGATTGAGATTTCGCGCTTGGCAGGGTTGCTGTAGGCGGCAACCGGACCATAATATCAAAAATTACCTTGAGGTTGGACTGTGCCTTTAAGGACTTCGCCGATTTTTTCATCGTCTCCCGCTATTTATGTAGCGGTCTTCGGCGTTCATCTGAGATGGTCAAAACAAGTCCTGTAAGTAAATTGACCACGCTGGACTCAAATATCCCACACTGGTGACACCTAAGTTTCAAAAAGGCCCCTTTTTGGCGGGACCACGCCTGAGAAAAGTGTGCGGCCTCATACTGTAGCGGTGTTCAGCATCCATATTGGACGCTAAAAGTGAGTATACCGAGTAAATCAACTACGCTGGACTCAAATATCCTACTCTCGTGACTCGTAAAGAAAATGGACTTCCGGCGCGTGCCAACCCTCCCTCAAAAATTCTCATTTTATTACACAGCACTGAGAAATGAAAACAAGTTACTTGTAACATAAAACGCCGAAAACAAGTTACTTGTAACATATCTGAGCCGATGTAAGTTACTTGCGACTTATATCAGGTCATTTAAGTTACATGTAACATATCGGCCGGATACTGCGTGCGGTGCGCCTCCGATATGTTACATGTAACTTAAATGACTCGAGATAAGTCTCAAGTAACTTACATCAGCTTAGATATGTTAAAAGTTACTTGTTTTCGATTTTTGAGAGGACACAGTATGTAGTAGCCTTCGACATGTTACATGTAACTTAAATCGGCCTAGAAGATATTTCCAAGGTTGATGTACGACGCACCCGCGGGGTCAGGCTCACAGCTGTGGGTTCAATTACCCAAGTTTGAGGTACTTGAAGGCACACCAGCAGGGAAGGCCCAGCACAGCATTTTTTTGCGTAGTGTGAGGTCTGGGACGCGCTCTCTGCGTCGCGTGTCGTCTGCGTCACGTGATGACCACCCATAGTGAAAAAATAAGTGTAAGTTACATGTTACATAAGTGTAGCTTACATGCAATATAAATTTAAGTTACATGTAATATAAATGTAAGTTACTTGAGACATTCGAGCAAGTTACATTTATATTACAAGTAATTTGTTTTGATTTTTCTGAGTAGTCTGTGCATAATTTCTTCCACACGCAATCACCAGCTCACGTGCAGTGCCATCGATTAATCCGGTCAAGATCAGTCGGTGAATTGCGTCAAGAGCGAGCGTACGGCGAGCGGCCTCACGGACACAACAATACTTCCCAGTAGAATACAGAAAAAAATCCCAGCCTTTCACACAGCACGTACAACTTTGTTCCAGCTTGAAAAAATCATCAGCATTTGCAGGCTCTAATCAATGCCGTATGAAAAAAAACTAGTAAGCCGTAATACATATAATGGGCTTCATAAGTGCAAGTATGACGCATACGTAGTATGTACGTGCTGACTTCAACCTTATGGAACACATGTGTGTAGTGGAAATCCATTTGTATTAGTGCATAATTAGTTCTGGAAAATTGTGAGTCATATGAAAACATGGCTGTATGCATAGGCTATTTTTGCCCTCTGCTTCTTACATTTAGCTTAATTCGTCTACATTTACAATACGTAGTATATTTCTGAATTGAAATTCGATCAAAGAAAAAGCCGCGTGATTAGTGAGACAGTTCTCGATTAGCCATCAAGACGCGCGCGGGTGCGTCGCGGCTCTCTCAGGGCTACAGTCCTCGGTAACGGAAAAAGGCGGTTGTGCAGTTGCGTATTTTCAATAACTAGGGAATGAACAAATCTGGTTGCCAGAGCTGGCCCGTTTTTTGACTGTCGGATGGTTTTGGCAGTTTACGGCAGATACATGTTGTCATATAGTTGAATCCGTGGCTTAAAAAACATTTAAATCTCATCCGCGGCTGGCGAGGGTGATAGCGTGCGCCGTCCGGCTAGTCGATTCAGGCCGAGAGAAGAGCGCAGCTGATCAGCTTCCCATACCGGCAGCCGCCGGTGAGATTTAAACCGCCCGCGCCAGCCGTGGGTGAGATTCAAATATGTTTTCTTGAGAAGGCAAGCCGCGAATGTAACTGTACCTACAGGGCTCGTAACTTTTTCAGCTCATATTTTTCCCTATTACTATTTCTCGCACAGCGAACATAGTGTTTTTACGGGTATCAGGAAGGAAGTCGATCGGAAGAACATGGCTACAGTCGGCATAAAACGCCCTTATACTTTGCACTCTCTAGTGAAGATTGGCGCAAACGCGGTGCACGCATGTTTTAACATATGGCACCGAGTTTGCGCCAACCTTCACTAGGGAGCGCAATGTATCAGTACATCCCGTGCCGACTGTACATGGGTAATTTTGATAAACAGGTCTGGTCATTTCCTTGTATGGTGGGTGTATCCGCGAAAGGCATGGCTGCGGACCACGCAGCAGCCCGCGCGCCTGTCGCGTGCGCCAATCGATCACCACATTTCTCGTGGGCACAGACGACGCAGTGCAGGCTGCTTAGGCGTCTGCAGCTATCAGTTTCGTTGTTCCCCCTTCTATAAGCATACTGTAGCCAAGGCTGGTTCAGTTCAGAGTTCGCCATTAATCGATAATGAACAGCTGAATTTTTTTCTAGGCTATGGTTTCTTCTGTTTCTTCTGTTATTTTCCCTGTTAATCATGCGCTTATCATCAGTTAATGATTTAGGTGTATTGATATTGTATGTGTTTTTCGGTGTTTTTCCTCCAAACATGAGGCGGTGGTTATACATCGGCGGGACGCCGCGGAAATAGCGAGACAACTACCACTTATGTGCGTCCCAACTGTGCTGAGGCATGCCAAATGGAACAGTTGTCCCAGAAAAACGCGCCGAAAAACCGCACCGAGCAGTTATACATGCCGCGGCACTGCATAGTGTATCCTATCAGGACCTACCCTATTGGACATTTGTCAATTTCCATCAGCTGATTAGCTTTCAGATTTAAATTTAATAAAATATCTTCAAAACGACATAATGAGCTTTTTTTTTGACAAGAGCGATACATTTCTAGTGACCTTCTGCAAAAAAAAACAAGTAATAGAGGCGTGAAATATTGATAAAAAACAATTGAAAGGTCCGAGAATGTTCAGTCTGCAATATTGCGTCAAGGATGTGAACGACGCAATATCGCAGACGAGTCCCTGATCCACTCAGCAAGCGGCGGCAATGTCATCGCGGGACGTTTTCATTCCGTTGGTGTATAACTAGGGCCTGAGTAAGAAAATTCAAATTTAGCCGAAGATTAGGGTGCTCTGCGTCTCTGCGGACGTCACGCCATGGTCGACGGCAAACTTTGAAATTTACTGTGCTTATCTGGGCCAAATTCCGGTCCGCAATTACGTCTCGACACGCTTTGCGGCCGCACGCTTCCGAGTCGGAAGAGCTTCCAGCGCCGCAGCCGTCGATCTGTTGACTTTAGGTGGGTTTCGAAAACTGGAAACTGAAACAAATCGGAGAAAATTGTATAAAAAAGACCCATCGAGTCGGCTTTGGCGCTGGAAACTCGACTGACTCGAGCGCGTGCGGCCGCAAAGCGTATCGAGACGCAATTGCGGACCGGAATTTGGCCCAGAGAAGCACAGTTGCAAACGAGGATGGGGAGCGGGGATTAAAGGCCAGGTGGGTGATATCACCTTTGCTGAGCATATGATCACTGTATCGAATGGCATGTGATTATGCAGTAAGCAGCAGTCCTGCAAAAATCATAGAATCGTCTTTGCATATAAACGGTCAACGCAGATTTTTTTCTCACCTTACTATACCCTGTTTATCTTGAATTGCACAAAACACGGTCCGCCAATAGTCCTCTAATTGGCCCGCTAGTACCGTAGTGTACGTCCACGACGCGTTCTCGGCAGACCCGGGTGTGCACCCGGTGTGCAGAGCAATCGATTCGTCAATGACGTCAATCGGCCACCCACCCTGCCACCCTGGTCTGCTGAGAACGCGTCATCGACGTTCACTACGGTACTAGCGGGCCAATTAGAGGACTATTGGCGGACCGTGTTTTGTGCAATTCAGTATAAACAGAGTATATATTCTACCATAGACATAAAGACTGTCTGCCGCTATTTTGGACACGTCAAGTGTAGTCCATCAAGAGTTGCAGATCTACTTATCAATGAGAAGCGGTTCTCATTGATGAGTAAATGTACAGAATTTCGTGGACCGCATTACAGACTAAACCCAAAAACGGAATAAAATTTGGAAAAACACATACAAAACCAATCCAAACTGCGGCGAGTGCCGTATATTATAGTTTTTGTGCCCGTTTTTAAGGCACAGAGCAAGCTCAGGGTCACAATCTGAGATTTCCACATAATTTAAAGTAGCCCCACCCCGTATACCACCTGGCAAGCTCTCATTTCCTCCGAATAAGCGAGATATGGGGGGAAGCCACCCTGGGGCGCCCATACCAGAAAGCCACTTTGGCACGCCCCTTTTACGATCTTTCGAGCTCAACAGCGGCGAGATGAGCGATTGTTTCTCACCAGTAGCACCGTTCTTCCCTTCCTTCCCAGCCTCTCTCTTCATTCAGGTCAGCTCGCTTACAACGGTTGCAAATGACGGGAGTTACAAGCCCCGGACAACTCGTCCTTAATGCTTCAGTAGCTCAATTTTTGAGGTGCCATAACTCCGTTCCCAGGGACTCCTGTACGATTTAAAAGACATCATTGGAATCAGCGTGGGACCGTTCTCAAGATAGGCAGAAAAACAGAAAAACGATTCTGAGTTCGGACTGTGCCTTTAAGGATATCATTCTACGTATCACAGGCAGTGTATCACACCACTTGCCAAGACGTTTCAGGCACCCCTTCTGGAGTCCTATCCACTTTCATCCTGTTCAAACATTTTCCAGGATGCAGTGCATCATCCCCATGAAGTGCTTATCACTTTTTACACGGCGCACGCTGCACATGAAGCGCTACTCACATTCTACGGCGCGGCGCACGCGCTACATGAAGCGCTACTCACATTCTACGACGCGGCGCACGCTGCACATGAAGCGCTACTAAGTTTCTACCACGCGTCGCCTGTTCTACATAAGGCGCTACTAACATTCTACTACGCGGCGCACGCGCTACATGAAGCGCTACTCACATTCTACGACGCGGCGCACGCTGCACATGAAGCGCTACTCACATTCTACGGCGCGGCGCACGCGCTACATGAAGCGCTACTCCAAGAACGTTCCCAAAAAGCCGCGGGAGGACAAATAGCCTTTCCATGGACAAATTTGCTTCCCTATTGTAACTGTAAATTTTTCTACGTGGCCGTGGCTTTGTTTTCATGGGAGCTTTTTGCCATGGAAATGTTCTTGGAATGCACCCCTGAGGGCCTACTCCTTTTCCACGAACTCGCCGCCATGTCAACTAAATCCCCAGACACTTTTCACAAATTCCTGCTGACGTCATTTGAAGTTCTAGTTCATTTTTCCTAGGACCTCTGATGATTAAGCGATTTTTGCCGTGCTAAAGTAATGTTTTGTAAACTTGTTAACGAAATCCGAATTTAATGTGTTAACGCATTAACGGGTCAACGCAGTTTTTTCCGAAAATTAACGATTAGCGCTTAACGAAAAAATAAATTTCCGTTAAGGAACACCCCTGCTATGTCCCATACAACTATCAACTACAACTACAACTATCAAGACACGGTTTTGTGAAAGTCTTCGGCAGAGGGACAGGACGCCTAGTAAGAGCAGAAATGGAGTACGTATTTAAGGACGGCATTTCGTTGTTTTTTTGTCGCTTGCTGAACATATCTTTACAAGAGAGCTTTAGGCTAAATACAACATGCACGGGAATAGGATATGCACTTTTAGGCGACATTTAGGACGTTTTTGCCTGCAGAAAAACTCTCGCACTACAGTATTCTTGCCAGTAACGACGAGGTCAACTAGATCTCCTAGCCGTATTTAGAATACATAGTACTGTGACGGGATGGGAACAATAAAAAGGGAAAAATCTCGGATGTAAGGCGAGGTTTCGGTAAGGAATATTCGGTTGAATATGGTGTTATTTCAATAGGATAGTTTCTACTGAGGTGGTTTTCTTACTGTACATACAGTTCATCTACCGTATCACATATTAGGAACTCACAGCCGGCGGCTGAAGTCACCATTCCCAACGAAATCCATATGGTTGTACTGACAATGACGTGAACAAATCTAAGGCCTAGTGCATACTTCCCGCCACGAGTGATGCGACGTAAGGTTTATCATCCATATCGACCGAAAATCGATATTGTTGATATTCACTGTCGCGGTCGTGCGTTGCGGGAAGTATGCACTAGGCCCAACTTTGTAGCTGCTGAAGACTTCTCTGAACTAAGTTATGGGGCTCAGGCGATTCTCGGCCCCGAGCCGCACCGAATAGGACTCGGAAAAGTCCAAGAAGGTGAAGTAAGGCGTTGTGATAGGCTCTCTAAATCAGGTATGAGCAACAACTTAACTTCGGATAAGAGAAGGATTGGTTAGCTCTATGAGATTGAAGGCAGAATTTCAACATGGTGATAGGAAAACACAAAAGAACTGCCGGTTCCCAAGGTGTTATCGATGCCCTAAACAGGCGACGGACGATGGGAAGAAACGAACGGGATGGGGCAACCCGTTTCCTATGCGAGCATTCTTCCAGTGCGTCCTGTCCTCTTATCATAACAGTCAGGACGCATCGTTTATCAGCTATCTATGTGCACATATATTTGGACACTTAAAACACCGCGCCTTAATCAGTCTACTATCTTCAACAGAGCGCGTGTCATCACATAATCGTGAGGAAAAAATGAACACTAGAGTTTCTATAGGGTGACTGGTTAGCCACTAGATTTCAGTCAAAGGCATCGTATATGATGAAAACCGAATTTCAGCTTTTGCTTTCAGTCGGATTAGTGTTTGGGTCATGACAATGCCACTTAGAAAGTTTGGAGCCTCGAAATCGCCTCTGAATGAAGATTCGCTCACCTCAAAACGGTTTCCTGGCTTTGGGGGTTCGGTCTTGGGGTCGATCCGTTTTTACAAGGAACACAACTCCGCGGTTGCTGCCGGCGGGCGTGACTTGACGCGTCGTAGGGCGCAATGCACGCCAGTCGATTTCACATTCGGCATCGATCGAAAGCAGCTGACAGCAATGGACGCAGCAGGCTGGTAACCCTATTTAGTTTCGTTCAAGTGGTTGGTAACGGTTTCCAACGCTGTGCCTGGGAACGAATCGTGGTTTCTGAGGGGGCCTTTCGCACCCTTTAGTCACTTTACTTTAGGGATATAACAACACGAAAACGTCAAAAACCCGTATATGGTTTTCATCCTGTACGATACTTTTAACGAGGATGACATGGGTCATTGTAAAGCATCTTCAGTTTTTCAGAATTCACGTATTTTTCGCAATAAATAAACGGTGAACCAGTAATAAGGTAAATGCAGTGTCCACTAGTGTTGACGGAATATTCGCTCATTGGAATATTCAAAGAAGTGAATTATTCAGGTTATTCGAATATTCAAGGGCTGGATTATTTGAATATATATTTTTATTCGAATCGAACTTCTCAAAGGCCGCGGTGAAATAAGGAGAGATCCAACTCTTTCACATCTGGAAAACACTGTAGTTATTGAGGCTTGTCGCTCAGCAGTAAAGGAGTCCATCAGGCAGCACCGTAAAAGTAAATTGCTTTTGGCCGCAGCTCAAGGACGGACTCTAAAGCGTAGTCGGTACGATCTTGCGGATTACCATGCCGTAACGACTTGTTTGAAGGACGAGCATGGAAGATCTAGAATTGCAAGAGTGGGTATAGGGCGCATGTAGTTACGGACTTTTATACGGATCTTTATAGCTTGACAACTGTGGTTCCACGATGTTAATCTCCTTCAGCAGATACAGTACCTCCTAATCTCTCATCTGAAGTCAAGAATGTTCTGCGGTCGCTCAAGAAGAGAACAGCTTCTGGTCTTGATGGCATTTCTGCAGACTTGCTGAGAGCAGGAGGCGAAGCCACATGAAAATTGCTTGCTGAACGCTTCAACTCCTATCTCGAATCTGGGTCCATACCCTATAAAAGGAAATGCTCTAGAACAGTGTTGATTTTCAAGAAGGTAGACAAAGAGCTTATCGGAAACTATGGTTTCATCGCTTTACTGTCGATTCCATACAAGGTCTTCACGAAGACTATACTCAATCGTTTGGAGGTCATTATGGATGCATACCAACCAGTAGAACAAATCGGATTTAGAGAAGGTCTTTGTTCTATGGATCACATCCACACCATATCTCAATTGATCGAGTGATTTCGGGAATAAAGAAAGCCGTTGTGCCTCACCTTTGTCAATTACAAGAAAGCATTTGATTCGGTGGAGACAAATGCAGTACTTAACGCTTTGTTACACGCAGGAGTAGAGCCTTCTTATGTAAATATACTGAAGCAGTGTAACCCAGGAACATCCACAACTAGTCAGTTGTTCGAACGCAAGGTGCAAATTCCGATTGAGAAGGGTTGAAAAGATGGCACGATTTCACCGAAGCTCTTCACGTCTGCCCTCCAATACGTAATGTGTCGACTCGACTGGGACGACAAAGGCTTGAATATTGATGGAAAGAAGCTCTCGAATTCGCAGATCGCAGACGACACTGTGCTGCTCAGCGACAACACGACAGAGATGACTCAGATGCTCAGGGAGTCAGATGGCGTAGGCAAGACGATTGGTCCAGTGATGAACATGAAGAAAACTCAGACCCTTGCGAACCAGTGGTGCGATGATGGGCTAGTTTAGCTCGGCGAAAATCAACTGGACAAAGACGACGGCTATGTGTACCTGGGCCAGGAAGTCAACATGGCAAACGACTTGAAACAAAATCGGTTGAGAAAGAAGAGCAGCCCGGGCAGCTATGGGCACAATTCGAGAGGTGACCAATGAGATCCAAGATCTTAAGCTGCGGGCTCACCTCTTCGGTTCCACCGTGCTGCCAACTCTTTGCTATGGTACCGGAACATGAGCCCACAATAAGGGCACCTTTCGCCATGAGAACCGTACACAGGCCACTGGAGAGATGTCGTCTGAATAGAAATCTACGGAGGCAGTAGCAGCAAGGGCAGAGCAGTCAGGAGCTTCGGAAAGAGTCCGGCATCCGAGACGCGTTGTCCCATATAGAGTCGGCGAAACACATATGGGCATGACACGTTCTACGCCGAAGCGACGATAGATGGAGCACCAGGATCACATACTGGGTACCCACGAGGCGTTAAAAGAACTCCTGACCGCCCTGCAACGCGTTGGGCTAACACATTTAACAAGTCATTCAAACGAAGAGGTCTACCACAATGGATGAATGTTGCTATTTCCAGGAGATCCTAGAGCGAATGTGGTCTACATCGAGAAGACAACCGATGAAAATGTACCATCAAGGTATCAAGGCAAGGTAATATTCAACGAGGTTGCACCTTATTTTGCACTCATTTCCAGCGAAGCAGTGATCAATATTGCGTCTCTTCTCCGTGGCCACGCTCATTTTTCCGCTCTCTAACGACTTGCCCGATTTCGCAAGAGAAGGGAAACCCCCGTTTCGTGCTCAAATTGCGCGGCGGAAGAATTGGAGTTGCCGGACTATGTGAGTGGTATGGTTATTTAAATTTGAAGTAGATAATGTGAATAAAGTAATTCAATTTTGAAGTATAGAGTTTGACCATAGTAGACAACTTGTGAAATTAAGGGTTAGAGAATGTTCCGTTGTCTCTTCGCAGCGTTACAGCGCGCATTTATGGTGATCTTTAGTGAATTTTTGTGTTTTTTTTTCAGCTGAATATTCTAATAACTTCCAGAGTATACAAAAAGTGGATTATTAATGTTATTAGAATAATCAAAAAGTGGGCTGGTTCGATTAGTCGAAAGCTGTAACATTTTAATTATTCGTTTATTCGAATATTCGAGAAAATCATTCGTTGCAGCACTGTATGTACTATGCAGGTAGTGGTATAGGCTAAACGGAAATTTTCTTTATCTTGAGTGGGTAAAATGAACCCGCATCAAAAAGCTTTAAAGGCACAGTCCAAGCTCAGGGACGCATTCTGAGATTTCCACATAATTGTGAAGTTCACCCACCCTATATAGCCCCTGCCAAATGCGAGCACCTCATGCCTGTCCGAAAGTAATACAAGTTCTTTTCAGACCAAGCCTCCCAGCTGCAATGAAAGGGAATCCCATTATTTTTAAGAAACGATGAGGAATCGAGTTCATTGCGTGGGAGCGCAGTATGGACCGCTTTCTCTTAGGTGTTAAAAATGTGAGAAATTAAGGCTTTGAAAAATTTCATAATGTGTATGCTAAACGCTCTCTATTGGTTGTTACTAATTTCCTGTTTTCTGCTTATATTTTCGGAGATTTTTCTCTATTCTCTGGTCACTCTTTAAAATAAGACGGTTCACTAGAAGACCATGAAATTAGCATTGTTCATGCCGCTTGTCTATGACGATATAGTGTACGCTGAGCGCTCTTTATGGATTTTTGATAGATTTCTGCTTTCTGTTTCGGCTCATTTTTGAAGACATGAGGCATCAAATGATTGAGCTTACTCCTCAGCGACAGGTCTGCTACCTATTAGTCAAACTTTGTTCTGGGCCAATCGCGGGCTTGTCGCAGAAAGCGACCACAGACGCTGCGACGCAGTATAGCCTAGAACTTATAGAGACAGTTTTAGTGTATGTCAAAAAGTTTGACATAGGAGACGACAACATGTGACAGAGTAGTCATAGGAATAGAACACTGCGTCAGAAATGTGAGGTTCCAGTTGTGAGCGTACTATAATGTCTATACACTCCAGTACAAGTTGATATATTAGAATTGCCTCGTTTCACCGAGTGAAATATACTAATTGACTGCATGACATACATAATACCGTTAGTGATAGGGTAGTGTGCACGTACTAACCTTTCAGTCGGATATATGAAATTATGCGATTATGCAGAACCACCAATTATGCCACCTGATAGATAATAAATGAGGTAAACCGACGTACGTAAGATCGTATTTATATGTATTTAATGATATTCACATATGATATATAATTACTAACTTGCTCAGCAAAGTTTAATGTATGCCAAATGATATGCTCCCATAAATTTCCAGTCCGTAAAGAAAATCACTCTAAAAAAACGTGGATTGTGTATTTGAGATTCGCGACGGACTCGTGGTTGGATCCAACTCGTTTATTGGCGCGTCGCCGCATACAATCCGGCATGTATTAGGTTGTAACATAAGTCTTGGAAGATTTTTGTTTACAATTCTAGAACTTTCCATTCCTAGTCGATATAGATCAACTGAATCATGATAGTGAGAGAAGTATCTGGAAGCTTCTCAGCGAAACCTTTTTGAACGCGCGCTCTCACTTCACCGTCGAATTATGCGTTCTCTTTCTTCACACCAACGTCAACTCCTTGCGTTCTACGATTGGCGCCGCGGCACCTCGGCGGTGACTACAGTCGCCAATATCAACGCTCTCTTAGGCGAGGAGTCTGTCTACTGCTCCACCGTTCATCGCTGGTTTACTCGCTGTGAGGAAGGAGATACCGGCTTCGTAGACAAACTGTAGGAGACTCGACCATTCTTGAGGTCATCAAAGAGAATCCAGAAGCGAGTTAGCGGGAACTGGCGACGAAGACCGGGTGCAGCCATATGACCATCGATCGTCGTCTTTCGAATCTTGGATATCGGAAAGTACTCTCACAATGGATGCCTCATACTCTCACCGACGGTCAAAGGATGACCCGACTGTCTATATGTCTGTTTCTTTTCCTCCGCTCCAACAGGAAGGACTCTCTGGAGGATGTGGTGACTGTAGAGGAGAGTTGGATACAATACGACGCGGACGCACACAGAGCCTTCTGGCTTCTTCGAGGAGAACAGCCGCTAACTCAGACAAGACCGGACCTTCATTCCAGGAATTTATCGATGCACAGACTCCTGGGTTCTGGGAAAAGGGAATCAGTGACTCGCCTATCAGATGGAGTAAAGTTGTAGATAGTTATGGTGATCATATTGTGGATTGAATGTGTGAAGCAATAAAGTGAATTTTTTAAATCTTCCAAGACTCATGTTACAACCTAATAGTCCAATCAGCTGATCGTTTTCGCTGGTTTTCAGTTGTTTTCTCATGTATGACGCTGTTTCTGTTTGTTTACTGTCTCAATGGCTTCCATAATTTCGCTTTTGTTTGCTCATCACATACGGTCGTTGCCGAAAAGTTCCTGGAGAAGATAAGTTTCCCTTTATGACTGTTTCTAATTTTCTTTCCACAAACTTCTTTTTCTTTAACATGTTTATATGTTGCAAAACACAGATTGTAACTCACATTTTACCTGATTTTTTTCTGTTCAAGAATTTTCAACTGATACGAGCCTGGATTCTTCAACAAATGATTCCATTTTTTATAATTCTTCGCTATTTTTCGTTTCTCATGTGATCCATGTTTATCGGTCATGTCCTTTTGATGTTCTTTAAAAAGAGTTTATCACGCCGATTAGCCATCGCCAACTGCCATTTCTATCCCACGACGCTCCAGCAAACAACGGGATGCTATGTCTTTAGCGCGCCTCAGCAGGGCGTTCTGTTCAAAGTGAGGCATGACTGATGAGATTCGGTGGAACTGCTCACACTAAGGCATCTTTCATAGTCCTCACCGCAAGCGCGGCACGCGCGTGACGCGCGGGACCAGCGGCGGACTATGAAACTTTTCACCGCGCGGCACGCGCGGGACGAGCGGGAAAGCCACTATGGAATCTCCAGCGGCACCGCCTTGGCGGTGCGGGTAAAAGTCGGGCTTCAACTGGGACTTGTACAGAAATTCCTGGCTTGCATTTGCGTATGTCGTGGCGCAGGATAGTCCCAGAATTATTTATGTTGGAGTGGACTCAAATCGAGAAGCAATTATTGATTGAAGCGGTAAAACCGCCACGGCGGTTTGTGCGGCGCCGCTATGGCGGTGCTAATGGACTGTTAAAGTTATTACCGCGCGTGCCGCGTGGTAAGAATTTTCATAGTCCACCGCCCCTCCCGCGCGCCACGCGCGTGTCGCGCTTGCGGTGAGGACTATGAAAAATGCCTAAGAAACTCAATATCTTCCGATTGGAGCATTCTTGGAGCTCGTCGTCTGCTATGGACGGAGCATTTGCTGTTGAGGAAGGCAGCATGCACGAAGGCGCTGGAACGTGGGTTGGAAACCACGTTTGCTCAAGTGTGCCGCCCCAAGTGCCAGCTCAACTTGGGGCGAGCGGCCCGAAGGTTGGTGGACCCAGGTATGAGTCACCGCAGGGATGTGCGCTAGATTACTGTGAGAAGTGCCGTAATCTAATTTGCTATCTATCACGCCATGGCATAGTACGCTAATGTAATACACGTCTGCGGGGACTGAGCCAAGAAAACCAAAGGTGCGAGGCAAAGCCAATCCTTCTATGTAAGCCGCACCACCATCTAGGATCTTCACCCGTAGGTTGAAAGGCACGATGAAAAAGTTGCCGGTTTTTTGGCTGAGCGTAACCATTGGGTCCTTCTAAGAAGAGTGAAAACGGAAGTGCGAAGAAAAACGGTAGGGAAGTGGGTGAAAATCTCGTGGGCCTGCCGACCCATTGGGCCACCCCGCCCACGTCCTATAACAGTTGTCCTGAATTCGTGCTACCATAGCAACAGACACCGAATTCTCGAAGATTCTTCATCGCGAAAGGCTCTAACATCCCAGCACTTATCTCTTTTTTTTTCTCTCTTAATCGCTCTTATTTTTTTAAGAATTTATGGTGCAAAAACAGAAAGAAAAGCCATGTACCTAAGAATTTTGTAACGCGAAACCATTCACCCGACGTCAAGTTCGATGCGTTGTACGCAGTCTCCCTGCGACAACGCATCGAACCTGACGTCGGAGAAATACAAAACAGGCATTAATTTTTTTCAGAGATTTCTTTGAACAGTTTTTCTTTTCGGTATTTGATTGTTCGATGGTGTCTTTTTCGTATTAAACACTTCTTAATGGACTTACCTACCCAAAAACATCAGAAACTATAATACGGTTTTTTTATCGTGAACACTGCCTTTAACAAGACGGCGCAAGTATCCATGTGACCAGGCTACCTACGAACTTCCCATCATTAAAGACGTGATCATACAGAGCTCAATAAAAACGTCTAAGACCGATGAATGTCGTATAATCGTGGCACACTGCAAACGGCATTCAAAATTCTTCGAGAAAGCTATGAGAGCTGTTAAGAACCAGAGAGAAGGTTAATAGGATTATTTTGTGTACGAATCACAATAGTGTTAACGAAGAAATTCTATCTTATTGCTATACGTATTGTCGACTACAATTACCGTGGTATTTCTAACCAATGTTAACGGAATAAACATGCTTCTTAATGACCTGCGAGCAGAAAAAGACCGGATGTCGGCCGTCAAAGGATGATGAAACTGCACGTGCCTTGAAGAGGTAATTACTAAATGAGTTAATGTGAATTTAATGCCTCAGGATTCAGTAAAGGCCATTCACAATCTAGAGAATATAATAGAGTGTTTGTGAAGGTTATGGATGTGTGACAAGAAGGTTCCACTCCGTCTCAATTCAAAAATTTACAAGGCGGTAATTTGACCGGTACTAAAGCTGTAGAACATTCTCTGCACACCATGGAGATGAGAATGCTCAGATGGTCATTGAATCTAAGTCTGAGGGATCGGGTCACGAACCACACTGTGCGTGCCACCTTCAGAGTTGCACCAATAAATGGAAAGATGAAGGAAGCCCGGCTGAGATGGTTTAGACACGTTCAGCTAAAAGACGCTAGTTCCGTGGTCAAAACTGCACTCAGCTTGGAGGTGGCTGGTGTTAGGCCGCGAGGTAGACCGAAAACGCGCTGGCTCGATCGCGTGAAAACCGACATGGCTGAGACCCGACTCACTCCGGAGGACGCAGCTGACAGGAATCAGTGGAGGGCAAGAACCAAACAAGCGGACCCTACGTCAACGTGGAAGAAGAAGTTTAAGAAGGCTAGGGATAGGGCCAGAAAATTCTGCTGCCAATTCAGTTGTTGAAAGCAGGTCGATACCGGATTAATTTTCTTCTGACAACAGAAAACTGTGCGTTATTGCCACAATAAGCCTCCCTATCACCACGAAGGATTTTCGTGTGGCTGGCCCGTTCAGGACGGCTATTCTGTACCCAGTATAGACCCTTCAGGGTATATCTTTTCCAGCAAACTCTCACTTACCTTCCCATCTCCTTCAACTAATTCAGGGGCGGCATGGAACCTGAAGCAAATTTTTAGCTGGGTACGTGTGTCACTCCAACACAAAGGCCAGCCAGATTTCCCTGTGTTGGTCCTGCTGGACATTGTGAAAGACGGATGCATAGGAGAGTTCCCTGAATGTTGTTGGGAAATGTTGAATGAAAAAAAAAAGTTTATTCTAGAGCAGACGACAGGAGCATGCTGTAAACTTGCCAGGAGCAGGGGCCGGATTTATGAGCGAATATACCGCTTTCTAAAGGAGTAAAAAGTAGAATGTTTCAAATCATGCTGTGATCCGCCATAAACCATACTCTAGAAAGTGGGGCTATAGAGTAGCGTGCCATGTACCTTGAGAGAGAGTCGGGTTCCGCGTTATTTCCTGGGGGAATATCGCGGTCCAGTGCGGTATTGCGCTCCAGCTTATGTTGGCAAATTTTCAATGTAATCAACGCCGGCAAAGGCGTCCAATAAGTGTGGTGTTGTGACGTCGCTCAAGGGGTCTACAGAGTTGCACTAACTGGTCGCCGAGCATCAGCCTTGACGCGGCGACAAAAATGTTTCTGTACATTATCGACGCCGCGTCGGGTGCCGCCCGCTGGCAGTGACGCAGAATCTTCGCAGCGTCATAACACTCTGTGGTACCCCCTCGTCACCCTTCACGCCGCAGCGGTCGCTCTCTTCGCTGAATATTATCGATATTGCATCTCTCATCTTTGCTCGTCGCTGCGAGAAACGCCGCGACTTGAACCCTGCTGACCCCTTATCCCTCTACGCGACTCTGCACGCATACCATATCCGAGCCAACCCATTTCATTCGCGGTTGCGAGTAAAGCGTAGAGTAAGACCGTGGCATGTTAAACGCATGATCAAGTATTAGGCCCGGTTCCGTTCGTGGATCCGGCCCTAGGCAGTTCACCAAGGGCCAGATTCATCAACAGCATTTACGCTGGTAGGTTGGGTAAAGTTTGCTTCCTGCCTAAAGTCGCGCTTATGGCACGAGTCACGAAACTTGCTAACCTCGGTCGCAACCTACCAAAGCCTACCCAGCGCGAATCGAGTCGGTTAGAATCCTACCAGTGGCGCCCTTATTTTGCTTACATGTTGTGGTTTCTCTCACTGCCTATCGTTAGGCTCAAATAAATTTGAATTATTAGTCGGTTGCATGAAAAATCGCGGTTTTCCAGAGAAGATTTCTCTCTGACCGATTTCGGCGGTATCGAGGCACAAGCGTTTCACTTCCTCTATCTGTTACTTCTTGTCGCAACTCATGAAGCTGGATTACTTGTTCATTTCACATTTAAATTTAATGTGTGCTCTGGGTGCTAAGAATTATTGCACTCTGCCAATTCTCTTTTTCGCAGTGATTTCAGGGCACCGAACATCATAGCTGACAACCACAAGAATCGCCGCAATCCATAATACTCAGCTTGCGAATTATCGACTATTTTTTTCTGAATTCGGTGAAGAAATGAGAGCGCAAGGAAGTTTTGCCTCGAGCAGAAGTTATCTTGTTTCTACCACCACGAGTGATTGAAGAAGTTCTTTTGAGAAAGCTCATCGTTTAGGCAGCTGCGAAGAGCTTACTCGAATTCTATAATGGATCCGAAATGGTTCTATAGGGTGCGTATAAAACACTCGTAAACTTTTGGCGCGCATCTGGAAGTCAGGTTTTGATTTTCCTGAATTGCTTGTGGTGTGTTCATATTGGCTTTTCAGAGCATGGTAGCTCCTAATACAAAAAGAGCCGCAATTCTTTAACTCAGATGTGTCGAACATCCAGCTTCGAGGAGCGCTCGTCTTCTCAAAGTTCCCCACCAAACCGTCCACGATGCAATCAACCGAAGTATGGTTGATGACCGTATTCGTCCAGGACGACCGATGACTGTTGCGACAAGTCGTCGATGAAAAATTTTGAGGAGACGCACCGAAAGCAATGCCACGAGAAGTCGCTCGAGACTCGAACGTGTCGGAAGGAACCGTGAGGAAGGTGGTCAGGGAACAACACCATATGCGTCCCTACAAGCTGCAAAAAGGCATGGCCTGAGCAGTGCACAAAAGAAGGGGAGAGTAAAGAAGTGTAAGGGACTACTCCAGCGAAACAAAAAAGCCAGCCTTTGAGAATGTTTTCCACAGATGAAAAGCTGTTTGCCGTGGAAAAGAGCTACAATATCCAAAACGTCCGTGTGCTCGCACATGACAGTGAGGAAACTACTAAGGCGGAAAGAATAGTTTCCCTCAGGGTAAAAACCCAGCGAGACCGTAATGATCCAGATGTCACTTGTTTTCGTTGAAAAGGATGTGAAAGTCGATGCTAACACCTTTTGAGAGCCATTTTCGAGCAGCATATGTTGTCTTGGTAGGTGGAGCATTATAAGGAAGGACTATGTCTAAGAAGGTCCAGCAATGGTGTCGAGAGAATATACCGGATTTCAACGCCGCGACTGAATGGCCAGCAGACTCCAGATCTCAGCGTTATGGACTACTGCGACTGGAGCATTTTGGAGGAGAAAGCTTGCGCTACAGAACGCACCAGCACTTAATTCTTCGTTGAAGAAAGCCTGGATAAAGATTTTTCAGGACGCGCTGCGGGCCGCCGAGGATGCCTACCCGAATCGTCTCCGAGCAGTCATCAAAGCTGAAGGCGGCCACATCAAGTGATATCAGATTCTTTCGAATGATTATGGTTGCTCGCTTCTTTGATGACTTATGCGGTCCGAACCGTG
Source organism: Aplectana chamaeleonis (assembly GCA_029168955.1). Lineage (NCBI taxonomy): Eukaryota > Metazoa > Nematoda > Chromadorea > Rhabditida > Cosmocercidae > Aplectana > Aplectana chamaeleonis. The sequence continues at coordinate 55,381 of JAPDOI010000955.1, read as the reverse complement.
TACGGGTATTTAATACGCACCCTGTAGAAAACTACATTGCTTCCGGAGTAGTCGGGCTGGTTAAAAGAAGTCCCCATGTAAGCCAAAATTCGCGAAATATTACTTTGCTCAATTTATTCCACCGTGATTTTGTTAGCATCCTTGTTCTTCCCTGCGGGCAAGAGAGCTATTTAGACGCTGGGTATATTAAGTGCTCGGTAAGGCTTTTTGGAGGTCAGCCCGAACCCAATGTTAGGTTGATGAAGCCGAGCCGTGGGCTTATGGGATAACCAGGCCAATGGATAGTTGGCGGGGGGTCAGGTAATTATGGTGAATATCTAGTTTATTATTATGGATTTGTGTTGAAATAGAATAAATGCAAGTGGAATAATCAGAAAATTTGAAAACTTTCAAAATGTGCAAGAACAGTGAAATCTATGATGAGAGAGAAGAATGTCCAGAAGTGATCCATCGAGCGCATGGATGCCATACTGAAGAGCGCCGTGAGCTTATATGAGCGGCTCTGCTCTTATACATAAACTTCCTAATGCACATGGTGCCGTCAGAGGGCGTTCACCGTTTTTTTTTCCGCTCCTTAAGTGTTTTGTTGTTCTCATAACATGTGCGTAAAGATAATCCCCCGCTTGAAAACTTCGCAATTGAAACAGAACCAAAACAACTTAATGATAATCCAGTTTCTTTTCCTAGGGAAAAAACGCATTTCTGTCATTAATGGTTTGCCGTCTCATGGCCGGCATTCTTACCTATTCATTGTTGAATCTTTTTGCCCCGATACCCTTTGCCGTCGTTAATCTTCGCTTAATAGAATGACAGTGCTGACGGAGGGGGACACGAGTGGTTGAATAGAAAAGCTCGCGCTCATTGACACGCCCACATGAGGCATGAGCCGGCAAATCATATGTTTTAATGTCTACGGTAACAATGAAATGGCTTAAACCCATGACATTTCGGGCTTATAGCAGAACAACAAGTCTTATCCCCGTGTGGGCTAAAGAACACATCCATCCTGAATTCCCCCTATGATCAGGAGACTGCTCCCAAACAAGAATCGGAGGCACCCTGAGAGCATGCTCTACACTGCGTTGCAAAATTATATTGTATGCCCCCATTTCCACGGTTCCGAACTTCTCGTGAATTAAAGGGACAATTGGTAAAAGCCAACCGATGTAGTACCTTCGAAAACCCCTGGGTACGAGTCTTCATGAAATTAGAGCGACCAATAACCAATTCCACCGTCTTCAAGAACAGTTTTTTCGCAGAGGGTCATTTTGTTATGGAAAAGGTTACCGATATCGGTAGTTGGTGCGGGCTCTACACAAAGTTTCGAGGCGAAGAAAATCGATATTCTCAAATCTGGATGGTTTTGGACTATTGCGAGGCTTCTTAGTCAATGCGAAGAGGAACCACTTGGACCTGTCAGGAGTCTCTACCGGATTTCGGTAATGTTTTATTTTCTTTTGACTATTTACTGTGTTTTACTTGGCAAGCCGGAAAGTTTCTGTTTTCAGCCATCGTCAGCAGTCAATGATATCGTTGTTCTACATGATTAGCACTGGCTGAGTGTTACCATTTCTTATATGTTTCGATTTTCCTAAAGTGCACTAACAACTGGTGCTTCGTGATAATGTGTTTCAATTCTGTCCCCTGGTGCCGATCAACAAGTGGACCTCGAAGAATTTGGCGGGCCTTCTGAGTTGGTATCCTGAGCCGCATTTCCGCAGGCGGTTCGCAGTGTTGGCGGCCTCTGCCCTTTAAAGTCGAGTCTGTTCACTCTCGTCAACCCACCCACAGTTTGTCAGCACCAGATGTATTTCTAGGAATGCCGTTTTAATATCTATAAATATCTGTGTACCTGCATTGGTTGGAGTCTTTTGTTTGCGTTGAATTCGATCTTGTTCTAAATGTTTTGCCGATAAAAATATATAATAATATAATAATAGGAAACTGGCAACGGCAATTGTCAAAAACGGTCCTTGCAAAATTATATGACATAGTTGATGATCTTGCTGGAATATCGATCCTAGACCCTCTGTATCTGTTCGTTCATGGTGAGAAGCATCAAAAACATCAAGCTAATAGTCTTCAAAACTGTTCTGACTCAGAACCACTTTGAAAACTCTGTCTCGCTTGTTTCAACCCAGTTTTTTGTGAATGCACATTTCAATCTGCGCCCATTTGGTTAGAACTACCAGTTTAAAGGCAGTGGTCGCGCTCAAATAAGCTCGTCTTTTTTTCCTCACTAAACCCTTTTCTGGGTATAGAGTAGTAGAACCTGTTAGAAAAAATCGCGAAAAAAACGCTGCTCTAGGCCAAATTTGAAGCCTGAACTTTCTTGTCTTTTGATGGTGGACGAGCATACCCCACATCATCGGCATCCATGATCTCTAATATCAAGATCATCAGCTGGCTTAAAATCGAATTTCAATCAATGAACCTCCGGATTTATGTACACATCTAATCAAAAACATTGGTTGAAGTGCTTGATTTCATTGTTCAACTGTTTTATTAAGTAAATTTGCATTTATTTCTTCTTCTGAGTGTCGATGATTTTCGGCTGCTTGGCATGAGACTGTGATCTTTCTGTGCACGTGTGCACGAACTGGAAATTTAGGGTCTTAATAACTCTAATTCTAGCCCGTTTTTCACCGCGCTACCTTCATAGTTTTTGAGCTGTTTTTGATCTAAGCTGATTTTTGAAGTTTTTTCGATAACGTTTTTCATCGTGACCACTGCCTTTAAGCGGGGCCACATTGTCTGCTTTGGATGTAGACTCAACGCACAAGAATACCTCTTAGGCCGTTGTTATACACCGGCGGGACGCTGCGGAAATAGCAAGACAACTACCACTAATGTGCGTCTCGACTGTGCTAAGGAATGCCGAAAGGAACAGTTGTCCCAGAAAAACGCGCCTAAAAACCGCGCCGAGCAGTTATACACGCCGCGCCGCTGTATACTGTATCCTGGCGGGACCTACCCTGTTGGAAATTTGCTAATTTCCATCAGCTGATTATTTTTCAGATCTAAATTTGTTGAAATTTCACCAAAACGACATCATGAGCATGAGCATCTATGACAAGAGCAATACATTGCTAATGACTTTCTGCAATAAGCAAGCCATGGAGGCGTGAAATATTGATGAAATATCATTGAATCGCCCGGAAATTTTCAGTCTGCAATATTGCGTCAAAGACGTAAAAGACGCAATAATGCAGACGTATCCCTGATTCACGCAGCAAGCGGCGGCAATTTCATTGCGGGACGTTTTCATTACGCTGGTGTATAACTAAGGTCTTACGTTCTCCATGGGGTTGAGGTACTGCAAACCGGATAGTCATTTTAGCAAACTGGCATGATTGGCCTGAAACAGCCTGCGTCGTCCTAATGACAAGAAGGGAAGGAGGATACGGACTAGAAAGAACTGAAAATGATTCACCGACACATTCTGATAATCTTTGAGGTTTCTGGATCATGTCGCAAAAATCTGGTCCTGCTTACTACACCACCTGAATCCGAAACAACACATTATTCTTTCTCCAAAGTTTTTTTTACTCGAGCATAAGTTCAGGTCCTTGTGTAGATCCTTCGAAATCCTTCTCATCGATCGAAAGCAACTTCATTCTTCACGAGCTTCATGGATTTTATTCTATTTATTTAATTTGACAGAAGATTCTAAGCATTGGAGAGGTCCACGAAAGCATCCTCACTTATCCTCGAGTAGAACTCTGGAGGAGATTATATGTGGAAAGAACAATGTGTCGGCCCCGATTCAAATAGTGTGGAAAGCTGGACCAAGTTTTTGTAGCATGACCTATGAACCTCACATATCACCAGAAAGTGTCGTGAAATCATTTCCAGTCTTTTCTTGTCCGTATCCGCCTTCATTTCTTGTCTGTAGGACGACGCAGACTTGATTTCAGACTTATCATCCCATTTTGCTAGAGTAGCTGACCAGTTTGCGGAACCTCAACCCAGTGGGAAACGTGTGAGGTAATCTTGCGCGTTGAATCTGCATTCAGAGCATACAATATGAGTGTGTGGATCCGCTTGAACTGCCCGTTCTAACCGAATGAGCGCAAATTGAAAGGGTCGCTCACAAAAAGCTGGATTGAAACATGAGAAACAGAGTTTTCAAAGTGGTTCTGCGTCGATACATTTCAAAAGACTAATAACTTATGATTCTGATGGTTTTGACCGAGAACAAACTGATGCACAGGGTTTAGAATCGAAATTTCAGCTTGTCAGCTTCCTGCTAGTTGCTCTCATTTCATGAAGATCCGTGACCAGAGATTTTCCATGAATAGGTTGGCTTTGGGTTGGTATGCGCGTACAGTGTGTGCAGTCTCACCAGACCACATTCATTGGACGCCTTTGTCGGCTATGATTGGATCAGCAATTCGCTAACATAATCTAGAGCGCAATCGTCCCATCTGGAGCCAGCGTAGAGGGGCCTGTCCAGAGGAAGTCAGGGAAGCGATAGCAAAAAAACGTAGACCGAAGACGCGCTGGCTCGATCGCGTGAAAACCGACATGGCTGAGGCACGACTCACTCCGGAGGACGCAGCTGACAGTAATAATTAAGAACAAGAACCAAACAAGCGGACCCTACGTCAACGTGGGACAAACGCTAGGAAGAAGAAAAATCTGGAGCGCATTAGCGCACTAGAGGGCGATGTTTTCTGAGTGAGTGTCGCGAAACCCGAGTCTCTACTAGGGTATCTTGCACCCTACTGTGTACCCCCAGTTTTGAGGGTATGGTTTATGCTGAATCACGTGTTGATGATAACATTCTACTCCTTACCTCCCTTATACCGCGATACACTCCATCATGAATCCGGTCCCTGGTGTAGAGATCACATCGATGCATCTCAGACGACACCGACGACTCACGGATTACATGTCAGAATGCGTCTACGAGTGAAGCGCTAAGAAAGCTAATAGCTCCGTTCAGAGAAATGTTCCGCAGCTGCCATGTAAAATTTCGGATTCTACGCCAAAAACTGGTCCTGAGAACGTATACTTCATTTGAAGTGTGATTGACATCTCCTTGTCAGTTGTCCTTCCTATACATACTGTTTCAAGTCACCTCGACTGCAGACAATTTTGAATTAGCAGTGATTCATGCTCTCTAGAAGGACATTGGGATAAAGATTTGTGATGGATAAAACTACTGTTTTACTGTGCTATTTCTGACTATGAGGCTTTCATGTACTATGCTGACATTTAATGCACATACGCTGGAACGTTCAGATGTGCAGAGACCGAAGGTGAAGCAAGGATCGTGCTCACAAAATTTGTGATTGTGTGCGCTCCTAAAAACTTATTGATTCCTTTGGAATGCTAGACAAAACCGTGTAAGGCCCCAGTCATAGTCGGTGGATCTGCTGAGTCCCACCGGGTCGATACGCACCGAATTCGTGGGAGACGGGTGCGAAAAAATCAACCGACTGAGCCCAACTGCGACCGTCTGAAGCTCACCGCAATCCCCCCGGTACTGATGGTTCTCATGCGTACAAGGGCGGGGCCAATGCACCGACTGAGTCCGACTGAGTCCCGCTGCGTCCCAACCGAAATCGTCCTCACCCCATCCGGTCGATATGGGGTTTCTCACGTGATTTGGGTGCATTTTCTTCGGCCGACTGCGACCTGCCGAGTCCCACCGTATCCCGACTCTCGTCGTCTGCGCTCTGCCCCACCCAGAAAGAAAGCTTATACGGAAATCAGGTTCATTTTATGCAAAAAGGAATCATCTGTCCAATGATAATCTAAAAGTTGGTTGACGAGTTGAAGACAAAGACATGTTGAAAACAAGAAAAATTTGTCATCAAACACGTTTCGATATACAGCTCAGGTGATTATCGTCACTAGACTACCGATTGCGTGTTTCGCAGAGGAACTGGTTGGCGCTGGGGGCAACCGGACTCAGTCGGTTGCAGACGGTCGAGGACGGGTCTCCGCCCCGGACTCATTCGAACTAAGTCGGACTCAGCAGGTTTTCGACGAAGTCTGACATGGGCCTAAAGTCCAGAAAAGTTGGTTAGACTCCATCAAGCTACAAACCCTACTTAAAGGCACAGTCCAGCCTCAAAATCGGCTTTCTGTTTTTTTGTCTATTTCGAAAACGGTTCCACGCCGATTCCAATGATGTCTCAGGAATCGTTCAAGACCCCCTGGAAACGGAGTTATGGCACCTCAAAAATTGAGCTGCGGAAGCATGGTGGACGAGTTGTCCGAGGCTTGTAATCTCCGTCCTTTGCACCCGCTATATGCGAGCTGACCGGAATGAAGAGAGAGGCTGAGAATGAAGGGAAGAACGGGGCTTTTGATCGGAAAGCATCGCTCATCTTGCCACTGTTGAGCTCGGAAAATCGCCAAAGGGGCGTGCCAAAGTGGCTTCCCGAGTTGGGCGCCCCAGGGTGGCTTCCTCCTATATCTCGCTTATGCGGAGGAATTGAGAGCTCGCACTTGGCAAATGGGTACACGGGATGGGTCTACTTCACAATTATGTGGAAATCTCAGATTTCGTCCCTGAGCTTGGACTGTGCCTTTAACGCGAGAGGGACTTGGCGCCCCACGGCTAATCGTTTTGGTAGGTGACATGTCTGGAGATGCGGTCCGCTGGGGACCGCTTCTATTGAAGCAGGCTTACCTGAATCGTACACACAACCATTATTCAATTTCTACTCCACCTAACAATGACAGTACATCGATAAATGGAGGAAGGCTATGGAGGAGCAATCAGTGGTCATTGAATTTCTCACAGATCGGGTAGGTAAAGTCTGTTCGAATGAGACTGTCCGCCCACGCGGTCAGCGTGCCTGTCGAGCTGCCGCCGCGAAGGCATTTTTCGGACAAGACTCCCCACGACTGTCAACAGCTTAGTGGGGTAGTGCTCTGATATTTCTGATAAGCGATTTGAAGATCCTAAAAATGGCTTGGTGGTGGCCGCTTGACACAGACGCCAACCGCGTGGATGGACAGTCTCATTCTGACCGACTTTAACCGTCAGGTTTTCGCAAACCCGCGATTCATGATCGGGGGCGGCATGCACAAACGCGAGTGTTACGAAGGGTTTGTAGCAGGTGTTAGGGCGTCGGCGCTTTTAATGATTGCCCTGCAAGTGCTGGAGATAATCAATACTTGGTGTCTCAGCAGGGTCTCGGCTGTGGCGAGGGAAAAATTTTTGAGTGCTTCCCAACCACTCTTCAGCCCCCGCTCTGCTATCATCAAACGCGCCGGCTCTCCAAACCCTGCCTCAACCCCTTCGTTACACTCGCGTTCGTGAATGCCGTCCCGGCTGGTCTGGGTAACGTCGGCATTGATCCTGAAGAGACTTCGCGTTCACTGTTGAAAGTTGGCGCAAACTCGGTACCATGTGCTATAACATAGGTACACCGAGTTGGCGCCAACCTTCAACAATGCACACGATCTCTTCCCGATCCATGCTGATGTTATATCTGGGTCGCGAGTGGGTCTTGGTGTAACCGCGCCTTGAAGGTGCGTTCCCCGCTGGGCCATTTTTATATTATATTTATTTACATAAGCCTGCGGACCAGTCCTATGTGCAACGAACAGCTCATATACAAAATCAGCAAAAAAAAGCATAGAGCAACAACGAGGAAAAAACTCAGTATTTCGATCAGGTAAAGCAATGGATTCAGGGCAGATACACGTATAGCCCGTAATGTTGAAAGCCAGGGGGTGTGTATACAAGTGTGTTGGTACCTGCTCGCTGGTGCCCCTGCTTCTACTGAACCCAGCAGACGTTTGAGTGTACACAGGGAACGTTCGAGCGATATAGCGTGCACAACTATATCACGAAAGTATCCCGCACATTGCATAAAGGTGTCGCCGTCCGGCGCACCAAGGTCTCTGGTCCATAACACCTGAGGATCCGTACCTAAGGAGTTCATGGAGTCTTTGGTCACAAGCCACAGTTTCGCCACCCTGAACTGTCGATCGCTGTCGAGTGATATCCAAAAAACTGCGCTATCCAGACTTCTGAGCTATTTCCATGCACCGTTTGCTGCTTTCCAGGAAACCCGCCTCAAGGATAGACTCGTCATCAGCGTCGGAGAGTACTCCACCTACTGCGGTAACGCTGACGATAGGAGAGTTGGAGGCTGTGCAATAGCTGTAAGGAAGGATTTCAATGGTATGGACAATGAGTTCGGCTCAACGTCGTGCCGGAATGCATTCGTACGACTGCGGGATCACAGAGGATTCAATCTGTGGATAGTGAGTGCTCATGCGCCCACTGAAACTGCCGAAGACAATTCGAAGGATGCGTTTTATGAGGAACTCAATACGTTGCTGGCCAGGATACCTTGTCAACATGCTGTTGTGGTGGGAATCGACGCAAACGCGAAGATGGGACTTGATCAGGAATCCGAAGTACTCGGTAAATGGTTCTAATCAGTGGAGCAAACATCGGACAATGGCTACCGCCTTGTCGGCTTTTGTGAACGCAGTGGTCTGATTGTTGCATCGACATTTAAGAGGATGCAGCGCCGCTCTTACGTGGCAGGAACCAACCCAGCTATCTCCAGAAGAGCAGCGGAAGCGGAAGATGACAACTTTGAAACTACAGCTTGACTATGTCCTGACGAGGAATATTCCAGTATCAGACATTAGAAGATCTAGAGCTGTGTGGGATGTCGCATTCGATTCGGATCACCGTCCAGTTCTGTTGAACTTCACTGCGAGGATTCATAAGAGGAAGCGAGGGGCTAAGCCTCTCCAGAGGATTGATACGACAAGTCTCAGCGATGAAGAGTGCAGAAGGAATTTTCGACAACGCGTTTCTATTCACATCGGAGTATGGATTAAGAAGAAACTTTGCGACGCGGATTCTTTTGTCAAGTGCATCCAGGACGCTTCGAAAGAGGCACTCTCGGCTGTACAGCCTAAGAAGAAGTTCGCCTACGTCTCAGAAGAAATAACGTCTACCTACAACAGAGTACAGTGCGGTCGGCTGCCAAGGGTAAAAAGGCGGCGGCGGGCGGCGGCGGCCGCCGTTTTTGTGCGGCGTCTGATTCAGGAACGGTTTACCGCGTTTAACGACTTCCCCGGTTGATTCTGTTTCTGTGACACTTTCGAGGCAGCCCTGCGATTCTGCCAAATAAGTTTGAAGAAATTTCGAAAAGTTTGAAATTTTTTCGATAAATTGAACTGAGAGGATGACGAGTCTTCAGAAGCTCATAAACATTTTCAAAACGACGGCTTATGATCGAGGAAATTTGTAGGTGATAGAAAACATGCAGTATACCGTGTATAAAACATTTTGTCAGAAAACTGCGGGCTGGAAATAAAAATACTCTGGATGAAAATTACAATACAGCACTGCAGAGCCCGCTTGAAATCAATTTTCGGCTCAGACAGGCTTATGGTGGTTGAAATGTTATAATGATGATTCAAATGACTTATATGCACAACCACGAATACACCCAAAAATTTTCTGGTTGAACGGGCATTTTTGAAAAAATTTCAAAAACGTGTTTTTTTTTCGGAAATTCAATGTCTATTTAAAGACCCTAACAAACCTGCTTCTTTGTTTTGATTTATGATTTCTTTAGAGCTAGGTATGTGACACTACCAGTGAGTTATCTGGTCGTTTTTGATAGCTGATTTCCAAAATATCATTTACTCAACTTTGTTCCGCTAGACGTGACCAGTTTTTATGAGGTCCACGAGTGTATAGCTCCTATAAAAAAGATTTTCCAAAGAAGTTAGCTATGAAAAAGTCCATGTGGGCATCAGTAAAAAATAGTAGAATATAAGAAACACGAAAACGAGAAAATTTGTTTTTTTTTGAAATTTCTCATTTTTCGTTGTTTTTCTGTTGTGTTTCAGCACTTATTAAAAAGCTTCACTGTGCAATGCAGCGATGATAACTCTGCTTTCTGATGAGGGCACCCATTTCTACATTCTTGATTTGTTTGATGCCAAAATATAGGAAAATGGGTGAGAAATTTGTTTTCAAAAACTGCTTCGCGTTCACTTTGGTGGCATTTCTTTCATATCCAGGTTTATCTGGATTTATGAGAAGAAATGGGTTATGATACTGCAGTAAAAGTTTATTCGCGTTTCAGTGAACATTTCTGAAACCCATGTAGAAGTTTTCGTAGAAAACGATTTAACTTCGATTTTGCAAAATATAATGATATCAAAAGTTCAATATTTGCACCGATGTCAAACAACTTGTGTTTGAGCTTTACCAACGCGCTTGTCACATATAAAAGAGAAAAAGGATTGCGATTGAACCTCACAGTGTGGACGAGTTTACCTAAGTGGTCATGAAAAAAACAAGAACCAAACACGGCTGATCATGCTCACAACTATTTTCCTCAGAGTATATTGATCCCAAATCAGTCCGTCGTGATAATGAAGCGAAACGCTCACACACAGAATAGAAATGAGCCAAGCCTCCAAATAGGCAACAAAGAAAATCTCAAGAGTGGATGCGAAAATAATAGATTTTTTCGTTGATGGAATTCTGAGCCCAGGGGCCGATCAGGGCTCACTATTGACAGATGGCTGTCATTAGAGTGAAATCGACGAAATTCGTGCTCGCTCACAAAAACACCCAAATAACATTCATATTCACAGAAAAAACTCATACGCAGTGTTTTGTTAGAAATGCGATTCGGAGAGGAAAGATATGTGTAGAAAACGACCAACGTTTTTACAGAAAAATAAATTTGAAAAAGTATTAACCCGCCGATCCAGCAACGATTCTTTCACGCTAATGTGAAGATGCGAAGAAGTAGATTGTGGCAGATGTCATAGCTCCTCTGAATGTGCCCTAGATTCCTCCTGGCATTGGGTTGTAGTACCCTGACACGTCCAACTGGAGGTGCGAAGTCCGTAATTACCCGGACGAGGGCATATCGATGTCAGCAGGAATCTAGGGCACATTTTAAAGAGCTATGATATTTGCCACAACCCACATATTCGCAACTGTACACTAGCGTGAAAGAATCGTTGCTGGATCAGCGGATTCATATTTTTTTCAAATTTTGTTTTCTATGAAAACGCTGGTCGTTTTCTTCGCATATCTTGCCTTTCCGAATTACATTTTGAAAAAAATTTGGCGTATGAGTTTTTTCTATGCATATGAATGTTGCTTGGGTGGTTTTGTGAGCGAGCACGGATTTCATAGATTTCACTCTAATGACAGCCATCTGTCAATAGTGACCACAGATCGGACCCTGGGCTCAGAATTCCATCAACGAAAAAATCTAATATTTTCGCATCCACTTTTGAGATTTTCTTTGTTGCCTATTTAGAGGCTTGGCTCATTACAATTCTGTGTGTGAGCTTTTCGCTTCATTATCACGATATGGACTGATTTGGGATCAATATACTCTGAAAAAAATAGTTTTGAGCAGGACCAGCTGTGTTTGGTTCCTGTTTTTTTCATGACCACTTAGGTAAACTCGTCCACACTGTGAGGTTTAACCGCAATCCTTTTTCTCTTTTATATGTGACAAGCGCGTTGGTAAAGCTCAAACACAAGTTGTTTGACATCGGTGCAAATATTGAACTTTTGATATCATTACTTTTTGCAAAATCGAAGTTAAATCGTTTTCAATGAAAACTTCTACGTGGGTTCCAGAAATGTTCACTGAAACGCGAATAAACTTTTACTGCAGTATCATAACCCATTTCTTCTCATAAATCCAGATAAACCTGGATATGAAAGAAATGCCACTAAAGTGAGCGCGAAGCAGTTTTTGAAAACAAATTTCTCACCCATTTTTCTATATTTTGGCCTCAAACTAATTCATAATGTAGAAATGGGTGCCCTCATCAGAAAGCAGAGTTATCATCGCTGCATTGCACAGTGAAGCTTCTTAATAAGTGCTGAAACACAACAGAAAAACAACGAAAAATGAGAAATTTCAAAAAAAAACAAATTTTCTCGTTTTCGTGTTTCTTATATTCTACTATTTTTTACTGATGCCCACATGGACTTTTTCATAGCTAACTTCTTTGGAAATTTTTTTTTATAGGAGCTATACACTCGTGGACCTCATAAAAACTGGCCACGTCTAGCGGAACAATGTTGAGTAAATGATATTTTGGAAATCAGCTATCAAAAACGACCAGATAACTCACTGGTAGTGTCACATACCTAGCTCTAAAGAAATCATAAATCAAAACAAAGAAGCAGGTTTGTTAGGGTCTTTAAATAGACATTGAATTTCCGAAAAAAAAACACTAGTTTTTGAAATTTTTTCAAAAATGCCCGTTCAACCAGAAAATTTTTGGGTGTATTCGTGGTTGTGCATATAAATCATTTGAATCATCATTATAACATTTCAACCACCATAAGCCTGTCTGAGCCGAAAATTGATTTCAAGAGGGCTCTGCAGTGCTGTATTGTAATTTTCATCCAGAGTATTTTTATTTCCAGCTCGCAGTTTTCTGACAAAATGTTTTATACACGGTAAACTGCATGTTTTGTATCACTTACAAATTTCTTTGATCATAAGCCGTCGTTTTGAAAATGTTTATGAGCTTCTGAAGACTCGTCATCCTTTCAGTTCTATTTCTCGAAAAATTTTCAAACTTTTCGAAATTTCTTCAAACTTCTTTGGCAGAATCGCACGGCTGCCTCGAAAGTGTCACAGAAACATGATTAACCGAGGAAGTCTTTAAACACGGTAAACCGTTCCTGAATCAGACGCCGCACAAAAACGGCGGCCGCCGCCGCCCGCCGCCGCCTTTTTACCCTTGGCAGCTGACCGCACTGTATGTGCTCTCCGAACTGCAGGACACTTCGTGGAGGAGAAGGAAGCGTCTGAGAAGGAAGTTGCGTCGGCAGCTTCAAAGTGACCGCGAACGAGAGTGGACGTGTAGAGCTAAGGAGTTCGAGAAGGCTTGGGAGGAGAAGAATCCGAAGAAAGCCTACACGTTGCTGCGACAGTATAGCGGGAAGATGAAGAGATGTTCTCCTGTCTTGAACACTACCAATGGAGTTGCAGTTGGTGACTGAATCGTCCAGCGCCATCAGTACCTGAGCTCCCGCGTGTTCAGAGAGCACACTACGATGTCAGTGAGGAACCGCCGACTGAGTCTGAAGTTTTGGATTGTGTCCGGAAAATGAAGAATGGAAAGGCAGGTGGAGATGACAACATCACTGCTGAAATGCTGAAAGCTCTTCCTCCGTCTGGGATTCGTGAAATGACCAACACCATCCGTGCTATATGGATGAGCGAAAGGATACCCGATTCGTGGAGACATGCGATCATCGTACCTCTTCACAAGAAGCTATCCGTCACGGATCCTAAGAACTACAGAGGAATCTCTCTACTTCGTGTCATGTACAAGGTTTTAGAACGTATCATTCTCGAGCGACTTATCAAACATCGTGAAGGAACGACCAGAGATGAGCAAGCCGGTTTTCGACCTGGAAGATCGACCATCGGCCAAGTGTTCGTCGTGAGAAGAGTAATTGAATCGTGGCAGCGGTTTTCGAAGCCATTACAGCTTGCTTTTTTGGACTTTGAAGCCGCGTTCGACTCTCCTCATCGTGATCGATTGCTCAATGCTCTGCGAGCAGATGGAGTCCCGGAAAAGTATGTTCGGTTAATCGAGGACACGAACAAAGGAACAACAGCAGCAGTTCGTACACCTGTCGGATTTACGTCAGCTTTCGAGGTGAAAACAGGAGTAAGGCAAGGAGCCGTTGCAGGACCTTTTCTTTCCAACTTTGCCGTTGATGACATCATGCGTAGAGTTGCAGAACAGTTTCCTGCGGATGTGGTCCTAACACCATCAGGACGCTTCCTTGTCGACCTGGAGTACGCCGACGACATCGTGTTATTCGCTGAAAACAACGCAAAACTGCAAAGGATAGTGAACCTCGTTTCGGAGTATGCCGCAGCCTATGGACTTCGTCTTTGTCCCGACAAATGCAAGCAGATGTGGGTCTCTCAGAGGCCTTCAACTGGAGTTTGTGTGGACGGACAACGTATCGAACTGGTGGACGATTTCTGTTATTTGGGCTGTTTCCTGAAGAACGATGGTAGTTATGCAGTGGATATTCGACAACGATGTGCGAAAGCTACGTCTGCATTTAATTCTCTAACCAAGTGTTTGTGGTCTACCACCATCGCGAAGGAAGTCAAGTTGCGCGTCTACCTATCCGCTATTCGCCCTATCATGATGTACGGATCGGAGACGTGGGCAGCACCGAAGACGCAGATGGAAAGGTTGGATTGCACGGAGAGGAAGCTTTTTAGGCGTTTGCTTGGATATTTCTGGCCGCGTGTATGCCATAACGAAGACCTTTACAAGGAAATCGACGCAGTACATCAACGCTTGACACGAGGGAGGCGCCAGCATCTCCTAACGCCATCTCAAGCAGCAATGGAAAGTCGACTTCGACTGCTCGGGCATATACTAAGAAGAACGCCGGATCGTCTCGTACAACACGCTTTAAGAATGCTTCCAAATCCTGTCTGGAAAGGCCACCTGGGCGTAGGCGAAAGTTCTGGACGGATGTGGTTAAAGAGGATTTAAAGTCACTTGGCATCGAAAGACAGTTCAGGCGCGATGTTTCGTTTCGCAGGAAACGGAATAGTGACAGCTGGATGGAATGTGTTTAAATTGTGGCTGGAGACCGTGAAAAATGGACACGGCTGACTACTAGGACGGCACACCTCGGTGAAGATGCGGAATGACCGCGTCAGGCGAAAGCCAACCGATTAAGTCAAAGTAAGTCAGTTGAAAGCCAAAGTAACTGCTCCTCGAGTACTAGCGCTCGCCAGGCTCGTTCTCAAAGTATTCTGTTACAAGTTTCCTGAATGCTTTATGGCTCATAAGGAGTGAATTGAGCCTCCCAATCCGATCAAATGCTGTAGTCACCCTACTAACAAAGAAAAAGCGCCTGCAGTTAAGGTTCGAGTTTTAGCGCAGAATTCCTGAAGCTCCCCCTGGTATTCGATGTTCTCACTTCGACAATACACCCGGGCCGAAGACCAAAGTCCGGTTTATACAGGATTTTGTGCAGCATTAGCAAGTCTTTCAACTTTTTTCTCATCGGAATAGATTGCACGTTTGAATTACTTGACTTAGTCAGTTGGCTTTCGCCTGACGCGGTCATTCCCTTTGAGACTTTTTCGTTAAGCGTTAATCGTTAATTTTTCAAAAAACCGCGGCGTTAAAGGCATTGTTCGCAATAAACTTCATCCTCGAAATTTTCATGACAAACGCTTCTCGTGGCACTCAGAAGCAGAACAGCGTCGAAAAAACGGGACGAAAAGCTATCCAGGAGCCGCGAAACGGCTTAGAAAAGTGGGAAAACCCCGCCATTGTGGGCAAGTCCCGCCTCTTCCCGCCCCTCGACGTGAACAAAGGAACACTCGAAATCGTGAGTTGAGCGATGGTTTCCGATCAAAAGCCCCGTTCTTCCCTTCATTCTCAACTTCTCTCTTTACTCAGGTTAGCCCACATAACGTCGGCATGGATCCTGAAGAGACTTCGTGTTCACTGTTGAAGGTTGGCGCAAACTCGGTGCCATATGCTATAACATAGGTGCACCGAGTTTGCGTCAACCTCCAATGGGGAACGCAAAGTCTCCTCAGGATCCATGCCGATGTTACATTGGCTGCAAAAGACGGAAGTTACAAGCCTCGGACAACTCGTCCACCATTTTCCCTAGCCCAATTTTTGAGGTACCATAACTCCATTCCCAGAAGGTCATGTAGGATTCCAGAAGCATCATTGGAATCAGAATGGGACCGGTTTCAAGATAGGCAAAAGAACAGAAAAGCGATTTTCATCGCGAACAGTGCCTTTAACGTTATGACGCACAGCTCTGGCTGACACCACGCTCCAGAAAAGTTCGAAAGTGTGTGACAGAAACTTGTCAAAGTATTATTATCGTTTATTGTGATATTACTCAAGCGTTTCTCGGCTCGTTATCCCAAACTGCGGGTCGGCTTCTGTTGTTTTCCGGACCACCGCTACTGCTGTCCTTGCTAATCCATTTTGCCCGAACAGCGACAGCAGTGATCCAGACAGCTACAGAAGCTGATTCGCAATTAGGGAGAAGGGCCAAACTGTCAGGCTCGAGGCCGAGAGTTGCCAGAGATGCTAAAGAAGACCGAAACATCGAAACTAGCCATAGGGGCAACAGCCAGCTGCAGCAGCCTAGGAACGCACGCACTGATTGACAATCCACATGTGTATTCTGCACTTCTATTGGCGCTGTCTCACCTATGGTCATCTAGTGACGTCGAGGATGATGATGGTGTCGTCTGCTCACGACTGATTTGCTCGTTCTCTGATGCAGCACGAGGATTTCCTTCCAACTCCTTCCCTATCCTGTCTGCCCCACCCGTTACATCGAATCCTTCGCTGTACTCCACGGGCGTTTTCAGTGCAAGACACGGAATTGTAATTTCTTCAAGTCATTTCATTCTCGTAATGCACCATTGTGGATATGAAAAGGCTTAGCCACTCTTATGGAGTAGTACTCTCCTTCTATTTGTGAAATGACAGGATACATTACCTCCAGTGACACTTCATGGAGACGACGTTTCAACAAACAATGGCTCCAGACTTGGGAGTACGGTCTGGAGGACATGAATTCTTCTTCTTCTTCTTTATTGAGGCAGGTTAACACCCACGTGATAAAATCAGAAATAATAGCACAAATCATTAATAATTAAAACCAAGCAGCCAATCAATTATTTGGAACAGCCAACAGTGAAAAAAAGAAAGAAAGCTGTTATCAAAGATCAATCGACTTCGTTAAAAACCTCCGATTTTAGTAGGTGGGTAGCTAGAGGTCTGAAAGTAGTCAGAGAAAAGTGCATCATATCCTGATCAAAAACCTTATTCAACAAAGGTACTACTCTAATGAAGTGATTTGTCTCCGTGTCCTTAACGACCACTTGCCCAGCTTTTCAATTTCTGTCGACATGCGATTTTCGGTAAAATTTGGCATTTAAAGGGAAGGTTAACGATAAAAACAGCTTCCGGTTCTTGACAGAAATCGAATGGTTCTGGGCCTATGGGCCTACTGCAACAACAAGATCAAAAAACGGCTCCAATCGAGCAATGAATAGCTCTATACGGCCTCAAAGCTGGAATGGTGTGTGCCCTCCCCGTCCACTTAATCGGTAGCTGTTAAGGAAGTGGGCGGGGCGGGTATACCACATTCAAGTTTTGCTGTATGAACCTTCTGACTGCTCGCTATTCGGCGTTTTTCCGACAATGTTGATACAATGGGCTTCGGACTTTTCGATTTGGAGTGAAATCCCAGGTACTGTTTTTATCGTGAACACCGCCTTAAAATTGTTAGTTTCCTGAGGGGCCGAATAGAATACCGCCGCTAAAAGGCGTGGCAGCATGCAATGGAGGGAAATTGATCGTGCGGCGCGGAATGATCGATACTCCTCCATTGCATGATGCCACGCCTTTCAGCGATGGGAAACTATTCAGCTCCTAAATGGCATTCTATAGCCTTCCAATACGGTCGTGTTCGGGACTTTCGTCCAACTCCTTTCTCTGTTGACGTCATCCTTATTAAAAGACGGCAGAGTGCACAGGCACCGAGGGCTGGTGGCGCGCCTAAACGGTAGAATCATCCCAAAAGCGGCGGAGACGCAGAGGACGCTGAGGGCCAGAGCCTTACGCATCGATCTTTGCCAGTCTCGTCGTGTGGTTCATCGTGTGGTTGCCATCGTCATCAGTGCAGTCGAGTCCGAGCTCTCCTGCCCATGCGAATCGTCAACCTTCAGCGCAGTTGAGCCGTAGCTCTCTGCACAAGCAGTATTATGGCCGACGTCAATCGTTAATGGAGCCCAGGGTAATCATGTGGGCCTAACCGTACTGTCTAGGAAGCAGAGGTCAGAAGGGAGGACAATTGCGCAGAAGGTTGGTGTTTTTGCCCGCAATCTCGGTGCCGTGACGCAGGTCTCACCGAAGTAACGCGAAGGTGCGCAGCAGTCCGGAGGCACCACTCACGTCCGACCCCTAGTGACTGGGTCGAGATCCGTCCCCTAACGTTGGTTCTATTGTATTCTGAGATCGGTTAAACGCATCATCCTGTAATGTGTTCTGTTATGTACCAATATACAGTCAGTTATACGGACTATGTGGATCCGCATGCTATGAGTCTTATTCGAGCATGGTACTTCCTACTAGACTAGCTACATAGTGGCGCCGAGGTCGATCGGTACGTGTTTGTGACGGAATACTCCGATGAGAATCGATTGGTGGATATGTGTATAGCCCAAACGGGGCTAAGGGTATAAGTGTGTACGTAATATTTCCGTAGTGGCAGTGTTAGCTCATAGGGTGCAGCTCTGCCGTCACTGCAGTGAAGCCCTCACGTTCGTCCAAAAGCCATTTGCGTTTATCGAAATGAGGGCATCTACCACTAGATGTAGCATTCTCAAACTAGTCCGTAATCTGGTTAGGAAGGGTGTCAGGCACCTTTTTTTCGTCAATAGAGCTGCCAAAGAGCAGAAAACCCCTCAATAAGGTAAGCCTACCAACTAATCTGTGCTGCTTTAAACGTATAGTAAAACATTACTTGGTGACGGAGGATGAGTGATCTTACGTTAGCCATAATGTTTGATCAGCACTCTACCTCCCTACGTGTTCCTATGTTTTATAATGCCTGAAGTTCATCCTGTAATAAACATTTACAATCACAACAATGTATCAATGTAAAAAGCTTATAAGTGTCGCATGCCGTCAGGAAAGATTTTGTAATACACGGCATTCGTTTATAATCACAAGGAAACTACTAGTAGTCATCCTGAACATTCTAAATAAAAGGTACTTCGTAGTAGAACAATTTGTGGATATAGAATTCAAATATGTGCCTCTCAGCTGCCTAAAACCACTCCGAAAAAAAGTTACAGACGTTTTTTTCTTGTTTTTCGTACCCAATGCACCTTCCAAAACGTGAATAGTTTCGAAAATCTGGAAACGGACCTCATAATTGTGCTCTGCTAACAAAATAACCCCAAACCCTGGACGAAGTTTGAATGAACGGTTGTTGTTCGAACTTCGTATAGATAAACCGTTTGGAACTTGTAGTGATTAGTGGTTCAGCGTCCCCTTGAATCAATTCTGAATGTATTTAGTAGAAACGTTCCCGTTTTGACTCAACACTCCCTCATGAGGGTTCATTGATCTGCTGATTTTTCAAATTTTTCAGACTCATTTCGTTCAAAGCTGTCCTCCGGTGAAATTTCTGGAGCATATGCGACTTTCGGCGATTTCCGGAATACCACGGCAACTAAGGCTCAAAATCTTTCTCTGGGAGTTCTTTGAAATGCTCTACACCAATCTGAGATCCATTTATCGATTTTCGACAGGTTACGGTAGATTACGGTGGGCATGTGGTAGTTTGGTCGAAGTCTCATATTTGTCTCAAAGTTTCTATGTGGGGGTTATTTGGGGTGCTGAATACGAATCTGATGTCCATTTGTCACAAACGAATTGCTAAGGTGGGTTTCGCCCCCTAAATAGCTCGGCACCTACCGTAACCTACCGTAACCCTTGGAATTTCGACAAGCGGACCCCAGATTCGTGCTCAGCATACAAGATTACCTCAGTATACAAGTTGAGAGCAGAATCCAGAAAAAAATTCGGAACACCCTAAAAATCTCTGGGGGGACCCTTACATTGCCGCAAGGCTTTCAAAAGCGCCTTAAAGTTTTTCAGAGTGGATTTAGGCCGCTGCGAATTCTCTGTCAAATAATGTAGAAAAATACATTTCATCCGGAATGGCCACTCAGAAAAATGAGAACAAGCTACTTGTAACATAAAAGGCCGAAAACAAGTTACCCGTAACATATCTGACCCGATATAAGTTACTAGCGACTTATCTCAGGTCGCTTTAGTTACATGTAACTTATTGGCGGGATACTTTGTGTGGGGCGTCTCCGATATGTTACATGTATATATTAAATGGCCTGAGATAAGTCGAAGTAACTTACATCGGTTCAGATACGTTACAAGTGACTTGTTTTAGATTTCTGTGAGGATACTGTGTGCAGTGCGCCTCTGATATGTTACATGTAACTTGAATGGCACAATGTAAGTCGCAAGTAACTTGAATCGGCCAAGATGATATTTCCAAGGCTGATGTACGACGCACACGCGGGGTCAGCTTTACGACTGACGTTGCTGCTGGTTCAGTTACCAAAGTTTGAGGTACTAGACCCCAAAGCAGCAGGGAAAGCCCGGCACAACAATTTTTTTTACTTAATGTGTGGTCTGAGACGCGCGCTCTGCGTCGCGTGTCGTCTGCATCACTTGATAGCCACCCATAATGAAAATATAAATGTGAGTTACATGTAACATAAGTGTAACTTGCATGCCATATGAATTCAATTTACATGTAATATAAATGTATGTAAGTTTTTTGAGACATTCAGGTAAGTTATATTTATATTACAAGTAACTTGTTTTGATTTTTCTGAACAGGCTGACTAGAAGAATCTAAATCTCACCCGCAGCTGGCGCGGCGGTCGCGTGCGCCGGCCCGCTAATGGATTCAGGCCACGCAGCTGATCAGCTTACCATACTGCCAGCCGCCGGTGAGATTTAAACCGCCCTCTGCAGCCGCGAGTGAGATTTAAATGTTTTGGTTAAGGGAGCAAGCCACGGACCTTACTATAGTTGCCCTGTGCGTCATCAGGCAAGAATTATTTGATGCTCTAGAATTTCTTTTTTCAATGCCGGCAATTGGTTCGCTCCAGAATGTCCTTTTTTGTCTCAAAAAAAGGGGATTACCTATTTTTTTGCCCGCAATCCTTCTATTTCTGATGCTTGCTCATACCCTTTGCTAATTAGCTCGCGCCTGAAAAAACTTGGTCTTTAACCGGTAATTTACTCTGCAAATCAGCCATTGTAGTCTGTATCGTTAAAGTGCACGCTGTGGGCGGGTTAGCGGCGCCATCGTGCACACACACGCATAGGTATTTATTAAGAACATGAGCAACGTATAAGCACATTACATAGAAAATGCATTAATCATCCCCCATAGAGAGCATGCATTTGAAATTATGTGAACTCTCACCGGATTTACATTGGTGCACTTTAACGGGGCAGAAATTATAGAGGGGACCACCATGAGGTGCTGATCATCTAAACATCAATTATATGTATATAATGATGGTCTAAGGATACAATTAATCTAATCAGCCACAGGAGAGGACAGTTTGCAGCTGCGTCGAGAAAACTGCATCAAAAATCACTGCAAAGGCAGTGCTCACTATGAAAAAATCGCGCTTTCGTAACCTTCCGGACCCTACACTCTGAGAGTTTTGACCGCGAAATAGCCGCGAAATACCCCACCAGTCTCCGCGGCGGCTCCTGGTGGGCTATTTCCCGGCTATTCTGCGGCTCATCCCCGGCTTCTCACGGAACAAACAGAAGTAGCCGAGAAATAGCCGAGATATAACCGAGAAATATTCAGAAGTAAACAAAATTAACCAAGTACCTCAAACTTAGGTAATTGAACCGACGGAGGTGCTGACATCTGAATCATGCTTCTGGAATGCGCTGTATATCTACCTGGTGAGCATTATTTCTCGGATTTTTCGCGGCGAGCAATATTTGGCGGCTATTTCTCTGCTATTTCGCGGCTAATACGCGGCAAGCAGGCATTTCTCGGCTATTTCTCAGCTAAAACTCTTGGAGCAGGGAGTGCAAGAAAGAAAGAACTCTGATAATTGGGCAGGTAGTGTGTGAAAATCGCTTTGATCAGCCTGTCCATCGGATAGAACCGCCCACAATGGGGAAGAGTTGACCATCAAAAGGAACAGTTGTCGACCTTCAAGTTAATTAAGTTAACCCATTAGCTATGGAGCAACTTCTGATCTACTAACGCACAAAATATACTCTGTTCAAAACGAAAAACACAAATTCATGGCCCGCAGTTGGTCCTCTACTGGCCCTCTACTAAAGTAATCGACGCGTTCTCGGCCGACCCCGGTATGCAGTGGCGACACCCCGTCTTAGTCGGCAGAAGGTCGGACTGAGCCGTAAATTATGTTGAACCTATCCACATATTCTAGTACTGTGCTTCTCTGGGCCAAATTCCGGTCCGCAGTTGCGTCTCGACACGCTTTGCGACCGCACGCTCCCGAGTCGGAAGAGCTTCCAGCGCCGCAGCCGCCGATTTACTGACCCTAGGTGGGTTTCGGAAACTGGAAACTGAGAAAATTTGGAGAAAATTGTATAAAAAAGCCTTATCGAGTCGGCTTAGGCGCTGGAAACCCGACTGACTCGAGCGCGTGCGGCTGCAAAGCGTGTCGAGACGCAATTGCGGACCGGAATTCGGCCCAGAGAAGCACAGTATACGACGCACTCCGTATGGGGACTCAGGCTTGCGCATCGTCGTCGGGTCCCGCCAGACGCTGGTGGCCGGTCTTAGCCGCTGGCGGCCTCAGATGGCGCTCGGCGAGTAGGGCGCGTCGCGTGTCGATGGGGCGGTCGCGTCGCGTGTCGGTGTGCCAGTCGCGTCGCGCGTTAGTGTCAGATTACGTGTGAGAACATTGAAAGCTACACGTAATGTTGTGTAAGTAACGAATAATAGTGAGGCACGTTACACGTGACTTTAATCGAAAATCACGCCAAGTTACACGCAACATTGTTTCAACTCACATGTGAATGCAAAGTAGGTTGCGTGGAGCCATCACGCAGCTTGCGTAAAGTCTCAGGTAACTTGTTCAGAAAGTCCTGAGATTTGCCCGAGTGGCTCAAGACGATGATTACTAGCCGGAGACTCCCGGGTTCGATCCCCTTTGCTGGGTAAAAATTTTTGCCCACGATGTTTTTGAGTTGCAGCCAGCCTAATTCTGGTTCATTCTCGCGCAACGACTACGAATGAAGGAAAATATGTACGGGTCTGAGACAACTCGTCCACCAAGTTTTCGTTCTTGAAGGTAGGCATTTTTCAAGGAGCCATAACTCCGTTATCAGGGAGTCTTGAGCGATTTTAGAGATACCATTGGGATCAGCGTGTGATTCTCTACAAGACAAGCATAGAATCTGGGTAAAATTCTCTGGATTCCCTGTGCCTGTGAGTCAAGCCAACATAACATCATTTTCGTTAAAATGTGAGAACAATAGTCTTACCATAGCAAAATATGTACCACATACTCCATATAGGACAATTTTAGCGGTTTACGAGCAAAATCGTGAACATGAAAAGAGATTTTTGAGAGAATGTGAGAGAATTCTGACAGATTACATAGGATTTTGCACTACTTTAGATGAGAAATTCCGCCATTTTTCACCGGAAAAAGCCCGTAATTTTCGTGAAAACTGTCAGATTTTGATCTGCTGAGTACAAATATTTGAAATTAGTGGCGAATGAAATATGAGAGCAAAACATGAGCTGAGAGCGGTCGGTGTGCGGGGCAATGCATTTCATAGTTGCTCAACGTGCAGAGCACATAATCTTTTGCAAGAGATCGCATACGCAATGCATGCATGCATTTTGTCGTCCCACGAGTGCAAACGGCCGCGCGTGTGTTTTTTTCTGTCGTTCGGACGTGAAACATTAGGAATGTTCACAATGGGGGGAGGCAATGCTATCCTCAGAAACCCCTGAGGGTGAAAAAAGCGATTTAGCGGAGTCCAGAATGAAAAAAGGCTAATCTAGTGTTAGTAAGAACTGTGAGTGGCAGGAGTCTAAACCTTTATCCTGAAAAATTGCTCGGGCGATTCTCGGCTCCGAGCCGCACCGAACAAAAATCGAAGCCTCCTCACAGTTGGAGCCGCCCTCATGGTTTCAATCAGGAATGTGCGAAAATTTCTCAAAAAACCCTTAATCGAAAAATAAGATTTCCGTTTTGAAACCACATTTTTTGGTGCAGATATGCCATTTGTAGTGCGACCATTTTTCAAAAATTTTCCGGTTTTTTTTTTTAGTATTGATTTTTCGAAAAAAAAAAACGCAAAATTGAACAAAGTGTATTTTTGCAACGTAGCATAGTGTAGCGAAGCATTCTTCGATTTTTTTACTGAATTTTTCTTCGTTTTTCGTTTTCGGAAATTTCTCGCACACCCCTGGTCCCCATTATCTGAGCCACTGCTGTTGCTGTCCGAGCGACCTGAAGGAGCCCGGATAGCAACAGCAGTGGCCCGGAATGCAACACCAGTTTACTCGTCTTTGTGGAAGATTGGATAGAAAGATCTAACTGATGATGTCAGAAAACCAAATAAAATTGTATCGCAATCCTTATTGAACTGAAACCCCTATTTACAGTCGCAGATGCGACACGTGCGCCGCGAAAAATCTTGCTGGGACCACGAAATCGCGCCACGATCACTTTCCAGGTTCGTGTGCAGCCGTCCGCGATTGCGGTACGAAATTTTGCTCCGATAAGGACTGTACTTTTATATTTGCCTCCAATTGTTCATTGCAATTTATAGCAGATTTTTTATTGTTTTACAAATTTTCCATCTCTTCATACTCACAATTTAGGCGAACTCCCACGAATTACTGGCGAATGCAGTGGGAGAGCTCAAGAAGAAACGGAAGATCACACAACCTCGAACATCCTAAGGAAGGCCCGAATGTTTCAAAGTCTAGTCGAATGAGACTGTCCGCCCACGCGGTCAGCGTGCGTGTCCACCGGTTGTCGCGAAGGCACTTTTGGACGAACTCTTCCACGAGTGCAGGCAGCTGACTACTTAGACAATTGGTGCGGACTGACCGCTGGCAATCAAGGCTTCTGCGGGCGGTACGCCAGCAAGTTGCGGGCGGATCGCTGCCTCTCGTTGTCTGCGCGGGCGGATCGCTGTGTTTTGGCGAGCGGATAGCGGCACCTGGGAAAGTTGATCACGTAAGCGGGCGGATCGCTGGCAAGCTCTGGCGCGGCCATCCGCCCGCAACCTGCCAACGATCCACCCACAAGGGCTTTGATAGCCAGCGATCCGCCCGCTCAAATTTTACACGGTGAAACTTGTCAATCATTGACGAGTTCTTTTCTAGTATCAGTAACATGCTCACAGTAAACAAACCGAAGGGTATAAAAGGCGCTACATCGCACTGAATGCTCACTCGGCATTTCGAGGCCGATCCTGGAAGGTGACTTCAAGTCAACTTTGAAGGATCTCTCAGAAGCCGGAGAATAATTTTTAGCAGCTGAGGGGGTGGTCCCGCACACGAAGACCTTGGTGGAAACCGTCGGAATAACCCACAGAGGGCTTGATGGCGGGCGGATAGCTGGCCACTGGCGAGCGAATGGCGGGGCGAATGTCGATCCGCCCGCAACTACTGTCTGAGTAGGGTTTGATGTACTATTCGCCTAATATCACCCCTGATCTATTGACAAGTCTGAAAAATACCTTTGCCTTGGCAGCTCGACACGCACGCCGACCGCGTGGACGGACACACTCTTTCAGTCGTCGGAGCCGCAGCGACTCATTGCTGCGCGACGTCGCGCGCGGCTTGCATACGAGTTGCCTCGACTGTGCGCTTGTGTGCATTTTCGCGTCGGTGTTGTTTTACGTCTTTCAAATTTTTCTGCGTCAATATTGTCTCGTTTTAAGTGTTTTCCTTTCCATTCATCGCTTATTCCTTTCTTTTCCTTATTAAATAATCCTCTGAGATAGTAGGGTTCGTTGAAAATCAATAAAGGATTATCGTACGTTGTGTTTTGTATCGTTTGGTGAAGGGTCTTCCTTTAAAAAAAATGTTTCGAATTCATTTGAAAACAAGTGAATCTCAGCTGTGCATTTTTCCTATTTCTGAGTGTGTCCTCATTTGATGTTAGAAATAGGGAATAGAAAATGTTGACTGCATTAGAGGCTGTGAAGGACATTACATTGTTTCAGAAGATTTCATTGAAAAATTGTGTTTGTTTTCACATTTCTCCCACGCTCACTTGACAGTTTATACCGTTCCAGCATTTTAAATTGCTAAGTAGCAACTTCAGATTTTACAGGAGTCATTGTTGAAGTCAGGATTTATTTCGTTTTTTTTTCAGCACTTTTCGCACCCAGAGGTCGAAAAAAATTCAGGTTCACGAGATTGTCAGGCGAATTTTGCATTTTTAGGAATTTTTTTTCCGAAAATTCGAATTTCACGATTTTTTTCGGGTTTTTCTAGGAAAGAAATCTATAATTTAAAATGTAATCATTTCTAGAGTATTGTTTGTCCATATTACCTAGTTATCAACTCTAGCGTGGTAATGTCATTGGGTAATGAAGGTACGGCAGAAAGAGACTTTTTTGTGGAAATTTCCCAAAAATACGAAATTCGCCTGACTGAAACAGTTTCGCGAAATTGTTTTGGCACTATAAGTCAGCCCTCATAGAGCCCTCATATTCTATAAACATAACTTCAGTTAGGTGAGCGGGTTGTTCCCTCAAGAAAGAACATTAAAATCTAAACCTCGGCTGCCGGTATGGTAAGCTGATCCGCTGCGCTCTTCTTCCGCCCTCAATCGATTAACGTGCCAGCCGCGGGTGAGATTTAAATGCTATTTCTTGAGGAAACAAGCCACGGACCTAACCATAGCTTTGACGGATATAAAGAAGAGAATGAGGGGCATTTCAAATTCGCCGATCCGTTTTTCTTCCTTGGCGTCCTGACAATATTTCTTGCGTCCTCTTGAATCTTTTGCGATTCCCTATTTCAATTTTATTAATATTTGTACAGTTTCCTACCGCATAATCGATTTAGGATTTATTCGAGTTCTTCTCTGCTAAATGGGAAATTTCAGAACTTATTCACTTCTAAAGTGCACAGAAATGTCTGAAGAAGATCCACTGATCAACGGTGTGCCTCTTTCAACCTTGCGTGTTATCGACTTGAAGGATGAGTTGGATAAACGTGGACTGTCGAAGCTTGGCAATAAGTCTGTGCTCACGGAACGCTTGAAAGCGGTGAGAAAAATTCGTCTAAGATCTTCGTTTTACTACAATAGTGCGAAATCTGGTCGCAGCGCGAGTCATGCACAAAGCCCGTTATCATACATTTTGTCGCGATAACGCTAAGGCCTAGTTCATACTGCTCGCGACGCGCGACAGCCACACTGCATTTGAACCATATCGACTTTCTGTCGATAACTATGCCAAATACGATGTCGAGTCGCCTGTCGCGGGAAGAATGCACTAGGCCTAAACGGCAAGCGCGACGACAAGTATTGCATGGCAGAAGTTGACCAGCGATGACGTAGCGTGCAGTAGCTGCACCATTTTCTTTGCGCGCTGCCCATCGTGCTTGCACTAGGGCCTATGGTATACTTCCTAGAGTATGTCAACGAATATTCGACCTAATAAACGAATATTCGAATGATTATACTATTCGGGAAAGTCAGTTTTTCGAATAATTCGTTTATTCGAATATTCGAATATTCGGCCGAGTAAACAAATAATTCCAGTAAAATATGAAGCAGAGTCTCCGGCACATGTCCATTTTTGCGGTTCAGAGGTGTCTCCAACCAAACTAGGTGCTATTCTAGCGGTGGGGGGCCACTATGGCTGTATGCACTTGGCCCCGCCCTTTTTACCGTGCCGCACTTAATTTGAGCATCACCCGGGGTTTCCCTCCCCTGCCAAAATCAGGATTGCAGCACAGAAAAAATGGGCGTGGCCAGGTGTGATACAGCGGTGCCCGACCCTTTGGATAACACCCCAAACTGATTAGAAATTCGGATATTGTTGGTAGATATTGTTAAGAAAATCCAGAGACTTTGATCATATCGTTTAACAACTGCTCATAGACAGTGATAAATGTTGGTTTAAACACTCTTATGATATAATGTGAAATGTCTTTTTCGTGGAAGTACGTTGGCGTAGCTTTGTTCTATATAAAAATATACAAAAAAAGGTCAAGAAAGTTGGTAGTGCCGCGAACTGTGGTTCGATTATGCGTACTCGTTCCGTACTTCTTATTCGAATACTCGTGATTTCGGCGGGATATTCGAATAATTCGATTATTCGAAAAGTCGATTTTTCGAATTATTCGTTTATTCGAATATTCGAAAGAGTCAAGTTTTCGAATTATTCGTTTATTCGAAATTTTTCATTCGTTTGATATACTCTAATACTTCCCCGCTATCATGAGCGACATTTATACCATTGAGCACAAACACCTGGGGTACCAGCGTCCAGATTACGCGAAGGTTAACGCAGCTATGCTTGCAATAAACCCAAGGTTACCTCTATGATGAATCCTGCCACAGTGTTGGAGCAACTGCATTGGCCGGCGTCGGAACAGTTGGCGCGCTTCCGTCGCAGCGACGTGTCGCGTAGGATTGGCATAAGGCCTCCGCATTGTCGAGCGGCAAAAGTCGCGCCGCCTTGATGAAGGATAGAGGGCGGCTACGCAGCTCAATGCCTGCCCTTAATTCCCTACCATTGTTGCGCGACTTTTGCCGCCGGACTATGCAGAGGTCTATACTGCTAATGTGGTTAGCCTGTTACTCGTCGCTATGCAGCGCCATAAGATAGGGCTCATGCCGTTTAGACAGGTGGAACAAAATGCACAGCCGTGAAATGTATCGTGTCGTGTGCAACTGCACACCATGCCCACACTTTACGCGCAAATATGCAAAAAACGCTCCATCCATTGAAATGAGAGTTTTGGGCGAAAAGTTATGTTAACCAGCGGTATTTCGCCTGTTAAAGAATAACAGGCTGGTTCGGCGACATTTACAAGCGTTTAGCTTGATTTGGAGTTGCACGCGACGCAATATATTTGACGGCTGAGCATTTTGTTCCACCTGTCTGAACGGCATGAGCCATAGGACAGTGGCAGGTTACTGTGGTCAACGGCAGCGACCCAGTGTCAAAGGTCAAAATCAGGGTCAAGCAGACCGTTGTCCTCGATCTCGACGGAGCTATGCGCCCGGAGATCAAACATTTTGTGATTTTTTTTCATAGACTAGAATTTTTGAGAAAAATTGAGTAAGTACATGGTCAGCTGATCGGCTAGGCAGGGGTAATATATCTTTTATTGCTTACGGAATTTTTTTGTTTGAAGAGGCTGGATCGGCCTCCGTAAGTTTGAGTGATTGTATCGTCATCCGACAGGAAAAATTCGTCATCGATCGTCTTGTTGAGTCGATCATTCGGAAAAAGGTGCTATGTGGGAAGGGGGGGGGGGCATTATGGCGCGATGGACTTGGCCACGCCCATTTTACTGTGCCGCACTAAATTTGAGCACCTACCCGGGGTTTCCCTCCCTTGCCAAAATTAGGAGAATCATTGCGGCATGGAAAAATGGGCGCGGCCAAGTGCGACACAACAGTGCCCCCCCCCCTTACCTCATAGCACCCGGAAAAAAGGCGATTTCCATCTCATTCGAAAAAATCGATCTTCCGAAAAGTTTAATTGTCAACTCATTCGAAAAGGTCGATCATTCGAATTCAATTTTAATTTGTCCAATTAACGTTTGAAGCTTTGGAAGCCTCATCTTGTTCAAGCGTCAAATCTTGCCTCTGCCGACTTGATAAGTCATGAGTTCTTGTCAAAACCTGTCTGGACACGATCATCCGTTCGATCGATACACTTGATTTGTTTCGGAGCTGAACCTCCGTACTCACACTCCTTTCTGTTTAGGTTCCTTTTCTTTTTTTCTTTTCTTTTTTTTTCAAATTTTTAACTTTCTCACACGGTTTTCCCATATCACAAAATAACTCTTTTTTCATTGTTGAACGAAAATTTCTACGTCCCCCATAGATATTTCAATTTTTGAAAGCTGTCACGCTCTTCATTGTCTCGCTGGACACAACAAGACATCTTGACTTCGCTTAAAATGCAACGTATTCCACTCTCAAAAGGCTGAAAACTGACCCCGTATTCGTGCTCAGCTACCCAAATCACCCCCTGGACGAAGTTAATGTGATTTTTTCCATCTTTGGTTGTCTGGGAAGTGAGAAAAACCGCGTTTCGCTTTTTCCGGATACCAGAGAGAAAGAGAAAAATCGGATGTTTTTGACTATTTAATGCAGTTATCCCGAGACTTACTGTACTGTTCCTTAGTTCGAAAAGTAGTCGAGTTCGAGTCTGAGTTGAATACAAAACTTAGGTGTCAGGCAGGACTCGAACCCGCATTGCATCGCTTTCTGGGCGAGAGTGTTACCATTATAGTACCGACACCGCTATGCATTCCTCAGCTAGTTGACACATGAACGGTATAGGCACAACATCAATCACCTATTAACGGGTGTGATCTGGCAAGCCCAAATCGGCATTAAATCCAGCTAAGCTGAGGCCTTTTGAAGACAGAATGTTGATGTTTTTGAATATTTAGTGCTTTTTTATGGCATGAAATATTCAAATATAAATAATAAATATTTAAAAAAAACATCAAAATTCTGTCCTCAAAAAACCTCAGCTTACTTTGATTTAGTGCCGAATTTAGCTTGCCAGATCATACCCGCTATCGGGTGATTGCTGTTGTGCCCATACAGTTCATGTGACAGAAAAGCTGAGGAATGCAGAGTGGGGTGTCGGTAGTGTAATGGTAATACTCTCGCCCGGAAAACGAGGCGATGCGCGTTCGAGTTCTGCCTGACACCTAAGTTTTATGTTGAACTCAGCTACCTTGTAATAAAAAAAAACTGTTTAAACACCACCGGAGTGGTTAATTAAGGCGCTGAACACGGAAATGAGGTCGGTCTCAATCTTTTTGAAAGATTACGACAACTTAATATGGACTGAATGACATTTTTCCTACCGCTACTCTATTGTTTTGGTCATTCTTGATCTACCCATGGCGTTAGGGAATGTGCGAAAGCCTAAATTGTTTCTTTTTAGGCTTTAAATGACTTTAAAAAGGCTTTTTTTCAAAATGTATTCTGCTTTCGGGGCGATACCTAACAAGTGCCGAAAATGCTGGTATCTACAATCAAGCCCAGCCTAAATGTAATCTTCCATCAACCTGAAACCCACAATTCCAGTGTAATGGCCACTAGTGTTCTGAAAATTAGAAGGCAATTACCTCGTTGAAAGCTACCTTACCCATCAAAATTTTTAGCGGTGTGAGGGTGGTCAATGAAGGAACATTCGTCTGCTTCTATTCAGCTTTTGTCTGCATTTACTCACCTGGAAGTTCATGGTTGGAGGATTGAAAAGGGCACACATTGGCTGCAAATGCTTCCGCGCTCCATTGACGAATCGCGCTCGGGGGCTGAATTATGATTAACATACATAAGTGTGCTCCGTTCACTCTTCCTATTCCAGCATATATGCGAAAACGAAATGGAAAACAGCATTGAGGACGCCGCTGAGGTGAAGGCTCCTGAAAAATTGGTGAGCTTTGTGAACCAGTTCTCTTAATATCTTGTTCTCGGTGTCTTTTTAAGCATTTATTCGATGTTTTTGAGGGATCACCTGAAAATCCTGCCGTCGCTGCATATTTGGCACGACAATCTGAAACGTTAGAGGTCCAGAAGCGAGATGCAGGTTGGTATTTCAGGGTTTTGTGTGTTTTTAGGGTGTTTTCAAATTTGTTTCCGGATTTTGCTAAAATCAGCACCGGGAGGGTAGTGCTTCAGACGCTTGGAGTATGTTTCCTTCAATCATTTCCATGCCTGCTTCGCTGTGGTCAGATCTGAATAATTTCAGATGAAATACATTAATGCGGCTATAAAATGACATACTTTATGTCCAAAAACTCCGTTTTTTTATGGCACAGTACACCCCAGTAATAATTTTGAGATTCGGTGCTCACAAGGAAGGTGCTTAGAGCCGTAAACGCCTCTTTAGGAACGAATTACATCGCTAGATAGTGAAGCTGCGTAGTTTATAAGGCCCTTTTCAGGGTGTTTCTGAAAAAACAAACTTTTCAGATTTGGCCCAAAACTTGTACATAGGGGTGGTCTAGGGTGCTGAACACGAATCTGGTGTTTGCTTGTCGAAATTTTGAGCTTTACTGCCGGTTACGGCAGGTAACATTACGTTTAGGAGGCAAAACCTACCTCAGTATTCCGATAATCATGGAATTCGTATTCAGCACCCCAAATAATCCCCAGATAGAAACTTTGAGACAAATCTGAGACTTTGACCAAACTACCGTACACTTACCGTAAGCTACCTTAAGCTGTCAAAAATCGATAAACTGACATAAGATTGGTGTTGAGCACTCCAAATAACTCCCAGAGAATTAATTTGCGCATAATCTATAGTAGCACTCCGGAAATCGTCAAAAGTCTCGATTTGCCATCAAATTCTCCCCCGATGGGAATCTGTGAACGATTACAGTCTAAAACCTTCGGAAAATCGATGAATGAACCTCAGATTGGTGATCAGCACCCCAAATAACCCCCCAAACCGAATTTTTAGTCAAATCTGGAATATTTTTCTAAAACGCTTCGAGAGCCCTCTAATTGGTATAAGTAAACATCCAACCGAAAATCCGTACAAGTCAAAACACTGTCAGACTGTGCAAAGTTTTGAAAACGTTCCTCAACCCAAATCTTGGCTGAGGGGGTAGTTTTGGGCGCTGAACACGATTACGAGGTCCGTTTCCGGATTTTCGTAAAAATAATGCGCTTTTTGGAGGGTACAATAGGTACCAAAATCAGAGAAGAAAACGCCCATAACTCATTTCAGAGTGGGTCTAGGCAACTACGATGGGTATATTCGGACTTTAGATCCAAAAATGGTTCTAGAAAGGTACATTCTATTTGGAATGGTTAGTATGACTCATAGTGGTTCCCTTGTAAGACTTTTGCTGCCGTTCCTTCAATGAACAGGGTGTTTGTGTAGTTTTGAACCTTTTGCGTACCTTGCAGATCGCGTTCGGAGTGCGGCAGGCGCGGAGGAGGGCGAGGAAGATGAGGAAGAGGCGGAAGATGGGTCAACGAATGACAGTGAGAAGATGAAGGATGATTCGTCATCACATCAGAAGGAAAATATCGAGGAACATTCATCGCAAAGAAAGTCGAGTCGCAGACAGCGTGGCGATTCTCAGTCTCAGAAATGGGTAGGAGTTTAGTTGTTTGTCGTGAATTTTCGGCTATTTCCAATGGGTTTATCTCAGGAGGGAGAGGAAGAAGCTGGTGAGAAGGTGTCAAAGGATGCTGAGAGGGCAGACAGCAACTCGTCCTCTCAACGAAAGGAAAATTCCGAGGAAGCGTCATCACACAGAAGAGCGAGTCGAAAACAGCGAGACGATTCTCAGTCTAGGAGAAGGGTGAGTTAAAGATTCAAGCCGTTACCAGTTTTTTAGCGAATGTGACCCTACAGGTTTGTAGTAACTACTGTGTAGCCCAGATGGTTGTGAGAAATTGTTAGTGGGTAGTGGACGACTGCGGTTCTCGTCACCCCCTTTGCGGACAATATTTGGAACTCTACTCCCGGACCACGCTGTGACCGTTATGTCGTGGGCTTCACTGTTACCGAAACGGCGGACGCCTCAAAAGCGCTGGACTCTGTGACCTCCGATTGTCAGTCACTTTTGACCATCAACTAGCCTCATCATGGGAGGCCGATGAAGCTTTTAACTCCATCTGTGACCCACCTGATTGAGCGGGTGTAGTTTTTAGGCAGAGTTTGCGTGTGAAATACCAATACCGGCCGGTTGGGTTACGAACGAACGCAGACCGGCCTTGGGTGTTTTTTCTATCCCAATGGGTAGTTAGATGCTTTCACAGAAACGCGAGATGCGCAGGGTTTCTGAGGAATCCATTCTAGTCTTGACACACGAATTTACAGATTTTCAGCCCAGCTCTTGAAATTGTATGGAAATTTTGGCAAAATCGCCTGTATTACCAACTAGGGAAAGGCGACCCCAGCCCCCTCCCCCACCCCACGACCTTCGGGAAATCCACCACGCGGCCAAAATTATACTTACTACTAGGGAACCACGCTTGGTGTACCCTCGGATCAGAAAGCTGATAGTTGTTTTTTAGTCAACTCTAGCACGCCCTCTTCGAACCTGACCTCGGATTTCGCAACGGACATTTGCGAAAAAAGTTATAGCCTGTCAAAGTTAGTATTTTCCGCATTTTCTGCAAAAACTCGCATCAGTGTTTGCGAAATCCGGAAGCGGACCTCTTAAATGTGTTCGGCGCCCAAAACTACCCCACTGTGCAAATTTTGGATGAAGGCACTTTTTCCAAACTTTGCACAGACAGATAGCGTTTTGGACTTGTGCCGACTTTCGATTGGGCGCTTATTTATACCTCTGAAAGCGTAAAAAAAAATGTTGCAGATTTCACTCAAATTTCTTCCAGGCGGGTTATTTGGGGCGCTGATCACGAATCTCCGGTTTATTTGACGAGTTATTCCAACTTTTCGACTTGATTCGATCAAAACTTCCCAATCGGTGGGAAAATTTGATGACAAATCGCGACGTTTGCCGATTTCCGGAGTGCTTTGGTAGATATGGCTCAATTTGTTGCTCTGGGGGTTATTTGTAGTGCTAAACAAGAATCTGCAATCCGTTCATCGATTTCTGTCAGATTACGGTAGGTTACGGTGGGTATACGGTAGCTTGGTCAAAGTCTCAGATTTGACTCAAAATTTCTATGTGGATGTTATTTGAGACGCCGAACACGAATTTGAGGTCCATTTTTTGATTTTCGAATTTTTAAGGTAGGTCAAGCCAGTTAAAAGGCATTATGCGTACCGTAACCTACAGTAACTACAAGTCTAGCGACAAACAGACCCCAGATTCGCGTTCAGCGCCCTGAGTAACCCTCAGTTGGAAGTTCTGAGTCGAATCCAAAATTTTTCTTTCAAACACCCTAAAAATTGGATAGGTGTTTGTAAAAAAAAGTACCCTTACCTTTTCACAAAGCTTCAAAAACTCTCATAACTTCGTTCAGAGGTGTCCGTTGAAAAATCCGATGTCAGATTCGGAGATAGTGGACCAGAGTTGACCAGAAAACATTCATCTTTTAAATGGTGGGGTTGGCCAGGCGAGGTTCCCTAGTTAACAGGGTTTTTCACCCTTCAGGAACATCCAGTATTGTCGGGTATTTACTCCGATAGAGGACCAGATCAGCTGGGAGTTGAGGAAGCTCAATTCGTTCAGCGTAGCAAACGTGGGTTACAAATGCTGTACAGCGTTGGCCTCACATATCGTAATGACATTAACTTAATGGTCAATCACAGCTAGAAATTCCTCATTCAGCGATGACGAAAAGGAAATAGGCGAATTCGTTTTCACGAATTCCGTGTAAATTCCCCCTTTAAACAATCAAAGCTAATTTGTTAGCGTGGAGTTTTTACAGCCTGAGGCCATGTTCAAAGTATGTCGCTTCGACTAGTCGCTGTTTTGTTAACAGCTACAAAAATTGTTGATACAACGTAATTTCTACTGATTCGCGGCAACCCGTATGATGCTCCCTAGTCGTTTCGACTAGTCGCGTCGCTGCGATTTATTTAGTCGAAGCGGCTAGCTTTTCATCGATTCCAAAACACCTGCCGATAGGCAAAGCAACTTCAATGCGCTGAAAGGCGGGCTTGAACGATTCCGAATCGCCTGCTTTTGAGCTCGCCGAGCGATTCCGAACCGCAGCAGTATCACTGCTCGCTTGGACTTCAAGCCGAAGCGGCTATGTTTGGGCAAGGCTTGAGAGAATCGCAGGGTCATCTGTCAACCATATCTACTATTGCAAAGTTCCCTTGCTCCCTTAGCCGAGTTGTCCAGACGTTTCCCCAGAACACACGGTTTTTTGAGTATGCGTCAAATGCTTCATCGATTCGACCTTTCTATAGAATTGGGGTATCATGGATTGCTAACCTTGATACTTTCTTAGGTTTTGAAGTAATTTTTTCAGGAAGAAGAGCGTAGAAGAGAGGCAATGGAAGTGGTTGTTGAAGAAATACCAATGCCAGAACCCAGAGGTAGAAAGGAGGATAGGTCACCAACGCAGCAGAAGGATATTGTCGAAGAAGCGCAATCGGCGAGAAAATCTGACAGACGGCAGCGCGATAGGTCTCCGTCTCAGAATAAGGTGGCTGAGATTCTCTTTTCTTTCCAAAAGAAAGCAATACTTCCCATTCTGGTCATCTATGCTGGAACCTTTTTTTTCAGGAGGATGAGCAGAAAGAGAAAGATGAAGGGCTAAGTGAAGCCGTGCGAAAGGAGAAGGAAGACGAAGAAGTGCCTTCGAGAAGTGAGGAGTCGGCAAGAGAACCGTCTCCAAGTCCTGAGAACAATGCTAACCCGCCTGTTGAGAAAATGTCTCCAAGAGGTGAATCTTCACCGACGAAGGAGCCACCTCTAAGCCCTGAGCGTGAAGCTGATGAGATCAACGATGAAACGAGGTTAGCCAACGCAACTTCTTTATGCTTAGGATATAGCTGGCCGCTGCTGTAAACGCAGCCGCTGTCTGTCCTCTGTCAGAAGCCATGTTTTGCTCGCTGCGGCGAAGCATCAACTTTGCTCTATGAGTCCGGCTATGAGTCAATGAGTGTGTTTTCAGTCAGAGTCCGAAGGATGACGCTGAGGCTGAAGAAGACAAGCGGTCAGAGGATGGTGAGAGCACGCAGCACTCGCAAGAAAGTGTGGAGGTGAAGGAGAAGAAGAAAATGTGGGATAGTTTTTTCTGTTGGAGTTTCAACTGAACTTGGAGTGGTTGCGGCTATTTACTTATTTTCAATTTGGTCATTTTTTCAGAGCAGCGAAGGAGGCGAGAGAGGCAGATCGGGAAAGGGACCGAGAGGGATCGTCGAAAGGAAAAGGTAGTTTTGTATTAATCAATTTGGCGGGTAGGTCCTTAGGGTGGACGCCTGAGCTTCTTCATTGAGCAGAGTTTCTACCTGAATAGACGGTGCATAAATGCTCCATATGAGGCTGTCCACGTAAGAATTGAGATAGATTGGTACCGTTTTTATACTATATATCGCTAGAGCACCCCAAAAAACCCTGGTGCTCGCTTCTAGAATTTTCTGAAAATTTTTTAAAAATTTGTTATAAAATTGCAAAGTTAGGCATTTTTTGAACACTCCTTCGCATAGATCCTTAATGTAACTGAGTTCTTCTAATAAAAAAAATTCAGGAGCGGTAATCAACCATGAGGAATCGATTGGCGTTATCAGCATTTTCAAAATTGCGCCCTGTGGAAAAATAATTTTTTTATTTTCTCTGTGGCCAGATCCTGCAGATAGAGACTATGCTCAAAAGATGCGCCATTATCGTTTTGGTTGGTAAAAAATATACAATCAAAAATCGAAAGACACAAAAACCCCATTTTTTCGATCGATTGACGCTCGCAGGCGACAAAAATCGCGTGCAAGTGGTCGTTCATGCACTCCATCGCGCGAAAAAATGGATGCAGTAGTAGCTGACTACGAGAAGCTGACATTTTTTGGTGTGCATGAGCGGCCTCTGGCACGAGGGTTTTTTCGCCTGCGAGCGTCAATCGATCGAAAAACTGAGGTTGTATGTGTCTTTCGATTTTTGATTTTATACTTTTTATCAACCAAAACGACTACGGCGCGTCTTTTGAGCATAGGCTCTATCTGAAGGATCTGGGCTCACAAGGGAACCACAATAAGTCATAGTGACCATTCCAAATGGAATGTACTTTTCTATAACCATTTTAGGACGAAAAGTCCGAATATGCCCATCGCAGGTGCCTAGACCCACTCTTAAAAAAGTTATACTCATTTTTTCTCCGAATTTTGTGCCTATTGTACCCTCCAAAAAGCGCATTAATTTTATGAAAAGCCGGAAACGGACCACATAATGGTGTTCAGGGCCCAAAACAACCCCCCCTAGGCAAAGTTTGGCTTAAGAAACATTTTCCAAACTTTGTGCAGACTGACAGCGTTTTGGACTTGTACGGATTTTCGGTTGGGCGTTTATTTATACCAATTAGAGGGCTCTCGGAGCGTTTTGAAAAAAAATCCAGCTTTGACTTAAAATTTGCCCTGGGTGTTATTTGGGGTGCTAATCATGAATCTGAGATTTATTTGTCGTTTTTCCGAAGTTTTCGACTGTATTTCGTCACAGATTCCCATCGGGGGAGAATTTGATAGCAAATCGCGACTTTTGACGATTTCCGGACAGCTACTATAGATTAAGCTTTAATTATTTCTCTGGGGGCTATTTGGAGTGCTGAACACGAATCTGATGTCAGTTTACCGATTTTTGACAGCTTACGGGAGATTATGGTGGGTATACGGTAGTTTGGTCAAAGTCTCAGATTTGTGTCGAAGTTTTTAAGTGGGGGTCATTTGGGGCGCTGAATACGAATTCGATGTCCATTTGTCGATTATCGGAATATTGAGGTAGGTTTTACCTCCTAAATGGCATGTTATCTACCGTAGCCTACAGTAAACCTTAAAATTTCGATAAACGAACCCCAGATTCGTGTTCAG
The DNA here is from genome assembly GCA_029168955.1 of Aplectana chamaeleonis. Taxonomy (NCBI): domain Eukaryota; kingdom Metazoa; phylum Nematoda; class Chromadorea; order Rhabditida; family Cosmocercidae; genus Aplectana; species Aplectana chamaeleonis. The sequence goes on along the minus strand of JAPDOI010000955.1, from coordinate 17,104 downwards.
CACCCCAGATAACCCCTACATACATGTTTTTAGCCAAATCCCGAGAAAAATTCAAAAACACTTTAAAAATTCCCTTACCTTGCCGCGAAGCTTTAAAAACGCTCATAGCTTTTTTCAGAGTGGGTCTAGGCAGCTGCGATGGGCATATTCGGACTTTTCGTCCGAAAATAGTTCTAGAAAAATACGTTTCATTTGGAATGGTCACTATGACTTATTGTGGTTCCTTTGTCAGAGAAAATGAAAAATTTATTTTTCAACAGGGCGCGATTTTGAAAGTTCTTATGACGCCAATCGATTCCTCATAGCTGATTATCTCTTCCAATTTTTTTTTTCAGAAAAAAATCCGTTTACAGTAAGGATCTATGCGAAGGAATGTTCAAAAAAATGCCCAACTTCGGAATTTTATAACAATTTTTAAAAAAGTTTTCAGAGAATTCTAGAAGCGAGCACCGAAGTTTTTTGGGTGCTCTAGCGATATAAAATATGTCGACGATAATAAGACTAATTTCATCCTGGGCTTTGCCTTTAAAAGCATTCACGAGAATCATTACAGAAAAGCGGGTGGAGGAGAATGGAAGTAGCGGCAGTGGCGATCACTTGGAGGAGCTGGACTATGGCGAGGCTGAAGCCGAAGGAGAGGAAAATGTCGAGGAAAAGGATACGAAGGATGAGGTGTGTTATGCAGAATTCACCTGTGACTGATTTAATTTTTTTATATTTCATTTTAAAAGTAATTTTTTTAGGTATTGGAACTGGATGAGAAGGAAGCGCGTGCAATTCGTAAACAAAAACGACGTTTAGCCGCTGCTGCCGAAGCCGAGCAGTCTCAGGAGGGCGGCGAGAAACGGAGAAAGATCTCACCGTCAAGGCATCCGGAGTCTGACGTGATTCATATCCGTGGACTCACACGACCTTTCACAGATCGTGCCTTGAAGGCTGAGATCATGAAGGGTGGCGGACATATTGTCGACTTCTGGATTGACAGCGTGAAGAGCCACTGTATGGTTCAGGTGATTTTTTTGTATCACGGGGGTGTTCATCTCTTGAGGCTGGGTTCAGACTTCTATCGCGTCCCCAAGCGATGACATGACTTTGGTATGTATCGATCGGCATCACGTCGCTCGTCGATCCGTATTCAAGGCAGGTCATCGTGTTGCTCCGCGGCTTAAGTCTAATGAAAGCCTCAGGCTATTTGTGTGCATGATAATCTGTTAAAAACGAGTTTGAGATTGCGCATTTTTCTAGATGCAAAGCGTTGAAGAGGCCCGAGAAGTTCGGCTCTCCATGCACAACGTCCAATGGCCGACTGCGAATCCCAAGACGTTATCTGTACAGTTCGATACAAAGGACAATGTAAGTTTTTTGTTAAGCGCGTTATCCTTACTGGCGCGAAGTTCCGGTCCGCAGTTGCGGACAACTACTGTTGCAGCACGCGGCTATAGTCTGCCGCAACAGAAAAAGGCCGTGGCCGGTTGCATATTTTTGCTAAACATACCATAGCCGTGGCTGGCTCGGTTCCATGTTTGCCATTAGTCGGTAGATAAGGAAACAGCTGAAAAATAATTACTGGGCGTTTTCCTACCGTTTCTGACGTTTCCGGCGCTTTTTCTCCACAAAAATTAAGTGAAGAATTAGAAATATTGCCGTCAAATACGGCGGAATGTCCGCGAAAATGTTCATGAGCTCCACAATCGATGGCAAATTTTTGATTATTTCCTCAATTTTTAGAGGAATAAGTACCGAAAGCGTTAAAACGGTATATTGCCACTCTACACACACCACCCCAAAACACCTTAAAGGCATCGTGCGCGATGAAAATCACCTTCAATTTTATGTTTACAATCAAACCATCCGGGCTAGGTGACAACACAACGAAACTTAGATTCCGAAAACGCGTCCCTTAAAGGTTTGGGCCACCAGAAAACTGCTGTGGGGTCGATCGTCTACTACTTCTGGGTCGCTCATCTAACACCTTTTCATAGGATGTTGATGCGACCGTCAAACAACATTAACAACAAATATGGTACGGACTCCACATGCAGGAAAACTTCAAAAATGGCGGTAGCCAGGCCTCCGAATGCAGAAACACCTCAAAAACGATTTTGGCGCGAAATTCAAATTCACTCTTGCATTGTATTCAAACTGATTTTTCTTTCAAAATTAAGATTTCCAAGGGGCTCATTCGACATTTCCGTTCACTAAGGAACCCAAGCTATACAAAAACATGAAAAAATAATGTATGAGTTTCATCGTGGACACTGCCTTCAAGTCTTCACTACAGTATATATAGATACAGGCTATAAAATGGTGAAATTCACTTGGTTCCTACGCGTGCTGGTGCGAAGCGGAGGTTAGAGATGGCGAGAGAGCGTAGGGCAGATGGAGGCCGAGAAGTCGCGCGCGCCTCGAATGATGTGAATCACGACGTTATATAGAGGGTAGACGCATGGAATAGCAAGAAAAAAATGAAAGAAACAGAAAAATCTGATTCCTTTTTATATTCAATGGCGAACTTGGCACGGAGCCAGCCATGGCTACAGTATGCTTAGTGGAAATACGCAACCGCACCAGTGCCTTGTACCATTGCCGTGGACTCTAGAAGATAATCGTGTGGAGCATTGTGGTTCCAGCACGATTTTCCGTAGCGTGCGTGTCGCAACAGCGGTTGTGTGCAGCTAAGGACCAGAATTCGATCATGTTACTGAATTCATTGCAAAAACTGACCCTGAACAGTGTTGACCCCCATTCGGAATGATACTCTGGGTCGCACGGCGGAGCTCAGACCCCCCCCCTCCACCTCCACCCGTTCGCAGCTAGCTCAAACCCCACTGTGGAGCTTCACACCCCGTGCCGAACCCTGTTTGATAATTCCGAAAACAAAATTCGGTGTTTTAAAAGGAATGGTTCTGCGGGAATTCAAAACAAAACTCGATTTCCACTTTTTTCAATATCAGACTCTGAAGTTTCAATAATTAGATTTTTTGAATCCTGGGCTCTTAGTGTGAATAAAAATACCTGACCCCTTAAAATGCGGGCACCTGTATTCAAAGTTATTGCATCTTAAAAAATCAGTATTGTTCTAGAGTATTATTGGGAATCATAGAAGTTTTCAGTAATTTTCCGATAGATTGGCCTATCATCCCTGAAATCACTCGAATTTGAATTTGAATCCGATAGAGAACAGTGCATCTAATGAATTCAATACATGCAGAAGATTGGCATGTCGAAAAGCGAATTTTGAAACATCATTCTGAATGGTCAATCAATCAGAAAACCACTTTTCAAAGTCAGTAATCGGGCATTTTCCAAATTAAGTGTCTCAATTCTAGTCGACTGCTCATTCCGCCTCTCGTAAAATGCGTGTAAATGCTTCATGTATAGTACAGTCGCATCAGAAATTCTTGTCCAGCATGCGAAAGGGGACGGCCTAAGCCGTCGGCGTAAGAAGTAAGCCGTAGGTGAAGGGCGTAAGAACAACGCGCTCGCCCGCCTCTGCTGATCTACAGCTTTGGCTTCGCTGTGGACAGGTTTCGCGTGCGGCCCTACCCATCCGTAGTTCTTGACGAGTTGGACTAAAATTCCCGATGCGACTATACTGCAGTCAGATTTGGTGCATGTATTTCCTGATTCCGAGTCGAACACTGTTCCGTCATCAAAGACATTTCAAATTTCAGCTGGAAAGGCATCGAAGTGGTCTCACCCCTACATCGGCTTCTTCATCTCAGGCGGCTGCTACACGCACGGAGCGAAAGCCGTCCGATCGTGAAAGGCCGACTATTGGTCAGCTTCCCGGTAGAAACCCCAGCTTAAAAGTTACGGTGAGTAATTCGATTTTCGAATCGTTTTCCTTCTGAATTCTTTACTTTTTGCCTGAGTTTACCATTTTACAGGTTGAGGCCGTTGTACGAGAAAATGAGAAACGTGAAGAGACCAAGGAGAGGGAGAGGAAGGAGCGCGCCCGTGCCGAGAAACACTCAGAAAGTCGTCGAGAGGAGAAGGGGGAGAAGGTTGTGAAGGCGGAGAAGGCAGAGAAGGTCGAAAAGGCCGAGGAGAAGCGACATAGCCACGAGCGGACTTCCTCTGTGAGTTTTGGAACTATTTAAGAACCTTCGATTTCCTTGCAGCAACGACCAAGATTGTTATACACTCCTTTATTCAGCTTACGTTTCGGCGAGTTTCGCCGTCTTCAGAGCCTGGAAAAACCGAAATCATGTCTGAAATACTACCCCATCAAACCCCATGTCATTCTACAGGTTAATACTCAAACGGAAGTGAGCAAACGACATGATGCCATAGTAAATACCAACCTTTGGAGGGACCGATTGGCCCAACAGCCTCAGATGGAACAGGTGAGGGCGACTAACTGGTAAGAACCCTTGGGACCACCTACACACCGGGCCCGCCCACAGATCAACCGATAGGTCAGAATGCACATAGGTCGAAGTAGGGCGCCAGCTTCTGGGTCATCGCATCACATTCGTCTTTTCTATTAATTTTTGGTGTTTTGGCGGCGATCCAAAAAGCTTCGAGAGTTCTGCGCGCTGAGATTTCACATTCACGGGCTAAGATCGTGACTTCCACCGGGAAACACATGTTTCCGTGGCTGCGCACGCGGTGATCTCCCAATGGCGTAGAAACCTTAGACTTATTTAGCCCGTCCAAATGTTCTTTGATTCTTACGCAAAGCGGCCTGCCAGTTTCTCCAATGTAGTCCTCTCCACATTGGCGGCAATGGATGCGATAGACAACCCCAGTGGCCATACAATCACCTTCCTTTCCAAATGGGCAGACTACACAAGCCGGTGTAACGCGAAGTCTGTCATATAGGCGGTTTCGCACTAATTTCCCTCTGAGGTTTGTGGGAGGGATTTCGATCACGAAAGCCATCTCCTGGAGATCTGCCCTTTTAAGACATACCCTTATTGCTGAACTCAAACATACAGCACGGGACAGGTGGGTAGGTCACATCTCAGTCTGATCGCCGTGGTCCTAGGCAGGCTCGCCGATTGCGCTGTCTCCGTCCATATTCTATTGAAGAATATGGACGGAGACAGCGCAATCGGCGAGCCTGCCTAGGACCACGGCGATCAGACTGAGATGTGACCTACCCACCTGTCCTGTCCTGTATGTTCTTATCAAAACCCACAAACTACCACAAGAGGGTACTCCTACCGCTGACCCATCTTGCTTCAAGGTCAGGCCCATAATAAGTAACGTTGGCGGCCCAACAGATCGCATTTCTTGGTTTCTTAACTTGATCCTCGTTCAATTACTAAAATTTTTTCCTGCTCACCTCCCTAATACTAATTCTTTCCTTCAAAGACTACGGGATGCGAGACTGGAGGAAGAATATGTTATCGAGTCGTTTGATGTCACATCACTGTACACAAACGTCTCAAACGCGAGGGCTTTGCAAGCTGTTTTCGAAATTCTAACTCAAAATCAAACTAGCATAAACTTTTTTGGGCTCACCATATCACAAGTAATGCTTTTGTTGGATAGCTGCCTTAGATGCAATGTTTTCAGGTGGTCCGGGCAGTATTTCAAGCAGATCAGGGGTCTAGCCATGGGCCAAAGACTTGCTCCAGTTCTCGCGGTGGCATTCATGTCTAAAATTGAAACGCCACTGTTGGACCGTAGACCGCCTCTGTACTGTCGGTACATAGATGATTGCTTTATAATGTGCTCCACACAAATCGAGATGGACACTTGTTTTCATATTCTCAATCAACAATCTGAAAACATAAAGCTGACTCGAGAAGTACCGACGGACGGCTGGCTTTCTTTCCTAAACGTCCAAGTTCAACTTTCGCAGGGGTCATTCAAAACTAGGTGGTATAGGAAACCCACAAGCAAAAACATAATCATTAACTTTTCCTCAGCCCATCCTTCCAAAAGTAAGCATGCGCTGGTAGGAAATATGTTCCGCACTGCTTCAGCGGTTTCCTCAGATAGCGTTAATAGGGACTTTTCGATAAAATTGGCCCGCCGCATAGCCATCGAAAACGGTTATCCGTCGATCAATCGCTCCACAAGACGTCCACGGCGGACCGCCCTCTCAGCTGTTCGTGAAGGAGACCAGACAAAAGTGGCGTTTTGCGTCCCTTTCGTCTCGGACAATTTGAGTTCAGCAATAAGGGCATGTCTCAAAGGGGCAGATCTCCAGGAGATGGTTTCCGTGATCGAAATCCCCCCTCAAACCTCAGAGGGAAATTAGTGCGAAACCGCCTATATGACAGACTTTGCGTTACATCGGCTTGTGTAGTCTGCCCATTTGGAAAGGAAGGTGATTGTATGGCCACTGGGGTTGTCTATCGCATCCATTGCCGCCAATGTGGAGAGGACTACATTGGAGAAACTGGCAGGCCGCTTTGCGTAAGAATCAAAGAACATTTGGACGGGCTAAATAAGTCTAAGGTTTCTACGCCATTGGGAGATCACCGCGTGCGCAGCCACGGAAACATATGTTTCCCGGTGGAAGCCACGATCTTAGCCCGTGAATGTGAAATCTCAGCGCGCAGAACTCTCGAAGCCTTTTGGATCGCCGCCAAAACACCAAAAATTAATAGAAAAGACGAATGTGTTGCGATGACCCAGGAGCTGGCACCCTACTTCGACCTATGTGCATTCTGACCTATCGGTTGATCTGTGGGCGGGCCCGGTGTGTAGGTGGTCCCAAGGGTTCTTACCAGTTAGTCGCCCTCACCTGTTCCATCTGAGGCTGTTGGGCCAATCGGTCCCTCCAAAGGTTGGTATTTACTATGGCATCATGTCGTTTGCTCACTTCCGTTTGAGTATTAACCTGTAGAATGAAATGGGGTTTGATGGGGTAGTATTTCGGACATGATTTCGGTTTTTCCAGGCTCTGAAGACTTCGAAACTCGCCGAAACGTAAGCTGAATAAAGGTGTGTATAACAATCTTGGTCGTTGCTGCAGGGAAATCGAAGGTCAACTACATATTAATGCCAAGATTCATTGAGAGTCGCACTTGGACAGTTATTTAAGAACCTTTTTTGAGGAAATTCCTAGTATTTGAATGAGGTTTCAGGTTTCAGATTTCTGGAAACTTTACAAGCTCACCCTGGAGTGGCAGATAGATTTTTTTTTCAGAAAAAGGACGATCGCGACAGGAAGCGGCAGAGATCGGAAACGCCGCCGTTCAGTAAGGCAGTGATAGAGAAACGGGAACGCCGTGATGATCGCTATGAACGTGATCGTGAGCGCGAACGTGGCCGTGATCGGGAGCGTGATCGTGATAGGGATCATGATAGAAGGCGTGATGAAGAGCGTGGAAGGGATTATCGACATCGTGAAGAGGAAAAGGAGAAGGAACCGGAGGAGAAGCCGGTTAAGACAGCTGATGAACTATTCATGAAGACGAAGACGTTACCCGCAATCTACTATTTGCCACTGACCGATGAGGAGGTAGGGTTTTTGCGATATTGCTTTGCAGTACGGACAAATTTAATAAAACATCGTGACGTTCCCGAATCTTCGGATTTCGGAGACGACAACCCGTTTCGAGTCTCTGGGGCCTGCGAGAAATGGTTATCCGTTGTTTAGCCGCGGGTGAACCGAGTTTGGTAATGTGAGTTTGAAGCGAGAGTTCTCCGCTACTGGAATTTGACGATTTCAAACATTTCAGCGTTGATCCTTCGGGGCCAAGTGCGTTATACCGGTCGAAAGCACAAGTTCTTTTCTATCGAACACTGCCTTCCATTTTTTCCAAGGTCTGCTCGTTTGCGAAATATATGGTGTATTTCAGTGGTAATTTTCAGTACTGAGCATCCGTGAGTGCTTCTATTTACTTTGAGGTAAATCACCTAACCTGGCAAAGTTAACAGGATATTTGAGCCACCTTAGAACTAGATGAGAGCGTTTGCGGAATTTTTTGACGGAGTGTAATTATTGATTTTTAGCGGATGATGTGATTATTGTGATGCAACGTCGGTCTTTTCTGCCTTATCCTAGAGGTTTCGGCCGCGAAGCTTCAAAGTTAACAATGGCCAAGTCTCCACTCAATAGTGATTTTCGTCATTTATCGATAGTTTTTTTTCGAAAATTTGATTTTCGCCGTTCTATCCAATTTTGAAAAAAAAACGATCGATAAGTAACGAAAAAAGACATTATTTGGTCAGTTTTTTGTTGAAAAAATTCGAAGAAGGGTAGTTCAATCAAATTCCTCGGGGTCCGAGAGAATCGTCAAAGATTTGCTGCTGGAGGGAGGCCCAAGTACGATTGCCCTTGTCCACTCCTCGTGCCGTAGCCTGACGATAGGTAATTATAAGTTATAAGTTTATTACATCCGCTAAAGGCAAATGTGAGAAAAAATTATAACGAGGTTCAACTGTAACAGAAATGTTCAACATATGCTCATAACCATGAAAGCAGAAACAGCGGTTCATCTCGAAAAACTAGGATTCAAAATTCAACAGGATCTCTTTAGCACGTGCTTTAAATTGACTCAATGCCAGCCCTGGAGGCATATTTTTTGTGATGTCGGAGTATGACCTGCCAGCTCTGTATTTGAAGGAGTTGGCGTACAAACTGGTACTTGGTCCGCGTAAAACAATTTTGAACGAGTTTCCTCTCGTCCGAGAGTAATTTAAATTAAACAGACGCTTCATGTTTAACATTTTATGGTTGTAGATTCATTTATGAACCTTGCATACGTCAAATACTCTACGCCGGGACCTGAGCGAAGGCAGATTCAAGTATCTATTCCTTATGGAGGCGCTTGGGATTCTTTCGTACAAAAATCCACCTACTCGTGTGAGAAGTTTACGTGTAAAATTGTTTTGTACTCTTTCAATAGCATGAATGTCTCTCTTCAAAATGAAGGATTGAATAACGTAACACTGGCTTCTACGAGTGGGCGAACATACGTTTCGTATGCCCGAAGTAGAACAGACTTGTTCCTGCTGCAAAGACCTCTAAAAATGTGAAACGTTCTCAGTTTGGCTTGATTACACCGAACTTTGATATGCGCAGTGAAATCAAGTTTGTCATTATAATGAAAACCAAGATCTTTCACGGAATCAACAGCAGAAATGGTTTCGCAATTCACTGAGTACGACGTAACAGTTGAGCGTGGGTGAGATTTTAGCTGCATAAAAGTAGTCTTTTGTGGAGACAAAGGCAACTGCCATTTTTCAGTCCATTCCACAAGCGAATCTATGGAGTTTTGAAGGTTGACGGAATCCCCTGGATCAGAAATGACATTATACATTTTTACATCATCTGCGTACATTTTGACTTTGACCCCTAGACCTTGAACGGATTCGGGTAAGTCAGCCGTAAAAATGATGAAAAGAATTGGTGACAAGACACCTCCCTGAGGTACTCCACTTGCTATGGCCTTGGTATCAGAATAGATCTCCCCTAGCTTTACTTGGAAAGTTCTGTCACTGAGATACTCAGCTATCCATTTGATGACAACAGGGTGGAACTGCAATTTCTCTAATTTGAATGAGAACTTTTTGTGTGATACACGATCAAAGGCTTTTGCAAAATCGAAGAAAACTACATCACAGCCAAGTTTGTTGTCGAGTGCAACTGTCCAATCGTCCAAACACTCTAGCAGGTTTGTTTCTACTGATCTGCCACTAATGAAACCATGCTGATGCTCTGTTATGATTTTCCGATCTAATAGATATTCGATTATGTGATGCTTCAAAACTTTCTCAAAAAGTCTGCACAAGAGAGAAGTTATACTCACAGGACGGCTTCTTTTTCAGAATGGGAGTGACAAAAGAGTGTTTCCATCGTAGAGGAACCTCACCATGTATAAGTGATTGATTGAAAATGTATGCAAGAGGAGCACATAATAGATAACCTAATTTTTGAATGAAGAAAAGTGGGAAAAAGTCAGGTGTTACAGTTGAGGATTGGGGCCATTTCATGATAATCTCATAAAGCTTCGTGGCCTCAAACCATGGGAAGTCCCCCATTCTTAAAATTGTTTTTTTTTGTTTTGATTGACGTAAAATACAAATGAGTGGGGTCTCGGTTATTATACTCAACCTTGAAGCTACGACGCCGAAACTTTCGCCAGAAAAAAACCGAAGTTGTAAAATGGCAAAGTTCGGTACAAGTCAATAACTACGCTCCTTCGAAATTTTCCACTAACGCTAGCGTCTGGTTCTGAGGTGGCCCAAACGTCCTGCAAACGGTCCGGTAAAAAGTGGTGGTTCAACTCAAAGAGAATAGAAGCATTCAAAGATGCTCAGTACTGAAAGTAATCACTGAATTATAGCATATATTTTGCAGATGAGCGGGCTTTCGTCTAATTGGAAGTCAGCTTCAGATAGAAAAGAATTTGTGCTTTCGATCGGTATATCGCACTTGGCTAAAGGACCAGCGCTGAAAGGCTTGAAAATCATCAGAGTCAAGTGGCTGAAAACTTACGCCTCGACCTAATTGTCGGTTTTTAATCAGCGGGTGGCCCACGAAAGCTGATGCTTCGTTTTTAGGCCGCGGGAGGGCCGCTAGAGGTAATAGTCCACTTAAACGTCACAGGTTTCCCGGGAAAGGTGAAGGCCTGTTTTGAGGCCGCGGGGGACCAAGCTGTCGTAATCATGCGGGTGACCTGAAAGGGGTGAGAGTTTGTTTTTCTATGGTAAAAAGTCTCGTGCGCTATGGGCCAACGATTGGGGCCGAGTTCGCACAGGGTTGAGCAGCGTTGTGACCGGCCACAGCGGGGGGTCGTAAAATTTTTAGAAATTTTTGGAAAAAAATGAGAATTAAGGGGGGGTCGTAAATTCTTTAATATATGACCCTTTCGCGTCCACACGCCAGCCGCGACCGAACTGGATCCTCACAATATTACAGCAATTTTCGCTTCTTTCTTAAATTTAACAGTAAAAAAAAGCTTTAAAAAATTGGTTCCAGGGGCCCCCTAAGGGGGGTCGTGAAATTTTGGGAGTTTTTTGGAAAAATAATGAAAATTTGGTGTGGGGGTCGTAGCCGCCACGAAAATCGCCACAATCTGCTCGACCCTGAGTTTGCATTATATTGAAATATTGGACCAGCAGATATTCACAGGATTCTAATTTGTTCTCACAGGTGCGATAAGGCGCTTAGAAACATCCGCTATCAGTCAGATCATAAGGTTCAGCATGTTTTTCAAAAAAAAGTGTAGCTAGCTACAGTCGCGTCGGAAACTGTAGTCAAGCTGCTAACAAGGGCCGCGGCTGGCGAGAGTCGCAGTCGCTACGCGCTCAACCGCCATAGATGATCCTTAATCGGCAGTTCTGGCTCATCAGTCGGAGCGGTAGAACGAGTTACGCGTGGACCTGCAGCCTGGGGCGACCTGCAGCCCTTAACGAGTAAGCCTAGATTTTCCGAGGCGACTGTATGTTAGCATGGTAGTTCCGTATGCGTGTACTAAATCCCATTCATCAACAGGAAATCGATAATTTGTGTATAATTCTTCAATTTCAGGCGCAGGAACGACAAGCGAGATTATTGGCGGAGAAGAAGAAGCGGGAGCTGCGTGATCAGGAACGTGAAAAAGAACGGGAGAAATCGCGACGTTGATCGCCGTATATGTGACGTGACACGGATATCCTCTTCGACATCCGCCGATTATTCCGAGTATATCTTAGTATGCGCGTAACCGTTTTTTGTTCCATAGCGCCCCCGTTGTTTTCTCTCAGAGAGCAAAAAAGTCACAAATTCCCGAATTTTGGCATCTCTTTTTTTAGTTATAATTTTACTATTACCTATTTATATATTTGTATAATCATTCCCGTCGCGATCTCAGCGGGCATCATCTCTGTGCTGAACGAAATTTGATTTGTGGCTGGCATTCATGATCCGCGAACCCTGGGTTGTGGTTGGGTTTGCATCCGAGACAAAGCCAGGTGAAACCCATGGTCCGTTGTTCATGATTCTCAGCGCTGATGCCAGTTGAGATCGCTGAGGGATGGATTGTATGTGTTATTTTCAACAGTGTCGATAGTCGTTCGGCGCGAAATTCGCTGCGATATGGCCGATATGGAATGGATGTGGAGATAGAGAGAACGGATGATTGTCTGATGCAGCTTAATCGATTTGCATGTGATATATGTGATCCGTCTGAGATCTCGTCGCCGATCGTCGTCCGAAGAGCCAACTGATGCCAATGAAATCGTCAAGTTGATCGTTAACATCATCGTCATCTCGTCGAATCATCATCATCATCGCATACTTGCACCGTTTCCAAGCTCCTGTCCCGAAGTTGTTGCAGTACTGTTCAAGTTCTAGAAGACAATAAATATTGTTGAATTTATTTGCTCTGTTGCCTTAGGGTATTCATGTCAACAAGGTGTTAACTTGGATGAAATCGTGATTCATTTATGATCTCAAGAAGCTGTGTTCGTGATAAAAACCGTTACCGGAGATCGAATGCTCGGGGGTTCATTGTTCTAAGGAAAAGGCGTAAATGTCCTTTTATTGCCTCAGGGTATGGGTGTGACAGGCCTGGCCAGACGACTTTTTCGGTGGCTGTTGGAGTTGGCGGTGCGGGCATATCACATTCGAGTTTTGAGCAGTATAGGACTATTAGAGGCTCGTTTTTGACCGTTTTCCAACACACATGTTGCAGTAGGGCTTCAAGCTGTCGTTCTGAAGAATCAACGCCGAGGGGTGACCCGGTAGAGGTGTCAGTCTGCGTAAAGGCATCGAATGGCTCGGGAGTGCAAGTGGTCTGTTTGGAAATCGGAGGTGACCCGGTAAAGGTTATATTGCTATAGGCCGCGGACGGCACCAGAGAGGCTATATTCAGTTTAGAGGACGCGGGTGGCCTGGGAGAGGTGATAATACGTTGGGTGGTCGTGGATGGCGCTGAGGTAACAATCCATTAGTATCACCGAGGGGTGGCCCGGTAGAGGTGTCAATCATTGTAAAGGCATCGGCTGGCCTTGTAGTGATCCGTCTGGGGGTTTGCGGGTGACCCGGTAAAGGTTATATTGCTATAGGCCGCTGATGGCACCGGAGAGGCTATATTCCCACTAGATGACACGGCTGGCCAGGAAGAGGCGACAATAATTTTAGAGGCCGTGGGTGGCACTTTGAGGTAATAATTCATTAAGATCGCCGAGGGTTGGCCCGGTAGAGGTGTCAATCTTTGCGCGGATGGCACGGGATAGGTGGTGGTCTGTTTGGAAGTCGCTGGTGACCCGGTAGAGGTAATATTACGTCTGAGACCGCGGGTGACCCGTCGGAGGCTATTTTCCGTTCAGAGGCCACGGGGGGCTTGGTAGAGGTTATGTTCCGTCTAACGCCGGCGGGTGGCGCTGTAGAGGCTATATTGCGTTTAGGGGCCGCGGGTGGTGCGATAGAGGGCTGGGGGTTTAGGGGCCTATCTAGAGGCGGCGGGTGGCCCGCGGAAGTGTTGCGTTTAGAAGTTGCGGGTGAACCGGTACAGTCATTAGCCTACTCAGAGGCCGCGGGTCATACGGTAGCGGGTGTGTCAGGTTTGGAGGCTTCGGGAAAACCAGTGAATGTTAGTTATATTCCTTCAAGAAGCCGTTGGTGGCCGTTTAGAGGTTATAGCCCATTCAGAGCCTGCGGACGGCTTAGTAGAGGTTATTTTCTGTTGAGAGGCCGCGGATGTCCCGGTGAAGAAGGCTTTCAGTCATTCAGAATCCGCGGGTGACCCAGTAGAGACTATGGGCCATTTAGGGGCGCGAGTGAACCGGTAGAGAGTATAGCCCATTTAGAGGCCGCGGGTGAACCGCTCGACTATAGCCCATTTAGGGACTGGCGGGTGAACCGGTAGAGTATAGCCTATTTAGAGGCTGCGGGTGACACGGTAGACGATAGCTCATTTGAAGGCCGCGAGCGGTTTAGTAGAGGTTATTTTCCGTCTAGGGGGTGCGGGAGACGTGGTAGGGGCTATTTTATTTCTATGGGCCACGGGTGAACCAGTAGATTCTAGTCCATTTAGAGTCCGCGGGCGACTTGGTAGAGAATGCAATCCGTTTAGACGTCATGGGTGACACGTTAGAGGCTGAAGTCCATTTAGAGGCCGCGGGTGACCCGGTGAAGGCTATAATTCGTCCAGAGGCCGCGTATGGCCCGTTAGAGGTAATTTTCTGTGTAGAGACCGCGGGTGAACCGGTAGAGACTACAGCCCATATAGAGGCCCCGGGTGTACCGGTAGAGACTGCAGCCCATATAGAGGCCGCGGGTGAACCGGTAGAGACTATAGCCCATTCGGGGGCCGCGGGCAGTTCAGTAGAGGTTATTTTCTGCCTAGCGGGTGCGGGTGAACCGGCAGAGAGTATAGCTCATTTAGAGGTCGCGGGTGAAGTGGTAGACACTAGCCCATTTGGAGGAAGCGAGCTTTTTAGTAGAGGTTATTTTTTGTCTAAAGACCACGGGTGACCCGGTGAAGGCTACAATTCGTCCAGAGGCCGCGTGTGAACTGGTAGAGGCTATTCCATTGAGAGGCCGCGGGTGAACCGAGAGAGATTATAGCTCATTCAGAGGCCGCGGGTGACTTATTAGAGGTTATTTACTCTCTAAAGGCCGCGGGTGACCCGGTGAATGCTATAAGTCGTCCAGAGGCCGCGGATGACCCGATAGAGACTATATTCCATCTAGGGGCTGCGGGTGGACCGGTAGAGAGTATAGCCCATTCAGAGGCCGCGGATGAGGCGTTGGAGACTACAGCCCATTTAGAGGCCGCGAGTGAACCGTTAGAGACTACAGCCCATTTAGAGGCCGCGGGTGAACCGGTAGAAACTGTAGTACATTTAGAGACCGCGGGCGGCTTAGTAGAGGATATTTATGTCTAGCGGGTGACCCGGTAGTGCCTATTTTCCTTTTAGAGGCAGCGGGTGAGCCGGTGTAGACTATAGCCCATTTGGAGGGCGCGGGCGGTTTAGTAGAGGTTATTATCTGTCTAGCGGGTGCGAGTGACCCGGTAGTGCCTATTTTCCTTTTAGAGGCCGTGGGTTAACCAGCAGAGAGTATAGCCCATTTAGAGGTTGCGGGTGACACGGTAGAGACTACAGCACATTTAGAGGCCGCGGGCGACTTATTAGAGGTGATTTACTCTCTATAGGCCGCGGGTGACCCGGTGAAGGCTATAATTCGTCCAGAAGCCGCGGATGACCCGATAGAGACTATATTCCATCTAGGGGCTGCGGGTGGACCGGTATAGAGTATAGCCCATTCAGAGGCCGTGGATGAGGCGTTGGAGACTACAGCCCATTTAGAGGCCGCGGGTGAACCGGTAGAAACTATAGCACTTTTAGAGTCTGCGGGTGATCCAGTAGAAGCTATAGCCCCTTTAGGGGCCGCGGGTGAACCGGTAGTGAGTATAGCCCATCCAGAGACCGCGGGTGAACCGGTAGAAACTATACTACATTTAGAGACCGCGGGCGGCTTAGTAGAGGTTATTTTCTGTCTAGCGGGTGCGGGTGACCCGGTGAAGGCTATAATTCGTCCAGAGGCCGCGGGTGACTCGGTAGAGACTATATTCCATCTAGGGGCCGCGGGTGGACCGGTAGAGAGTATAGCTCATTTAGAGGCCGCGGATGAGGCGGTGGAGACTACAGCCCATTTAGAGGCCGCGGGTGAACCGGTAGAAACTATAGCACTTTTAGAGTCCGTGGGTGACCTAGTAGAAGCTACAGCCCCTTGAGGGGCCGCGGGTGAACCGGTAGAAACTATAGCACATTTAGAGGCCGCGGGCGACTTATTAGAGGTTATTTACTCTCTATAGGCCGCGGGTGACCCGGTGAAGGCTATAATTCGTCCAGAGGCCGCGGGTGACTCGGTAGAGACTATATTCCATCTAGGGGCCGCGGGTGACCCGGTGAAGGCTATAATTCGTCCAGAGGCTGCGAATGAGGCGGTGGAGACTACAGCCCATTTAGAGGCCGCGCGTGAACCGGTAGAAACTATAGCACTGTTAGAGTCCGCAGGTGACCCAGTAGAAGCTATAGTCCCTTTAGGGGCCGCGGGTGAACCGGTAGTGAGTATAGCCCATTTAGAGGCCGCGGGTGAACCGGTAGGAACTATAGCACTTTTAGAGGCCGCGGGCGACTTATTAGAGGTTATTTACTCTCTATAGGCCGCGGGTGACCCGGTGATGGCTATGATTCGTCCAGAGGCCGCGGGCGACCCGGTAGAGACTATATTCCGTCTAGAGGCCGCGGGTGGACCGGTAGAGAGTATAGCCCATTCAGAGGCCGCGGAAGAGGCGGTGGAGACTACAGCCCATTTGGAGGCCGCGGGTGAACCGGTAGAAACTATAGCACATTTAGAGGCCGCGGGAGACTTATTAGATGTTATTTACTCTCTATAGGCCGCGGGTGACCCGGTAGAGACTATATTCCATCTAGGGGCCGCGGGTGGACCGATAGAGAGTATAGCCCATTCAGAGGCCGCGGATGAGGCGGTGGAGACTACAGCCCATTTAAAGGCCGCGGGTGAACCGGTAGAAACTATAGCACTTTTAGAGTCCGCGGGTGACCCGGTAGAGACTATATTCCGTCTAGAGGCCGCGGGTGGACCGATAGAGAGTATAGCCCATTCAGAGGCCGCGGATGAGGCGGTGGAGACTACAGCCCATTTAGAGGCCGCGGGTGAACCGGTAGGAACTATAGCACATTTAGAGGCCGCGGGCGACTTATTAGATGTTATTTACTCTCTATAGGCCGCGGGTGACCCGGTAGAAAGTATAGTTCCTTTAGGGGCCGCGGGTGAACCGGTAGTGAGTATAGCCCATCCAGAGGCTGCGGGTGAACCGGTAGAAATTATAGCACATTTAGAGGCCGCGGGCGACTTATTAAATATTAATTACTCTCTATAGGCCGCGGGTGACCTGGTGAAGGCTATAATTCGTCCAGAGGTCGCGGGTGACCCGGTAGAGACTATATTCCATCTAGGGGCCACGGGTGGACCGATAGAGAGTATAGCCCATTTAGAGGCCGCGGATGAGGCGGTGGAGACTACAGCCCATTTAGAGGCCGCGGGCGACTTATTAGAGGTTATTTACTCTCTATAGGCTGCGGGTGACCCGGTGAAGGCTATAATTCGTCCAGAGGCCGCGGGTGACTCGGTAGAGACTATATTCCATCTAGGGGCCGCGGGTGGACCGGTAGAGAG